>VZQC01006419.1:1862320-2246627 GCA_009823505.1 Rhizomys pruinosus
TTTCCCAGTGATACCCTTTTTAGTCATACTAACAAAGCACAAGCTATTGGATGTACAGGCATTTAAGCAGTACCAATTATTATGTCAAGCTAAGCTGTGAGCATAGACACAGATGCTTGGATGGTATGCTAATCTGCAAACTGTGGTTTCTCTATAAAGAGTGACAAGTTCTTATTGTGGTTTATAACATCTCCTCATCACTAGAGGACATAATCTTGTGGCATCCACTGTGAGTTATTCCTCCAAGGAGAGAGCTAATAGCCAAATAGATTTGGGATATATATAGACACATGGCTGCCACTGTTGCACAGTATCTCCAGGCTGTTGAGGTGTAGCTGATATTGATGGAGGAGTCTTGCTTGTCTCAGGGAGACCAATATTTTGCTGTATTGCTTTAGTGGCCTTTGGTAACCCTCTCTAGCATTTCAGAGGCCAGTTGTACTCTAGCAAATGACGTCTCATAACATTTTCCATGCTCACACCAGGTCTTCGACAACAGGGACTTTTATGTGTGCTTATGTGTTTTATGTGTGCTTTTAAAGAAATTAGATTTGTAACTTAATTTAAGTTGATTTTGTTATCTATAGTATATACTGATTTTTCTCTAAACAGATGATTATCTAAATACCATGTGTTTAATTCCCCCTTCTTCACTAGTCTGCAGTTCTCTAGGATGAATACTATTTTCATATAAACATGTGTTTGCACCATCTATTCCATCTGTAGTATATTTTTCTAAACCTGCAATAAAATCACATTGTATTTATTATCACAGTATGGAGTAATTCTTTAGTTCTGCTTAGGTGTGTTCCATAATCTCATTTTATTTCCTTAGAAAATATCTTTACTATTCTTGGACATTTACTGAGAAAAGCAAACAGGAAGAGTTTCCTTTTCCTGTTCCTGGAGCTGGACCCTGCCACAAGCCCATCTCACTGGCCTTGCATATATCTGTTCAACTAGATGCTCTGTAGTGGTATTGGAAATTTGGCCAGAGGTGGAATGCTTGCGTGATGGAACATCTCAGTTGTCACACAGATGAGGTCTGGAATCCCTTGAGAGGGCCTGTGGTGGGTTATCTTGATTGGGGTTAATAGACCTAGAAAGACACACCCACTGTGGGTGGGAATGGTCCCTGGGCTGGGATCTTGGGCTGTTTAAAAGGGAGAAAATGAGCTGATTACATCCATTGATCATTCTCTTATTCTAACTCTGTACATAATGTGAGCCATAACCTCAAGTCCCTGTCTCCATGGCTTCCCTACCATGGTGGACTTCAGCAAAGCACTGTGAGCTCACATAAATTCTACCTTCCTTGAGTACCTTTCAGGGAGTGTATCTGATCACAGTAGCAAGAAAAGTATATATGACAGCTTGTGTAGAATGAATAATTTTCTACAGAATTCTCCTTCACTATGTCTGCTTTTTGAATTTCTTCCTTTTTAAATTTCTAACTTCTTGTATCATCTTGCTTTTTAATTAAAATATTTTGTTTAGTGTGTGTGTGTGTGTGTGTGTGTGTGTGTGTGTGCGTGTGTGTATGTGTTGAGGTTAGAGGACAACTTGAAGGAGGCAGTCAGCAGGCTTGGTGGATGGTGTCTATATACAGTGAACCATCCCTCATTAATTCACTACAGATACTCCCTCAGGTAATCCCAGAACTCATCAATTTGACAATTAAGGTATACCATCACACAAACATTGCACTTCAGATCAAATTTCTGGGATGTTCAGAGAACCTGATTTAATAGGCATAAGCAAGGCCTATAAGATGGGCTTGCTGCAAGGCCCCTGCTGTCTCTCCAGGAACAGGAAAAGGTAGCTCTTCCCTTCATTATATCTTCCTTTAGCCATTGAGCCAGTCCCCAAAATACACTTTCACAAGATTTATAGTGAGATGATCCTTTTTTAGAACTGCAGAAGAAAGAGTATAATAAAGCACTATTATATAAAAATAGAATTTTTAAATATCTTGAAGAGAAATTCATCAGCCAATAGCATATAAGAAATAGTGAAAAATAAGCAGAGGCATCTAGAAGATTCGATTTGATATGTATATAATAAATGTATATAATAAACTGTCTGATATTCAAATACTCTTTACACACTGCAGAAATACTTTTGATGAGCAATCAAGCAAGCTAGGCTGATTGATGGAGACATATACATAATTCATAAAAACTCAGATGGATTTACAATTCAGACTACTGTGAACTTTTTCACAAGAAGCTGATGTAGGTGAAGTAAAGACAGTTTCAGAAGGAGAAGCCACTAGATATAACCTGTTTTAGCTCCAGACTCAAGTTCAGTGTATGTAAACATTTATTTTTCAAAACTATTCCCATTTCACAGCTATCATTTTGATGTAACAGAGTCCAAATTATGAGGGTTTAGGAAAGAATTTACTATTATTTCTTATTTTAAAGTTGAATACATAGCTATAGCAAATTAGTTATGACTTGTAAAGACTAAATGACATTGTCTGAAAGAAAGCTTTTTTATTTAGTTCTTCCTTATACCCACATTTCATGTGTAATCATTCCATCTCGCTGTTTAAAATGTCTTTGACCATGGAAATTTAGTTATTACTTAATAACTAAACTGCCCTCATAGCAGGTAAGACATTTCACGAAAGCGCGTCAGGATTTTGCGAACCTCAGTGTCCACCTCATGTATTTTCGTTTATGTGAATCAACGCAAAGCAAATGGATGTTGATCTGGCCTTCCTTCCTCAGCTGACTTTGCTGTGCCCCTGTCATCCTGGGGCCTCCACTTCTTCATTTCATTTGCAGCTCCATGTTGAACAATGTGCTGCCATTTTGTACATTTAAAAAGTGACACAGTGAGTAACTGTTTGCCTCTGGTTGGCAGGGCTAATAAAAATCACTCAAGCAGGAACCTGACATGGACGCATTTGCCTAGCATGAGCTGTTTAGGATTACAAGAGAATTTCATTTATCACAATATTGCTGTCCATCACTGTGAGTGACTGAATTGCCTTTGGTTTAATCCTCTCTTTCAAACAGACAGGTCATTTCAGACCTAAACTCCTGTAAGTAAGAAAAATGGATATTGTTCTAATTGAATAGCTAAATTGGCAGAGCACAGAACATGAGATAAAGTAAGAAGCAGTTGACAGTAAGAACCAGAAGCAAGGTGAAGAAAGCCACTTTAAAGGCACATGCCATCTACCCTTGATAAGTGAACAATAACACTTCAGGTTTTATTTCCAACGTTTCACTTAAGAAGAGTGCTAGGGAAAGAAACTCATGATATACCGGGTAAGGTGGTTCAGGCTGCAGTGTTTCATGGCATCAGCAACATGGAGGCTTCTGACCACTGCGGAGTTAAAACTAATTTTGATTCTGAGTTATGAGGGCAGAGCTTGCACCTCTAGAAGTCCTCTAGCCCAGGACTCCAAGTTGTCTGGTGTCCAAAACTTTATTCATTTACCCTCTTTGTCTGACTCTTGAATATCATTCGAGGATATTACTGCCTGGTCTAGATCATTCACGCTTCAATGGAGACATTCAAAATTGCAGAGGTTTAATCATGTGGGGGGTTAATTGCTAAAATCAAAGATAATCATTTAGCCTACTCGAGGTGTAATTTTAATAACCATATAGGTCATATCATAATTCTTAACTGTATTAATATAATTAATATATTATGATATGACCTAGCAAAAATTCTCGAGGAGGGAAAAATGTAAAAGGAGGAAAAGTTTCATTTATTTCTTTCAGATTTAAAAAAACAACACAAGACAAACTCACATCTTTTGATCAAAGTAATCAGTGTAAATAATAAACACACCCAATGAAAATATAAAATGTTAGCTACATTTATGTGTCAAGCTGAATGCTAAGGCTCCAATGAAACACAGTGAACATTCAATTTGTCATTCAATTATTTAACACATTCCTATTTACTCTATGACAATGTATTCAGGAAAAGGCAGAAGTGAGCTTTCCCTTGGGAAGTGCAGTCTTGTTGGGGAACTGTATGTAGTGAAGATAGTACAGGGTACCAGGAAGACATCAGTTCTCCCACATGTTCAAGCTGTGCATGGTGGCCTGAGAGCATGTGGGAGGTGCAGTCTTGTTGGGAACTGTATGTAGTGAAGATAGTACAGGATACCCAGAAGACCAGTTCTCCCACATGTTCAAGCTGTGCATGATGGCCTGAGAGCACGTGGCAGGGAGACTTGACCCAGAAATGGTCACGGATTGCCTCAGGAAGGTGAGAGACTCAGGCTGTAATTCCTCTTCATCCTTGCAATGCTAGATATGAACTAAACGAAGGTAGGTACCTAGGTGAGCAAGGGAGTACAGGCAGAGTAAGGATTCTGGATCTCTGTCATAAGAGTAATGAGAAGTTCAATAGATGTAACAAGGTGACAGTTCTAAATGTTAAATTTCCACAGCTTTGGATCACTGGGAAGAGGGTCTCAATTGAGCAATTGTAAAGACAATTATCAGGTGTGTCGGTGGGCATGTCTATGAGGGATTGCTGTGATTGTTAATTGACATAGGAGACCCAGCCTACTCTGGGCAGGGCCGGACCCTAGGCCCAGGGTCCTGACCTGCATGAAAGCTGGAGGGAAGCTAGTTATGTGTGCATTCATCTCTCTGGTCTTGACTATGGATGTGATGTGAACAGGTGCCTGAGTTCCTGCCTTGATTTTCCCTCAATGATGGCTGCAAGCCTCTTCCCCCTGAAGTTGTCAGGGTATTTGCTACAGCAATAGAAATTAAACACGAACAAGTATAATAGTTCATTTTTTCCATGAGGTCTGCTGCTTTTCCATTTGTCTCAAAGATGCAATCTCATCTTCCATGATATCGCCTCTTCTACTGGTACCAGGATAGAAGGAGTAGTTTCCTTCAACATGCTTGAAGCGTTTCCTTCTCCACATCAAAATTCCCTACAACATTACCACTAATTTTATGCCTTTCTTTTTTCAAAAGAAAAGGAAACCTTTTCTTTTCAAAGACATCATCATCTTCCCCAGCTTTTAGTTAGTCTGAATATAAATCTGTGAGATATCCATTGTCATGTTTAACTTTCATAGAACGTTAAGCTGTGCTTTCCCCGTGTCTCTTCGTTAAATCATCCAACTTTTCTTTTCCCCCCAGTTCTTACTCTCATGCACATAAACCTCCTCTGTTTTTAGCAAACTCCCCTCTTACAACATTGCCTTTACCCGCTGCCCACCTTTAGGAAGTGTATGTTCTGTATGGCTGCATGCATATGGAGGGTGGAGGTTCAACCGGGTGTCTTCCTCAGTCGATCTCCACATTATTTATTTTCTGTGACAAGGTTGTTTACTTAACCTGAAACTCACTGAATGACAAGGCTGGTTGGACAATAATCTCTGGAGATCTGCCAGAGTCTGTCTCCCTAGTACTGGCATCGCAGACTACTGTCTAGCTTTTTACACTGGGTGCTGGGGTCCACACTCCCGTCTTTATACTTACAAGGCAAGTATTTTGTGCATAGAGCCATCCCCCAGGCTCTGTTTTCCTTTCTTGCATTGCTGTCACACACTTTTCTACACAGTTTCTTGTCCCATCAACACAACAGAGCCACTTTCTTTTTTTATTCTTGCCTGGTGTTGGCTTCCACTGCTCCTGGTTCCATCGGCTGCTTCTATCTTTTCAGATAGGCTTTGGCTGTTGTCCCTGTGGAGGGGAGAACCATCAAGAGAAAATACAGCATGGATTCTGTATGATTAAACAGAAAGGCAGTATTAAGGGATTGACAACCGGCAGACTTTGTTGACTCCAGGACCACATGGTTGCCTTTGGAAACCACACAAATAAAGTTACTTGGAAAAAATGGTTTGAGTAAATGTTTATTCTCAGAATAATGATGCCATCAACAGTTTAATCTAGAAAATAATATTTTGTTTATTCTTTTAAGACAAAACAGACCCATGAATAGTAATGTTGTTAAGGTCTTACTCTGTAACAACAAACACATAGCTGTCAGGTGTAGAGACATGTCATTTGTTAATTGGGAAAAAGGCCAGACACATGTCTTCTATGTGGAATCCATGGAAGGAACCTGAACAAAAGAGGCAGGTAAAATAGAAGAGGCAATGTCACAAACTTGGGATGAATCTAGGTTTCCACACTTATTCTATGATAATATTTTATATTCTGCAAAGATTATCCAGGGTCTTATGTAAACCAGCAAGCACTCTACCACTGGGCTACAACTCAAGCCTTTTGTTATTTTGGTTTTGAGGCAGAATTTCACTAAGATGCTGGGCTAATTTTGATCTGACTTTATAGCCCAAGACAGCCTTGAAGTTGAGTTCCTACATGTCAGCCTCTCTTGCACATGCATTACATTACTGTCCTCATAGGGTTGGCTTCTTTGAGAGACTATTTATTTAATTTTTGACTTTGTATGCATTTTTCTTTTTCATTGAATTTTGTGTATGTCATACATAGCTTCTCAATCAGCCTTCATACCCCCTTCTCCATTGGCAGCCTCCCATGACCCCCTCTCTGGAGTTCACAATTTCTGTCATTTGTGTAAAGGCGTGTTGTGCCAAATGAATCTCCACAGACAGTCCTCGGTGCCAGTTCATCCACTGAACTCTACTCAGCCTATTCAGTATCTTACTTAAATGAGGCCAGTTCCTCCTCATCCAACAGTAATCATCTGCCAATATTTCTTCAGTTAAGATTGGGTTCTGATACCCATTTCTGTAGTTCCAAGCTGGGTTTTTGACTGGCTGAGCTTGCATGGACCTTGAGTATGCTAACACCAATGGTATAGGTTCATGTAAGCAGGGACAAAGGAGTTTGTAGGATTATATTTTCATTTGGTCTTGCACCACCTCCCTGGCTCTTACAATATTTCTTCCCTCTCTTCCGCAATGTTCGCTGAGCCCTAGGAGAGGAAAGCTGAATATGGGAGACCTGTTCATGGACTCATAGTCTGCAGACTTTTAATCTCCATGGTTTGAGCTGATGAATGGAGTTTCTCCTCTTTTTTAAATTTTATTTGTTTATTTTTAAGGGATTCTACAATATAATAACACAGTTGTTTGCAGAAAACATTGATGTTACTCAGTTTGTCATACAGATAGGTAATTGGTGCATTTTGCAAGTATCTATGTCCAAATTTTGAACAACCCAAGGTTCCCATAGTCCAGTTGGAGAAGCTTGTATGCACAGGCATGTTGATCAATTAGGAGTCCAGACTATATTCCTGTAGTCTCATGATTCACCCCTATCTCTCCACAGCCCTTACAATCTACCATGCCTCCTCTTCCACAGTTTGTTCCCTAGGCTTTGGGAAAGGGGCACAAGTGGGTGAGAAGAAAACAGTCTAATTTCTTTGGAGTTGTCATTTTGGACTCNGTAGAATGTAAGGGCTGTGATTGGGGTGAATGGTGAAACTACAGCAATGTAGTCTGGACACTCATTTGATCAACCTGATTGAACATACAACCCCTCACCCCCTGTTGGAAGGTGGGGCTGTGGGGGTTTGGGCACAACAGCCTGCAAATTGGTTTCACATGAAGGATGCTTGTACTCATGGATTATCACTTATAGCTAAAAAATAAAAAAAAACTGAGAGAAACATGCAGTGTAGTTATGGCAGAATGCATGATCTCGGTTGGGGTGGGAGTGAGGGGGAAGGGAAAGGGAAATATGCCTGAACTGAATTGGAAAATGATGTATGAAATGCACAAAGCATCAATAAAAAAAAAAGAAAAGAAAAGGGGCACATGTGGAGGAGAAGCAAAACAGTCTACTTTCTCTGGAGCTGTCGTTTTGAACTCTGGTCAATTCTGACTGTTTCCTTTCATGGGTTGACAGTTTGTCCAGGAATAACCTTTCAGTCCTACTAATGTAACATGAGCAATTAGATATATAGGTATTTAAACAGTACTAATTGTTATGGTAGGTTACTTTGGTATAGACACAGATGTTTGGAAGGTATATTAATCCATGAATTACAATTTTTCTGTAAAATATGACAGGGTCTTACTGTGGTTTATAACATCTCCTAACCACTAGAGGATGTAAGCTTGTCGCATCAGCAGTGGGTTATTCCTCCAAGGAGAGAGCCAATAGCCAATTAGATTTGGGATATACAGGCATATGGCTGCCACTGCTGCACAGTATATCCAGGCATGTGTGGTGTAGCTGGTGCTGACCGAGGAGTCTTGCTTGACTCAAGGAGACCAATATTTGCTTTATTTGTTTAGTGGTCTTTGGTAACACTCTCTGGTATTCCAGAGACCAACTGTACACTTGCAAGTGTGGTCTCAATACATCTTTCCCATGCTTACATAAGGTCTTCGACAGCAGTGCCTTACTGCCTCTCTTCTTGCAGGTATTCCAGGTTACAGGCAAGAAGCCTTTACCTTTTGGGGGGCCTTGGATCCCCTGGCCAACATCTCCTTGGTAGAATAATCCATTGCTGATATCAGAGCTCTCCTGTTTTAATATATTTTGCTTAAATGCACAGCTTAAGGAGACTTTAGTATTATATTTGTTTCTGAACAGAGAATAATCCTTTTCATAGTTCCTATGTCTGTTCGTCAATTGAAGAAGGCAGTTTTACCGGTTTTATAAGAGATTAGCTCTACAACAGTTGGCTCCAATTTACAGTTAGAGAACAACTTCATTACCATCATATTCTTCCTTGTTCTATGAAAAGGAAGTAAGAAAATCTCTAATATTAAAACTTTGAGGCACCTAGAAGATAAGGTTCCTTAGGACTCATTATAAACAGTCGTTACAAATAGGATCCACAGAGAGGTTTGATGCCTGTAGCAGTCTGAGGCTTTTCTTCCTTTCAATGTTCAGATGGGCCAACCTTTCGGCTGGCACTTCCTGGTACATCCTACAAAGTGCAAAGCTGTATCTTTTCTTTCTCAGCCATTAAGTTGGTGACATTTTGACCTGTTGGAACATACAAATCTCTTCCTGTAGTTAGTTTTAAGATTTGAATTGCAATTGCAAGGTTTTTGACAAAATGGTTTTGTATCTATATGTATCCCCGCCTTTTTCTTAGGTTTTTTTTTTTGACCCATGAGTCTCCAGAAGGCAGTTGTATTATACATACCTATAGAGTGGAATCAAGGCACAGATTTCACCCATGCTGTTTTGGGTGACTGTATGTGATTAACTTGGGAAGCAAACTTAATTTTTAAGTTAAATCATCCTATAGGTGAAAGAGAATGCTACAAGGTGATACTGTACAACAGAAAAATTATAGAGAACATTTGTATGTGCCAGTCCCAAAGTTATTGTTATACAGATTTTGAGTAAAACAAATGTGGACAACAGCAATTTATATCTCCATTTAACTAAGATGCATTGCTGTTTTTATCAGAGCCTTTAAACCAATGTTGAATATAAACATATTTACTTTTACTAAGTCCTAAAACACCATGTAACCCGTAGACAGAGTCTGGGCAAACCTAGATACTTGTTGAATTCACATTAAATATGCATTAATCAAATATACACCTGTGTCCCTCTCCCACCCCTCCCACCCTTCCCAATTAACCATTTCAGTCAGTTTTCTGATGCAGTTTTTCTGTTGTTGTTCTTTTAATATGCATCTGTCTCCATGAGAAATATTTATAACTGGGTTATTGGCACTAGCATCCACATATGAGGGACACCATTTGTCGTTTTCTGGGACTGTGTTACTTCACTTAACATAATGTCTTCTAGCTCCATCCATTTACCTGCAAAGTTCATGATATTGACCCTCTTTACCGCTGCATAGAACTCCATTGTGTACATGTACCACATTTTCTCTATCCAATCGTCAGTTGAGGGGCACCTGGGCTGGTTCCAGCTTTTTGCTATTGTGAACAGAGCTGCAATAAACATAGCTGTGCATGTATCTTTGCAGTAAGTTGAGTATTGTGGGTATATACCCAGGAGTGGTATGATTGAGTCAAATGGCAGGCTCATTTTGAGTCTTCTAAGGTTTCTCCACACTGTTTTCCATACTGGCTGTACAAGTTTATATTCCCACCAGCAATGGATGAGATTCCTACAACCTCTCCACCACTTGATATCCTTTGTTTTCTTGATCCTGGCCAGTCATATCAGAGTGAGATGATATCATAGAGTGGTCTTAATTTGCATTTCCCTAATAATTAGTGATGTTGAACAGTTTTTAAGATGTTTCTCAGCCATCTCTACCTCCTCTGTGAAGTCTCTATTCTGTACTTTGCTCCATCTTTTGAGTGATTCATTTGTTTTCTTCTTTTTTTTTTTTATTTCTTTATGTGTGTGAATGTACTGTCTGCATGCAGTTTTGTGCACCCGTGTCGTGCAATGCTGCGGAGGTCAGAAGAGGGTGTCAGATTCGCCTAGAACTGGAGTTCTGGAATTGGAGTTTCAGACGGTTCTCGGCCGCCATATGGGTGCTGGGGATTGAACACAGGTCCTCTGTAAGAGCGGTCGGTGCTCTTAAACACTAGGCCGTCTCTCCAGCCCCTCTTCTTTGTTTTTTGAGAAGCTTGTGTACTCTGGAAATTAATGCTTTGTCAGATGTATCTGCAGTGAAGGTTTGCTCCCACTCTGTGGGTTTCTCTTCATTTCCTTTATTGTTTCTTTTGATGTACAGAAGCTTTTGAGTTTAATGAGTCCCATTTGTCAACTGTCAATCTTATTTCTTGTGCAGCTGCTCTCTGATTTAGGAAGTCTTTTCCTACGCCTATGTCTTATAGTCTGCTGCCAAGTTTTTATTCTAATACCTCCAGAGTTTGGGGTTTCACGTTGAGGTCTTTGATCCATCTGGAATTGACTTTTGTACAGGGCGAGAGGTAGGGGTTTAATTTCATTCTTCTACAGGTGGTGATCCATTTTTTGACAACACCACTTACTGAAGATGCTGTCTTTCCTCCATTGTGTCTTCTTGGCCCCCTTGTCAAATATGAGGTGGCTGAAATTATATGTGCTCAGGTTTAGATCTTCAGTTTTATTACATTAGTCAACAGGTCTGTTTTTGTGCCAGTACCAAGCTGTTTTTATGACAATAGCCCTGTAGTACAGTTTGATGTCTGGTAGAGAGATCCCCCTGTATTGCTGTTTTTGCTCAGGGTTGCTTTGGTTATTCGGGGTCTTTTGTTTTTCCAAATGAAATTGAGGATTTTTTTTCCAAGCCTGTGAAGAAGCTCTTGGGGATTTTGATTTGGATTGCATTAAATCTGTACATGAGTTTGGGTAGAATGGACATTTTTACTATATTTAGTTTCCCAATCCATGAGCATGGGAGGTTTGTTCATCTTCTGGTGTCTTCCTCAATTTCCTTCTTCAGGGGTTTCAAATGTTTGTTGTAGAGATCCTTGGTGTCTTTGGTTAGGTTTGTTCCTAGTTATTTTATTATTTTTTGAGGCTATTGTGAGTGGGAAGGTCTTGTATTCCTTCTTCAGTTGCTTGTTGTTGGTGTAAACAAAGGCTACTGATTTTTCTATATTTATTTTGTATCCTGCTAATTTACTGAAGTACTCAATTGTTTCTAGGACTTTTCTGGTGGAGTTCTTAGCATGCCTTAGGTAGACAATCATATAATCAACAAAAAGGGATAGCTTGACTTCCTCTTTTCCAATTACAACTCATTTAATTTCCTTTTCTTGCCTTATTGCTCTAGCAAGGGTTTCCAGCACTATATTGAAAAGGAGTGGTGACAGGGGGAAGACTTGCCAAGTTCCTACCTTTAACAGGAATGCTTCTTTTGTTTCCCCATTTAGGATGATATTGCCTGTGGTTTTCCTGCATATGTCTTTGATTACATTGAGGAATAATCCCTTCAGTCCATTTCCCTCTAGGACTTTAAACATGAAGGGATGCTGAATTTTGTCAAAGGCTTTCTCCTCATCAATTGAGATGATGGTGTGGTTTTTGTCATTCAGTCCATTTATATGCATGATGATGTTTATTGATTTTCATATGTTGAACCATCCCTGCATCTCTGGTATGAATCCAACTTAGTCATGATGGATGACCATTTTGATGTGGGTCTCTATGCGATTTGCCAGTATCCTATTTAGAATTGTGGCTTCTCTGTTCATTAGGGAGATAAGTCTATAGTTCTCCTTTTTTGGTTGTATCTTTGCTTGGTTTTGGTAATAACGTGATGCTGGCTTCATAGAAGGAATCTGGGAGAACTCCCTCCATTTGCATCCTTCTAAACAACTTGAGTAATAGTAGTTGTAAGTCTTTTTGTAATGTTTTATAGAATTCTGCCACGAAACCACCTGGGCCTGGGCATTTTTGGGGGGAGGCTGCATATGACATCTTAAATTTCTTCATGTACTATTGTTCTATTAAGGCTGTCGATCTCTTCTTGGTTGAGCTTTGGTGATTCCCAGGATTTCAGATATCCATCCATTTCTTCTAGGTTTTCAAACTTAGTAGAGTATAGGTGTTTGAAATATTCCCATATGATTGTCTGGATCTTTTCATTGTCTGTTGTAATGTTTCCCCTTTCATCACAAATTCTATTGATTTGGAGTTGTTCCTTCTTTCTTTTGGTTAACTGGGCTAGTGGTCTGTCTATCTTGTTTATTCTCTCAAAGAACCAACTTTTGGATTCATTGATTTTTTTGAATGGTTTACTTTGTTTCTATTTCACTGATCTCTGCTCTGATTTTTATTATTTCTTCTTGTCTGCTGCATTTAGGGTTCATTTGTTGTTGTCTCTCAAGTATTTTTAGCTGCAGTGTTTGATCATTCACCTGTGCTCTTTCTGTTTTTTTAATATAGGCACTTAGAGCTATAAACTTCCCTAGCAGGACTTCTTTTTAAGTGTCCCATAGGATTTGCTGTGTTAAATTATCATTGTCATTCAGTTGCAGTAATGCTTTTATTTCTTTATTTCTTCCTTGACCAATTCATTATTCAGAAGAGTGTTGTTTAGTCTCCATGTGTTCTTGTAGGTTGTAGGGTTTATCGTGGTGTTGATACTGAGTTTTATTGCACTGTGGTCTGATAGAATGCATGAGATTATTTCAATCATTTTGTATTTGTTGAGTTTTTTCCTGTGTCCCAGTATATGGTCTATTTTGGAGAATGTTCCATGAAGTGCTGAGTAGAAAGTGTATTCTCTGGTGTTTGGGTGAAATATTCGATAGATGTCTGTGAGGTCCATTTGTGTAGTTGTCTCATTTGCAGTTAGAATGTGGCTCTCTGTTTATCTTTGGTCCTGTTGATCTGTCTAAAGGACGTAGTGGGGTATTGCATTCCCCTACTATTAGGGTGTGAGGCCTATTCTGGGGTGCCCTTTACATCCTGCAAACAGTTTTGATAGTTTGAGTGCAAACCAAAGTTTTCGTGCATATATATTCAGTGATTGTGAGCTCTCTACCATTTAACATCGGGTCAATTGTTCAGTTACATCCAGTGTACTGGATGGCCGGCGCATTTGTCTCTTTTGATTTCTTTTGCTTTGAAATCTATTTTGTCTGATTTTAGAAAAGTGACACCTGCCGTTCTTTTTGGTATTTGCTTGGAATATTATTTCTCCCAGCCTTTCACCTTAAGTTTGTGCCTATCCTTGAAAGCTGAGATGGGTTTCTTGGAGAACAGCATCTAAAAGGGTTTTTTTCCTAATCCATTCTCACCCAGTCTATGCCTTTTGATTGGGGAGTTTGCCAATTAATAGTAAAAAGGTTATAATAGAAGATGGTGTTGCTCCCGTTCACCTCTGATCCCAATTGGACTTGTAGAGCCTCTATTCTACTTCCCGATGGTTATGATTTATAGTTTCTTTCTTTTTCCCAGGTGCTTGAGGATTTTTTGTTCTTTTCTCTCCTCTGCTGCCATTTGAATTACTTCAATTATTTCATGAAGAATTGGTTTTCCAGACTGTATTCTAACGTCTTGTTTATGTCATAGAATACTTTCCTTTCTCCTTCAACCATAATAAACATTACTGCTTGTTAAAGTAATCTCGGTTGAAATTTATAATCAATTAGAACTGGGAATACTTTAAACCAAGCTCTTCTGGATTTCACAATTTTCATTGAAAAATCAGCTGTGATTCTGATGGCTTTTCCCTTTTCCCCTTGTAGGTAGACTGTGTTTTTTTTTTTTGTAGCCTTCAGAAATTTTGTCCCTTGTTTTTGGGCATCTACATTTTAACTAGGATATGGCGTGGGGAGATTCTTTTCTGATCTTGTCCTATTTGGAATCTATGTGCTTCTCTTGTATTTGTATTGGTTTGTCTTTCCCCCCCATAGTTTTTACTTTGGGAAATTTTCCATCTATTATTCTGTTTGAAGATCTGATTGACACCATTCTCTTGGGATTCTTTTTTTTTTTTTTTTTTTTTGTATTTTTTTTAAATTTTTGATCTTTTCATAATGTCACAATTTCCGGTGTTCCACTTTTGCGTATTTTCAACTTTTTCCTCCTCGTTCTTTCATTCTTGCTTTTTCGTTTTTCTCTGTATGAGCCTCCCGATCCGCTATTCGTTGTTCTGCTTCCTCCATTCTTCTCCTGCGGCTTTGTTTCCTTCCTTTCTTCTTGAATGGACGAGTGTTCTATTTCCCTTGTTCGTCAATTTCCATCCTAGTGTTTTCTTTCGTATTTCCTTTCCTTGGGACCGTTCAATCTCTTCTCTCTTCTTGGTGCCTCCTTTACTCGTTGGTCTTTGGCTTTCCTTTTTTTGCCGTGGTCTTTCTCTTCTCTTGCGTTTGTTTTTTTTTCTCCCTCTAGTTTTTCGTTCTTCTGGAGTTTTTTTTTCATCCGCTATCGTCTCGTTACTTCTTTCTGAATTTGGGCATTATCTATCCGTCGAGGTCATTTTTGAGTTTTTCATTCTCCTCGTTTGAGTAACCTGGAAGTCTTTTTATTTTTCTTGTCTTAATTTCGCTGCAAAGGTCTGCAATTATTCTTCTAAGATCTGTTCCGTGGGTCACCTCCAAGGGGATCCCATTTTAGCTATCTCCTACAGGTTTATTATACAGGTTTGGTAGAGCCAAACCTTGTAGGATTATCCTGTGCCTTTCACATTGGTGTCCCTTTGTCGTGTCACTGGCACGTGGGTTTCCCTTTTGTGGTTCAAGTCACAAATGTCTTTTCACTATGTTAGTGGCTGGTTTTGCTTGTCTCTTTCCAATGCCTTTTTTTTTTTTTTTTTTTTCCTCCTCCTTGTTTACGTAGTATTGACTTGTCTAGGTTACAGGCTTTCAATTATGTTTATATTGGATATTGGATTCTAAAGTCCCTTTCCTTCCGGTTTGTTCCGGTTTCCCCAAAAAAGTCCACACTTGGCTACCTCTCTATCAATTACCCTTATGGCCCCGGGGGGGAGAGGGGGGGGGGGGGTCTTTTCCTGACTACCTACTGTCTGGGAACTACCGCGTTCCGGCGCTCTGTGCTTCAGGAGCCCATCTACACAAAGACACAGAGGCACCAAACCAAACCCAAACCTGACCCACTTGTCATGGGCTGCAAAGGCGAAGGGTGGTCTGGCCCAAAACAGCCACCCCCTACAAAAGATTTCAGAGTTGGGACCCCTTTTCCAGCAACCCAGGAATCAATCTAAACCTTAAAACTACCCTATCCATGGAGTGGACCTTCAAGGCTGACCTTTGCTTGTCGGGACCCAACCTGCACAAAGACACAAAGGAACCAAACCCCACCACCAAAGTTACCTTTTCTACGTATAGGTACCAATATTTGAATATAATATACAATAATATATTTATAATATACATATATATTATACAAAATTATTGTACATTATAATTATATAATATAGTTTATCTAATATAATACACATATAATTATGATTACTATTTTGAATAAAATTACCATATTCATCACTATATACTTAATCCCACCTCACTTGGCTACTGGGAATTGATTCCAGCCATGTGCTTGGCAGCCAAGTTTTCTCCTACTGAGCTATGTGACCAACTACTTAACACTTTTCCACTGGCTTACTTTTTGTTTTTGTGGCAAAGTCAGCCAGCATTTCGTGTTTACTGGAAATTCAAAGTAACATTAATTGAGTTTATTATTTGATTGGCCACTCTCACTGTTGTGCTTAACCAGTCACCCCCAGTTTTAGTCTGGCTATACTGTTAGTGCTTAAGAAATTTTTCTAAGAAACTGTTGGGGTCTCTGTGTATTTTAGATCCATACGTGGTGAGTTGGTACAACTGCTTTTCTTTCTGCATCTGATTTACTTGCCTCAGAATGATCCTTTGGTCTTTGTTCTCACTGCCTCTTACTTTATTTTTAATTTTAATGTGTATGAGTGTCCTGATGCATGTTCCATAAGGTGACACCTGTGTCCATGCCATGCGTCAGCGGTCAGCCGAGGAGCATTGTATTCCCCTGGAACTGGAGTAAGAGGTTCTATCCTCCATGTGGGTGCTGGGAATCAAAACCCAGGTCTTCTCAAGAGGGGGAAAAAAAAAGCTATTTTTTTTTTTCTTTTTTTTTTTTATATTTTGGACTTTTTTTTTTTGAGACAGGGTCCCCCTGTAGCCCCAGCTGGCCTGGAACTTGGTCTGTAGACCAGGCTGTCCTTGAACTCACAGAGATCCATCATCCTCTGCCTTCCAAGTGCTAGGATTAAAGGCATGCACCATGCCTCTTACTTTTAAAAAGGCCCCTGCTTGCTTGCCACAAGGATTTTAAAGGGATCATTAAAGAAATTTGTTATTGCCTCAAAAAAGCTTAGGAGATGAGGGTGGTAATACTCTTAAGAATGTGAAGGGCTTGCCGGGCATGGCAGCGCATGCCTTTAATCCTAGCACTTGAGAGGCAGAGGCAGATGGATCTTTGTGAGTTCAGGCCAGCCTGGTCTACAGAGTGAGTTCCAGGACAGCTGGGGCTACAGGGAGATCCTGTCTCAAAAAGAACAAAAAAAAAAAAGAAAAAAAAGAATATGAAGGGCTCATTTCTGACTTTCCTTCATTACAGGTTTTTGAAATAATTCAAGCAGGTGGGGGGAAGTTTTAGTGACAACATATGATTTACTCATACAGGCAATCATTATGGAAGCAGCTGAACACCTGCCATTGCTGTGTCTGTTGAGTGGGATATTATAATACTGAGTCTTGGATTTGCTCACTGATTTTTATTACATTTATTCATTCATTTGTGTGTGTGTGTGTGTGTGTGTGTGTGTGTGTGTGTACTTTGAGGATATCCCTATGCTGTCTCTAAGTGGACTTCTCAGGCCTGAAAAGCAGCCTGCTGCTGCCAAACTGTTTCATAATAAAATGTCCCTGATAATGAGTGGAGAATCTTCTTGGAGTCAGAGCATTTTTTCCCAAGGTTACTTCTCCATTACTAAAAAGGGCCTCTTGTCCATTTACCCTAGATTGAAAGTTAATATAAAGACCATCCTTCAGACATCTCTTTGGGTGAATCTGCCTCAGGTACTCCAAATTAGATTCATTCTTCAATTTCCTTGTCTCTTCGAAGAATATTACCATTTTTCCAATTACTTTCACTCAAAACAGTGGAGCTCCCTTTGACAGATCTCTTTCCTCTCCATGCTATGTCAAAAATTAAAAATGTCTTTCCTTTCCCTCTTGACACTTTCCAAATCTAGGCTACAGCGATTCATTTCCATGCTACTCAGCGAATCATTTGGCTGTTTTTCAAGAATATTATCCCACCTCAAGCCATCTCTGATTTTGATAGCAAATATGAATCTCTCAGGCACACATCACCCTCCTGAGAGAGCTCTATTGCATTTCAGTCACATGTTAAAGTCTAGGCTGTCCTTGCAAACCTCCTCACCTTGCCTATGGGCCCTGTTTTCCTTGATATTTTCTGTATGTTCCCAGTATAAGGCTTTAACTCTGATAAGGGCCAGTATCTTTATGCTCCAGGATTCATGATTTTTCTCTTTTTAGTTAAATTTGTTGAATTGAAATCTAAATCTGATGACTTGGTTCTCCACCATTGCTTATATCTCTTCACCCTGAAATTCACTCCTGCTCAGATCTTAGGACCTTGTACTATGCATGTTAGTGACATGCCTTACCAGACTTTTGTCCCAGACTCTCTCTGTTTATTCCCTGATTTTAAACTAAAACCATATCCTGGGGCTGGAGAGGGGGCATAGTGACAGAGCATGTGTTCACCTGTACAATACGAGCTCTTGCTCCAAAACTGGAGAGGGCTGTCTTGTTAATCATAAGAGGTAAGGGAGATTTTCCTAGAGTTAGACTGGGTAGAATTCCTTGAACAGGCTGAATTAAAAACAAACAAACAAACAAACAAACAAAAACCTCTATGTGGGCTGGAGCGATGGCTTAGCGGTTAAGAGCTCTGGCTGCTCTTGCAGAGGACCCAGGTTCCGTTCCCAGCACCTGAAGGTGGAGGGAGGCTAAGAACCGTATCTTTAGTACTAGGTGTGGTGGCGCATGCCTGTAATCCCAGCACTCAGGAGGCAGAGGCAGGTGGATCTCTGTGAGTTCAAGGCCAACCTGGTCTACATAGAGAGCTCCGGGACAGTTGGGACTATAGGTAGACCATGATGCAAAAATACCAAAACAAAACAAAACAAAACAAAACAAAACAAAAAAAAACCTCTATGTTAGCTGATACTTGCCTGAAGGACACAGGGTGCACGGTAGGGAAAGGGATGATGTGGCCTTAAAGCCTGCAGGGAGTTGTTTGTCTCACAGTACCCAAATGATTGCTTCTCAGAGCTCCCGCGCATGCCCAGATTGCAGATACGCAGACCCTTTCTATAAAAAAGCATTGCATGTGTGTATATCTATTCACATTCCCCATCTATATCACATAAACGTATAAACACCTACTGCTATGTAAATGCTAATAGCTATTTTATAGTATTGTTTAGCAAGTAAAGACAACAAAGGATGTCAGGTTAAATGGGTTTTTTAATTGAATATTTTCTGCTAGCTATTGTTCAGATCCACGGAGGAAGAGCCCGTTGACCATGGAAGTCTAATATGTTTATTATCTCTTATATTTTTAATTTTTTGATTTATTTTTATGTTATGTGTATGAGTGTTATGCCTACATGTACATAAGTGCACCCGTGTTGTGCACTGTTCTTAGATGTTAGAAGAGAGCATTGGATCCCCTGGAACTAGAGTTACTGGCAGTTGTTAGCTGCCATGTGGGTGCTGGGATTCAAACTGGGGCATTCTGCAAGAGCAGCCAGTGCTCCTACCTGATGAGCCATTTGTTTAGCTCTTTGTTACCTTTTGTAAAAACATCATTATTGAAGTTTTGTGCATTTCATACATTGTTTCTCATTCCAATCTAGACTCATCTCCCCTTTCATGTCCCCCACTCCACCTGAGTTCATGCACCCTGCTGCTCCTGTCTTGTATCTTTTCCTGATTCTTTTCCAAAGTTTTTCAAAGCAGAGGGTTATTGTTCTTGGAGAACTTTACTGTTTCAGTCAGTTCCCTGTCCCTGTTCCTCTGCTGTTTTAGTTCCCTCCAATCTGTATTGTTTCAACATACGCATATATATATATATATATATATATACATTACACCTATACTAAAATCATATCATCTATACACAAACTGTCATTTCCATATCATATTTCAGGATTCACATTTTTATTTTTAAATTTATATTACTCTAAAATCTGCCTACATATCCTCCACCCATATACCAGGTGGGTTAATTCTAGAGCCTGTTAAAGGATTTACATTATAAGAGAACAGTTGCTTTCAGGGAAAGGGGTATATAAAATTGATGTTGGTCAGTTTGCCTTATAACTTGGCGCTAGGGGCTAGCATCCACAGATGAGGGATACCATTCATGCTTTGTGTTTCTGGGACTGTGCTACTTCACTTAACATAGTATCTTCTAGTTTCATCCATTTACCTCCAAAGTTCCTAACGCCATCTTTCTTTACAGCTACATAGAACTCCATTGTGTAGATGAACCACATTTTCTCTATCCACTCATTGGTTGAGTAGCATTTGGGTTATTTTTATTATACTGCTCATTACAAATGAGTTTTGGGGCTGGAGAGAATGGCTCGGTGGTTGAATGCACATACTGCTCTTGCAGAGGACCCGTTTGGGTTCCAGGACCCACTTTGGGTGGATCACAACTGTCTGTAACTCCAGCTCAAAGGGATGCTCTTTTCTGACCTCCATAGGCACCCACATACAGAAAACATTGTCTGATTCACAGAGGTGCACAGGCACACAGACACAAACACACAGACACCTCCCCCATACACACATAAATAAAGGTAAGTTTGCATACAACAACAAAAAACCCTGAGTATTTTTTGCCTTTTGATATTGAAATGAAAAACATGGTTAGATAACACTTTTTCTTCTGGTATTTTTGAGACAGGGTCTCCTTGTAGCCCCATCTGTCCTGGAACTCACTGTGTAGACCAGGCTGGACTTGCACTCACAGAGATCCACCCGCCTCTGCCTCCCGAGAGCTGGGATTAAAGACATGCGCCATCATGCCCAGCTTTAGAGTGGGCAAGTGTGAGAGAAGAACAGTGCAAGCAACCACATGAGAACCAGATCAAATTTGCCTCCCACACAAGTCTTCTTCTACCATACCTGCAAAGCTAAATGTTTTATTATTCCATATAACAACAAAAATATGAATGTTGTTTATATATTTGGTTTCTCAATAGTGTGGCCATATTTTCTGAGGCAAAAGAGTGTATTGTATCCTTCTTAACTTATTCTAATACCCACAGCCATGTCTTGTAAATCTTGGGTGTTAAATAATTGTTCATTGGGTGAGAAGAGACTAAGAAATGATTATTTTCAATAAGAAACTGAAATTCTGTGAAAAACTGCTTTTAGGATTTCTGTTTTCTTTCTACAGAGTTATAGAAATTATTCTCCATAGACATTTTCACCCGTTATGCTTAGAAATGCTAGGACAAGTTTATTGGTAAGCATGATGTAAAGAAGTGAAAAAGGCCGGGCGCGGTGATGCTCGGAAGGGAGACCCTGTCTCAAAAAGATCAAAAAAGAAAAATTGTTCATTCTTATTAGGAAGGTACAGGCTTCCTGACCAATACAGGCACAAAATGCTTTAAACTGCAAAACTGCTATATTCATTTTCTATTCTTGTCATTAACCCCACCCATAAGTTTAGATGCTAGAAAAAGATCAGATTTATGTAAGTTATTTGCTTGCTATGCTGTAGAAAACAATGATCTCCAAATCCAAATCGCTTATGAAAAGTTTTCTTTCATTTTTAAGATGTATTTTTATTTTATTTTACATGTATGTGTGTTTCTGAGTGTGAGTATGTGCACATGAGTATGTACCTGTGGAGGCAGACAAGGGTGTTGGAGCCTATGAATGTCAAGTTATGGGTGGTTGTGTGTTGCCTAAAGTTGGTGCTAGGAACCAAACCTGGGTTCTTTGCAAGAACAGCAAATGCTCTTATATGCTGAGCTATCTCTCTAGCCCATGATCATGTATGTGCAAACAATCCCTTACCTGGAAATACACCAATGTTCTTGACAAAGGAAACAGGGAATTGATGGTTCTCTTGATACATGTGCCCAGAAATGGCTCATCACCATGGATATGTGGCAGCCTGAGACATGTCTCCAACAGGCATGATGACATAAACCAAACCTGTGTTATTTGCTGGAGAAACAATACAATGACCGTAACACTTAAGATTATCAACATGGCTAGACTATTTTTCTCATCCTGTACTGACTCCTTCTGTTAGGGGAAGTAATATTGTTAAATGGGGGTTTTATTCCCAGGACTGAGGACAGAAGTCTACTTTTCAGCCTGTTCCTAGCAACCCTGGGCCTAGGGGACTGAAACAAATCAATAGAAAGAAAATAATTTAGTAAAGTCACAAAATAAGCCATAACTTATGAATTAATTGTAAGGGAAACATGAGAACTGTGGGCTTTTATTTTATAAAATTCATGTGAAAAAAAAGGCACAAGAAAATAGCAAGAAATAATCAGGAAGACATGATGACCCTTCATGAAAGTCATTTTAAATGTTAAGGATTAGAGTTTAATTGTGTTCTGCATTATGCAAATAGGCTTCCCAACCTCACAACAGCATGGTTCTAATCTTCAAATAAATACCAGCTTTTCTTTACAAAGAAAAAAATAAAATTTTAACAGAATGATTAACATATGTTTAGGGTCTCTTCAGAATCTGAGTAGATGGAAAATATTTCTTTTCCTGCCTTGATCCAAGAACTAGTCACATTCAAATTCTCTGAGACTAACTCTGTAGGTTACTCCGCATTGGTTGATATGGTGGTTGCCAGACTTGCCTAGGTGTGACTGCAGGTCACTGTGTGTGAAAAGCAGCAGGGGAAAGGGCAACTGTGTGGACTCCTGATACCCGTGTTCTGACTGTGTGGGGAAGAGAAGCCCAGTTTCACACAGGGACATATGAGCAATTCTAAGAGGCATTTTAGCTGCTATATTTTGACAGTATCTCTGTGCAATCCAGTTTGTTGACTGTATGAGTGTGTGCACTACTGTATGAACATGTGTGTGCCTGCATGAGCATGTGTGTGCACACAGAGAACACAAGTCAAGTTTCTCTGGTGCTGTGTACTGTAGGTATTGCTATTGTTCTTCGTTTAGACAGTATCTCACTGAGGCTTGCTGACTAGGCTAGCCTGGCTGACCACTGAGCTCCTGGGATCTTCCCATGTCCCAGCTTTCTTTCTTAATGCTGGCACTCGGGACTGAACCATTTCCTCATGCTGGCAAGCAAGCTCTTTGCTAGCTGAGCCATCTCTCCAGACCCCTGCCCTTGCCATATTGAGCCCCTTGGAAGTTAATGTCAATGGTGGTAACTCAGTTGCCTTTCACATTATGTGGCCCATTACTAGCTACTTCTTACCATATTCTCTTGTACTCAAGACCGAAGCCTACCTGAAGTTTCCCTGCTCTTGCCAGTGTTCCTTACCTTTTCTTGCTTGTGAAGCAAGGTTTTTGACAAAAAGTTTCATCTATCTGTATCCTCCCCCCCCCCCCGTCCCGCAATTTAAAGGTTAAAACTAACTACAGGAAAAGATTTGTATGTTCCCACAGGTCAAAATGTCACCAACTTAACAGCTGAGATAGAAAAGTTACAGCTTTGCATTGTGTAGGATGTGCCAGGAATTGCCAGCAGAAAGGTTGGCCCGTAAGAACATTGAATGGAAGAAAAGCCTCAGACAGCTACAGGCATCAAACCCCTCTGTGGATCCTACTTGTACCAACTGTTTATAATGATTCCTAATGAAAATTACCTTCTAGATGCCACAAAGTTTTAATATGATTTTCTTACCTCCCCTTCATAGAACAAGGAGGAATATGATGATGATGAGGTCGTTCTCTAACTGTAAATTGGAGCCAACTGTTACAGATGTAACCTCTTATAAAACTGGTAAAACTGCCTTCTTTAATTGACTAATAGACATAGGAACTGTGAAAAGGATTATTCTCTATTCAGAACCAAATATAATACTAAAGTCTCCTTAAGCTGTGCACTTAAGCAAAATATATTAAAACAGGAGAGCTCTGATATCAGCAATGGATTATTCTACCAAGGAGATGTTGGCCAGGGGATCCAAGCCCCCCCCCCAAGGTAAAGGCTTCTTGCCTGTAAACTGGGATACCTGCAAGAAGAGAGGCGGTAAGGCCCTGCTGTTGAAGACCTGATGTAAGCATCGGAAAGATGTAATGAGACCACACTTGCAAGTGTACAGTTGGTCTCTGGAATACCGGAGAGTGTTACCAAAGGCCACTAAACCAATAAAGCAAATATTGGTCTCCTTGAGTCAAGCAAGCCTCCTCCATCAGCACCAGCTACACCTCACCTGCCTGGAAGTACTGTGCAGCAGAGGCAGCCATATGCCTGTATATCCCAAATCTAATTGGCTATTGGCTCTCTCCTTGGAGGAATAACCCATGGCTGATGCCACAAGCTTACATCCTCTACAGGTTAGGAGATGTTATAAGCCACAGTAACACCCTGTCATATTTAACAGGAAAAAATGTAATTCAAGGATTAACATATCATCCAAACATATGTGTCTATACCAAAGTAACCTACCATAACTATTAGTGCTGTTTAAATACCTATATATCTAATTGCTTGTGCTTCATTAGTAGGATCGAAAGGTTATTCCTGGACAAACTGTCAGCCCATGAAAGGAAACAGCCAGAATTGACCAGAGTCCAAGACAACAGCTCCAGAGAGAGTGGACTGTTTTGCTTCTCATCCACCTGTGCCCCTTTTCTAAGCCTAGGGAACAATCTGCGGAAGAGGGGGCGTGGTAGAATGTAAAGGCTGCGATTGGGGTGAACGGTGAAACTACAGCGATGTAGTCTGGACACTCATTTGATCAACTTTGTACATAAAAGCCCCCCCCAGCTGGATGGTGGGACCCTTGGAATGTGTGGGTTTGGGCACAAACTGCTTGCAAATTGGTTTTACATGAAGGATGCTTGTACTCATAAATTATTACTTATTGTTAAAAAAAGAAAAAAAGAAAAAAAAAAAAAAGAAATGGAGCCCCATAGTCTACTGTTTCATGTTGAGAATTGGGCACAAAGTTTTTGTCGACCCCTTTTGAGTTCTTGCAGTCTTGGGGCTGCCAAGTACATTAAGAGGTTGCTTTCAGGTAGGGATCATCAAGATAAGGTTGGCATGTAGACTTGCCTGTGGGAGAGTGTATTGGATTAATCAGTTAATCGTTGTGGGAAGACCCAGGCAACTGTGGGGAGGCACCATTCCCTAGACAGGGCCCTCTGAACTGTTAGAAGAGTGGGGAAATAGAGCTGAGCATAGCAGGCAAGCAAGGGTGCCTGCACCTATTTCTCTCTGCTCTTCACTGTGGATGTGGACATTTGACATTCCTGCCTGGACTTCACCACAGTGATTGACGAACTGGAACTGCAAGCTGAAATAAACCCCTTTCTCCCCTAGTTGATTTTGGTCAGGGTATTTTAGCACAGCAACAGAAATAGCATTAGAACAAATTATGTCAGAGAGGTGTGACCCATAAGGATAGTGAGTCACCACCAGGAGCCTGCAAACAGAATGAATGGAGTCGATTTGGGCTTTACAAAGGGCAAATTGACAGCTCAGTGCAGTGAGATACAAACAGGAAGTGAAGTCATGACAGAGTCTCTGTAACTCCAGAAAGAAATTCTCAAGCAGCGATTTGTCAGTGGGAATAGTGATAAGGAATTTGCTTAATGAAAAGTCCCCATCATTTGAGGATGGGGGAGTGAACCTAAGGGGGCAGGAGTCAAGACCATGCCCTGATTTCCAGCCAGAACCACTCAGGGTGATAGCACTGTTCACCAATTAAAGGTAGCAAGAAGCACAGATTAGTGGATGGGAAAATGGACCAAGGAGCAGAGAACTGGCTAATTTAGGGTAATTTCATTTATCTACCAACATTTAAGACTTCCTTAATTTCAATGACTCAGGAAGACTGAGTCAGTACAACTGAAATAAAGCAATATTTTTGTGTAGCTACACAAGTAAATTCAAGGTTGACGTGAATAGTCATGAAGGTCATCAACCATATAATCTACCCACTTTTCAAACATTTGAACCCCATCAGCATCATGTATGTAGATCTGAATTGTTCTTAGTCTTCCACAGGCAAATGCTGAAAATGTTTTCACTAAGGAACTTAAACTCACACATTATCTTGGATAACCACAGTGATTTTATTGGTACTAAGATGATCTACTAATGGGATCAAATTGCTCGATTCTTGAAAGCTGAGCCTGACTCATTTAACGCTACCCTTTGTACCCTCTACTCCCCCCAGGACCTCTCTTCTGGCAACTCTCTTGGTCTGGTGATAATTCTCTCATTGCAGTACCTTCTACCTGGCTCTCCTCCGTGATCCCTGTCAATCATGACCACACTCTAGGGATGCAGCTTGCTACTCTATTTTATTTGAATTTAGCAGGGTTCCTCCCCATTTCCTGTCTCTCTTAGAGATCAGTGATCTCTGACAGTTATCTCATCTCTGTTCTCTGTTTCTTCCTCTTCCTCCTCCTTCTCCATCCCTTTTTTCTCTTCCTCTTCTTCCTTTTCTTTCTGTTTTCCTTCTCTTATTTCTCACCTTCCTCCTTCTCCTCCTCTTCTCCTTTCTCCATTTTTAACTCTTTCCTCATTTCCCTATTTAAGTTTTCAGTAATAATTCACATTCTGTTAGATTCCATCTAAAAACTGGTGAGTCCCACAATCAACATAATTAACATATTTCATATAATCAATATATGGCCAAACTCACAATGCATCATCTCAATCTTTTAAGCTCCTATTACCTGTATAATAAAGATTATTAAACTTCTGCTGATATCTGAGGCAGGAGGATTGCTGAACACGTGAGGCAATAGTTAGCGAAGAATTAAATAAAAAGCTAGTTTTGGCTATTTATAAAGACCTTGTCTCAAAAATAAATAAATAAAAATAAATAAATAAAACCCAAAACATAAACAAAAGAAAAACAAAAAGTTAGTAACCTATTATCCCTAAGCCCAAATTCAGTTCAAACTTCGATTCTTGTTTCTTTTCTACTATTCTCTTAGTATATTTAGCATACGGTTTCCAGACCCAGATACATCCTGTCATGACCCACTTCTGAGGCTTTGGAGATGTCATTTCCTCTCTCTGGAAGCCTCTCTCTCCATTCACTTGTTCTCCCTTTGAAAACTTAGTCTGTTTAACATCCTTCTTGAAGCCTCAGTTGGCATCGAGGCCCTTTCCGTGGCACAAAAATGATGACTTAATTAGCCCTGTTCTCCTAGCTCCTATGCATGACCCACAATATTATGCTACCACATGATTACTGTGTGATAGTGGGTTGACATGAATGTTATAAACACACACATAGTCTATACACATCTTAGCTCCTACATTTTGACACTTTGGACCACTTATGGATACCTAAGTACTTGTAAATACTCTGACATGTTCTTGGCAATAAATTTATATTGTTAAAGGTTCTATCCACACATCTAGCTTACAACTCCCAAGTTTACAAAACTTTAGTGTTTTATGCTTACACAGATCTTTTAAAGGTCAGTGAATGTGGGGCCAATCCCCTCAAGCTTAGAAGCTAACATGGGTACAATGGAGGATTTGTAGGAATTTAATATAAACACCAAAAGTTTTTCAGATAACGAGGCACCGGAAATGGGATAGGACTCTGCCAATGAGCTCAGTGAAGATGCTGCCAACAGGATGGATGCATCATCCTTAAGCCACTGTTCCTCTACTAATGGCTTCCTATATCACATGCCTCTGTGACAAGTTGGTGGAGGCTGTAAATGTGACTCACATCTTAAAGATTAAGTACTGTTTCTACCGAACACTCGATGACTGCTACATCATAAAACTGATGTTGTGTGACAAGCTAACTACCTTGCTGCCCATAGTTTGAGGGGTTACCAACTTCACTTTACTCTTCTGTCCAAAGGAAGTTGATTGTTTTTTCTTTTAGACTTCAAAATCTATATGTTAAAAAGTTCATATGTAAAACCACTTTGGGAAATTTTCTTATTTCATTTAGGCTAAGGACAGAGAATAAGGTGTCAAGGAATTTAGACTGGAGACAGTACACTCTGTCAATCAAGATCTTAGTTATATTTATGCTGTTAAAAGTCAATGGCATTTCTGTCTGGCAGAAGGAAGGTCATTTGGGTTTTGCTAAGTATGGAAGAAAACTCTTACCTGTGCTTTACTTCACCTCCTCTCTACCTGATGCATTCTACTACAGTCTCTGAACTGCAATGACTTTTACCTTACACCCTCAACTTGTAACTGGAGGTCTGGGTCCCAGAGCGGAAGTCCACAAATACTCCTCGTGACCACATCTGGTAGAGTAATCTTTTACAACGTGGTAATTTTGCATGGCATGAAATTTACTATCTTCATTTTATCACGTGACATGTATGTCAGGATAGTCCTGATCTCACTCTGCAGCTTGAGTTTCTGACCCCCCTGCTTTCACATCCTTAGTGATGGGATTGCATGTGTAGACCACCGGACAGTTTATGGGGTGCCGGCTATTGAACTCAGGGCTTTGTGCATGCTAAGTAAGCATGCTGCCCACTGAGCTCTCTCTCTCTCTCTCTCTCTCTCTCTCTCTCTCTCTCTCTCTCTCTTTCTCTCTCCATCTGAGATAGGATAGCCTGGAGTTAGAGTTGCATGTGGTTGTAACATGGGTACTGAGAATCAAACCCAGGTCCTCTGCAGGAGTAGCAAGTGCTTTTATTCACTGGGCCATCTCTCCAGACCCTCCTATATTTATTTTTAAGTATACAACTCAGTAGGATTAAATTCATTTGTGATTTGTGATGTTCTATAAACATGATGACCATCTAGCTCCTGAACACTTTTCATCTTGTAAACCTGAAACACTGCATCTGATAAACAGTGGTTTCCTGTTCTGCCCAGAATACAAGTTCGTTAACTATGCTTGTAAATTTTATTTTAAATAACTCACATTAAAGAAATTACGTATTATACATATATATATATATATATATATATATATATATATATATATTATGTGACTTACATTTTTATTATGGCAATTTTATATTAGTGTGTAGCGTGAGCACGTGTGTGTGTGTGTGAGCACACACATGCCCACATCCACATGCCATAGTATGTAAATGAGGCCAGAGGACAGCTTGTGGGCATCAGTTTTCTCCCTTCACCATGTGGGTTCTGGAGACTGAACTCTGGTCAAAAGCTTGAAAGCAAGCACCTTCACCTGCTAAGCCCTCTCACAGCCCCATGTGTCTTTTGTGACTGTCGCTTAGCTTCCCATAATGTCCTCAAGATTCATCCATGTTATAGTACCAGTCGGAATTTTCCTTTTTGGAATGACTGACAGTATCTGATCATGTTCACGCACCACATTTTCTTCTCTGTTCATCCACGGATGAAAGACAATGCCAGAGCTCTTTCCAGGCTAACTGTTCTGAGGAGTCATGCTAAGGACATGTCTGAGTCTTCAAGGTCATGCTTGTGATTTTCATGGTGTATGCCTTGAAGCAGCATCCTATGGCCCTCTAGTTTTAATTTGTTTGATAACCATGGGAGGGGTAAGCATCCTACCAGCCGCACAGAAGCCTTTGGATTATTCCATGCCCTCACCAGCAATTATGTTCTGTTTTCCTTTAAAGAGTAGTCACCAGGAGCCGTAGATTTGGTTCAGGGGTTAGTACCACATAGTGCTCCTGCTATATAACTGAGTTTCCTTCTCACCAGCCAGCTCAGGTGGTTCGTAACCAACTGTAACCCAGTCTACAGTAGGAGCTGTAGATTGCCTTTGGACTCTGTAGGCACATGCACTCATGTGGACACAGCCTTCCCCCATACTAATTTAAAATTTAAGTCAGTTTTTCAGATTTTTTTCTTTATTTTTTCTTTTCATAGGAAAACAGAAACAATACAAAATGACTATAATAAAACAAAACAAGAACAAAAAAGGGGGGATTTCCATTTCTTATTCTTGTTAAGTAAAGAATCAATCTGCAGGGCTTGGTACGTACTTCTCTTTTTCCCTTCTCTCTTTTTTTTCTTTCTTCTCTTCCTGCTCTTTCAGGGCTACCAGAAGGATATGTGTTTACTGGCTCACCCAGGCAGCCTTGAGTTCTCAGCTGAGAAAGAGTCTGGTTAATTTGAGGGGTCTCATGCCTAAACTGCCTAATCAATTTCTAGCTCCCATTTAGTTATGTTACCCTCTGAAAAGGGTCACCCCAATCGCAAGAAGAGTCTGGACACCGAACGCTCTGACTACTTCTATGCTGAAAATGGACGTTGGGTGTGGCAACTGGGGTATCCCCCATTCAGAAGGTCAATGTAAAAGATCCCCAAGAATAACTACAGTGGGAAAAAATCCTTGACTGGTGACCGTGAAAGCAAAATGGAGGCAGGAGTAGCTAGGTTCATGATCTAGGCAGGGGACCAGGAGAAGTAAGAACAGGGTGAATTCCAATGTTCAACTTAAAAGTCCATTAGAATTTCCTGACCAGGGGTTTCAAAGTGTCCATTTATTAGGTTTCTCCTTCTGTTCATTTGGCCATGATGTCTGGACTCAGAATCTGCTTCCCAGGCATTATAATAGTTAAGATATGAGTTTCCATTTAGATGGTTGTAGAAAGAAAGAGGACATTTTATTATTAAGCATTAATTACCAATAGTGGACTTGTCCTTTGGCTACAGGTGACCCTACTCTGTTAATCAAGGCCAAGATCTAAGGATTGGTGTGTTTCTGAATATCTGGAAAGATTTGGTTGGCCAGAGGGTGCCCTGGGACATGTAGGGTCACTTTAAGTTTTTTAATTTGGGGTGACGTGTTTGGGGGAACTGCCCCAATTGGCTGGATAGGTATAAATATTGCAAAGTTTAGTAGAAAATAAGATACTTGTACTGGATTGAAGTGGATAAATGTTTCTAGAGTGGAATGGTATAAATAGTAAAGCCAGTTTACTAATGGTCTAAGTGCAATTATAACCACACACAGTTGTGGTTGGTTTTCGGTCCATTCCTGGCTTGCACTGGATATCCAGTTATAGATTCAGATTAAAGGGGCATAGACAAGTAATGGGTTATCTTTGACTATTGAGAGATATTTTTGTTTGGTCTCTGTCTATTATGCAGATGTTACTTTTTTTTTTTAGACAGGGTCTCCCTGTAGCTCCAGCTGTCCTATAACTCACTATGTAGACCAGGCTGGCCTTGAACTCACAGAGATCTGCCTGCCTCTGCCTCCATAGTGCTGAGATTAAAGGCATACACAACCATGGCTGGCTGCAAGTGTTACTTGTGATATCTGTTCTGCCTATTTCAATACAACTTGACTCAAGGAAAGCTAGGTTTACTGCCCTGAACTAGTGGCATGCATCCCAGAAGGAGATAGTTTGGATGGACTTAGTAAATTTTTTCTGCTTAAAAATTTAGTCATTTTTAAAAAAAAGTAACCATACATAAATTTAACAGAAAGTTGAGTAGATTCATCTGCAGAAGAAAGCTAAAATATGGATAAGATGAAAAGTTATTACCCGTGTAAATGATAGCACAAAATCAGAGCAGAATAAAAATGAGATTCAAGTAATACATCTTATGCAAATGAAGCAGTGTAATGAGAACTCACAAGTAAAACATTTTGTTTAACATTTTACATCATTGTAATTACTAGACAAACCACCAAATCTGTTTTAAGCAAAGATTTATTTATTTATTTTGTGTGTTTGTGTTTGTGTGTGTGTGTGTGTGTGTGTGTGTGTGTGTGTGTGTGTGTACCAAGGATAGTAGAAGAGGGCGTCAGATCCTTGGAGCTGGGATCACAGGAAGTTATCAGCCACAGGATGTGGGTAATGGGAAGTGAACTTACACATTCAGCCATCTCCCCAGCTGTCAAATCACTAAATGTTAAGAGATTAAAAACATTTGACAGATTATCTTGTTAAAAAATATTTTATTTTTTTAAATGTTACGTTTATGAGTGTATTGTGTGGATGTATGTAAGTCCACCTGTATTGTGCAGTGCAAGTGGAGGTCAGAAGGGGGCTTTGGCTCCCATGGAACTGAAGTTAGGGTGATTGTTATCTGCAATGTGGGTGCTGGGAATTGAACCCGGTCTGCTGCAAGAGCAATCTGTGCTCTTAACAGCTGAACCATCTCTCCAGCCCCTGATAGCTTATCTTTATGAATTATCTTGTCCTTGAAAAATTAAGAATGTATTGAGCTTTCAGTATTCTATGTTGCTTGTTTTTGAAAGCCCCCCTCACAGAGTCACAGAGGTGGGTTTCCTAGATGAGTCTAAATGCTACCAAGATGACTATGAAAATTAACCATCATGTTTACTAGCACCAAACATGCTGAAATATCAGTTGTTCATAGGAAGAGGACAGCAAGCATGGGCTCGGGGTAATGATCTTCCTACAAACTCTCATGACCCAGTCATTTGCAAGTGGTTGAACAACCAACTGGGCACCAAGGCTCCCACACATGAGTTTTGGGGGATACTTCATAAACAAACTGTGACATGTACTTCAGTTTCTCTATATGTTAAATACGAGTAGTATAAAACTGCTATACCTATCAAAGGAAGTGAAACTGAATTAGAATGCTGTTCCCATGAATATTGCTCATGTTTGTAACAATGTTTGTAGAGGTCAAGTAGTGGAGTTGTTCAGTAATTAATGCCGCTTCTCACCACGATGCGTTACTCACGCGCTGCGTTTAGCAATCTGAGTTCCTCTCAACCTTTGCACGCGCTATTGGGGCTTACTGATTTTGCTGGAATCAACATGTTAAAAGCACTTATGAGAATAAATTTGTTTAAATCTTAATGCAATTCGGAATTATGATATAGACCTCAGAAAGTTAATGCAGTGAAAGTAACAGCATATTCTGAAGAATGAGAGCGGGAAATTTGTCTTCAAATATTCAAGAATTAGTCACATGAAGAGGGATTTAAGGCCAGAGCCCCTCAGGAGTCTGAGGATAAAGTCAAATAGTAGAATCTCTGGGTTGAAGACTTCACTCTTTCCTCTTGCAAATCTTCTATATTTGAACAGCTCATCGCTTCTCTGAACTTTATTTGTCTGTTCTGTAAAATGGAAATGAAAAAGATTCCTTCCTCTAAGCAGGCGTTGGTGGACTAGGTTTACAGTCTTAGCGTGTAGTAAGAAGAGGCAGGAGGACCAGAAGTTCAAGGTCATCCTTGACTACATAGTGGAGTTTGAGGTCAGCACGGCTACACGAGACCTTGTCTCAAAAAATAGAGACGCTAGAGAAACGGTCCAAGGGCTGAGAGCGTTTGCTAAGCTCTAGAGGACCTGGGTGTGGTTTCCAGCACCCACGTGGCAGCTCTCAGCCATCTCTAACTCCAGTTCCAAGGGATCCAATGCTCTCTTCAGAATCTGGGAGCACCAGCCCAGGCACACACATGGTGAACATAAGTACAGGCAGACAAACAATCATACAATTAAAATAAAAATGAATTAACCTTAGCCGGGCGTGGTGGCGCACGCCTTTAATCCTAACAATTGGGAGGCAGAGGCAGGTGGATCTTTGTGAGTTCAAGGCCAGCCTGGTCTACAGAGTGAGTTCCAGGACAGCTGGGGCTACAGGGAGACCCTGTCTCAAAAAGACAAAAAAAAAAAAAAAAAAAAAAAAAAAAGATTCCCACCTTAAGGCATGGTAAAATAATGCAGTTGAAATTGTTGAGCCTAATAAAAAAATACTTGCTTAGAATTTTGTATGAAATGCACAAAGCTTCAATAAAAATTGGCTTTGAAAAAAAAAAGAAATTGGAAATACAAATAGAAAAAAATACTTCTTTAAGCCAGACACTTCGCTTCTTTATCTTTCTTATCTGTGCCAACTATTTTTTCATTCATTCATATGTCCACCAGATCCCTTTGTCACCTCAAACAAATGGCTGGAGTCCCTCTAAGTAACAGAGAGGACCATGGACTCATGTGCAATATTAACCCCGCTAAACCTGGGATAGCCATGGAGATCACACCCTTTCTTTTCCTCTTCAATAGTTACTTCTTTATAGTTCTTTTTTTTTAATTACTAGTGTCTAACTGGTAAAAAGTTTCCAGTAAGGTTTAATACTCCCTGTGCAATTGTTTTGTATTTGCTATTCTGTAATTATTTACATGGCAACAGTGCATTTAGTCTCTTGACAAGCATAATCATGTTCCAGCATCTATTATCCAGATACGAATGAAGTATATTACTTTTCTCTAAGCGTCTTAAAATCCCAGTACAAACAAACAACAACACAAACAGACACACATGGAAGTAATATGCTGCCTTTTGTACCAGGTGGCACATGTTCCTCATAAAATTGTTTGCAAAGCCAGTGTCATGATGACAGCCACGAATTCTGATGGAAAACGTTGGCAAAGCCTTCACGGGGAGGTGTTATATTAAAGTCAGATTGGAAAACATAGAAAGTGTCTAACAGATGGAGAAGAGAGATGAAGCCCTGCATTTGGGTCCCTGCAAACACTTCCTCACAATCCAGTGCCCACTGCTTTGTGATTTGTTTTCAGAAGTATTGTGTTTGCTGTCTCTTCTTGTCTTATAATTGACCTATGGTCAATTATAAGGGGGCAGTGTTTCACTTCCAGAGTGGCTAGCTCCTGATGGTGGTCTCTCTCTCTCTCTCTCTCTCTCTCTCTCTCTCTCTCTCTCTCTCTCCCTTCATTCATCTTTACTTCTCTTTGGTTCAAATGTAAGTTTCAAATCCACTGCACTGAGTCACAAACCTTATGCATGCTTGCCAAAGCAGCCAATCTGAGAAACTAATAGTTATGAAATGAGACAGATGCGATGTGTTAAATTGAACAGGGTGGAAAGGGTTAGAGATGGATCAATAACCTCAAATATCATAAAATTTCAGGCAAGTTAGAGCTCATTGTAGGATGTTTGAAAATGTAAGTCTGATTATGAAGGATTTTCTGAAATTTCAGTTACACTGTATTTTGTCCCATTAGGAAATTTCTTTTTTAAATTTATTTATTTATTTATTTATTTATTTATTTATTTTTATGTGTATGAGTGTACTGTCTTCATGTAGGTTTGTACACCCATGTCGTGCAATGCCGAGGAGGTCAGAAGAGGGCGTCGGATTCCCCTGGAACAGGAGTTAAAGATAGTTCCTAGCCACCAATGTGGGTGCTGGGAATCAAACCCGGGTCCTCTGCAAGAGCAGTTGGCACTCTTAACATCTCTCCAGCCCCCAGACCATGTTTTTAACCACCAAGCCATAAGCCATCTCTCCAGTCCTAGAACTCTGATTTTTTTTTTTTTTTTTCTGAGACAGGGTCTCCCTGTAGCCCCAGCTGTCCTGGAACTCACTATTTAGACCAGGCTGGCCCTGAACTCACAGAGATCCGCCCACCTCTGCATCCCGAGTGCTGGGACCAAAGGCGTGTGCCACCATGTCCAGCCTAAGACGGTTCTCAGCTGCCATATGGGTGCTGGGATTTGAACGCCGGTCCTCTGCAAAAGCAGTCAGTGCTCTTAACCACTGAGCCATCTCTCTAGCCCTTAGAACTCTTATCTTAACAAGGTCTAAGATCTGGTAACTGCTGTTCTGGGATGTAGCTGACAAGTGACTCCTGTCAGACTTTTCCCGGGAGACAGCCTTTGTGATCTTTCATTTCTTTTGGGGGGAAAGCTTTGCAAAGTTTATGTCTTTACAACACAGATTGACTGAAATTTATGTTTTACAAAGAATAAAGTTGATTTAGTGTACATTTGATCATATATTTATAATATATGCAAATTTTATTCTTTAAAAATTTGTAGCCTTCCAACAACAGCCACACAAGGACAGCACGATATTTTTTAATAATCTCTTTCTGTTAACTACCAGGTTGATGCTGTATTTGTTCAACACATTTGACTTGGATTGAACCTGGTCATTTGTCAAAAGGTTTTCTACTTAAGCAAACAGACAATCTTCCTGATGAGAACATGTTAGAAAATTAGAAAGGAAGACAGTTAGTTTCCCAGAAGGGGTTTGGAGAGGAGAGATCTGGAGAATGCAAGAACAACAGCCTTCCTGTTTATTTAAACTTCTGATTTTAGAGAAAACATGATGTAAATAAATTTAAAACTAGGAAATCAGGAACAACCATCAAACGAAAATATGAATTGGACTGAAAATATTACTCTTCTAAAATGTTTCATTCAGTAAAATATATGAGAAATTAGAAATATTTTTTTTATTTTGGTGGGTTTTATTATTTGTTTGTTTCATTTGTTTATATGTGCACACGAGTGTGTGTATAGTGGTAAGAATCAAATCTAGGGCCTGTGAAATATTAGGCATGAGTCCTACCACTAAACTACATTCCTAGCTCTCTGAAGCATTATTTATTACAAGAGCATCAGGGCCTTTGTAAAAACAGCATCTAAACTGTGTCTTCTCTAATTTTGTATTTTTATTTATTTATTTATTTATTTATTTATTTATTTTTATTTTATTTTATTTTTAGTTTATTTTTTAATTATTATTTATTTATACATACTTTTTTTATCAAATCAAGACCCATGTCCCCCCCATCCTCCCACCCTTCCAGAGCTCATGCATTCTGCCAAACATGCTATTCACCTCTTTCTCAGTCTTTCTCAATATTCTCCATGGGGAAGTTGACTGTTTTTAGCAGAAGTTCACTGTTTCAGTCAGTTCTTTGATGCAGTCCTTTCTGTTATTGTTGTTGTTGTTGTTGTTGTTGTTGTTTCCAAGATGCATCACTCCCAACTGCTTTGGACAAAAGCTCAAGGGGTCATGCACAGGAAATACGTACAACTGGGTAATTGGCACTAGCATCCACGGATGAGGGATACCATTCTTTGTTTGTTTTTATGGGACTGTTTTACTTCACTCAGCATGATGTCCACTAGCTCCAGCCATTTTCCTGCAAAGCTCATGATGTCGTCTTTCTTTACTGCTGCATAGAACTCCATTGTGTACATGTACCACATTTTCTCTATCCACTCATCAGTTGAGGAACATTTGGGTTGGTTCCAGCTCTTTGTTATTGTGAAGAGAGCTGAAATAAACATGGCCGTGCATGTATCTCTGCGGTAGGGTGAGACTTGGGGGTACATGCCTAGGAGTGGTATGGCTGGGTCGGGTGGAAGTTCATTCCAAGTCTTCCAAGGGTTCTCCACACTGCTCCCCGTAGTGGCTGCACGAGTTTACATTCTCACCAGCAGTGGATGAGTGTTCCCCTTTCCCCACAACCTCTCCAGCACTTGGTATCATTTGTTTTCTTGATCCTAGCCAGTCTTATTGGAGTAAGATGATATCTTAAAGTGGTTTTGATTTGCATTTCCTTAATGATTAGTGATGTTGAACACTTCTTGAGGTGTTTCTCAGACATCTCTAACTCCTCACTTGTGAAGTTTCTGTTCAACTCTTTACTCCATCAATTGAGTGGGTCATTTGTTTTCTTCATTGTTTTTTGAGTAGTTTATATATTCTGGAGATCAGTGCTTTGTCAGATGTATCTGAGGTGAAGGTTTCCTCCCACTCTGTGGGATTTCTCTTCACTTCCTTGATTGTTTCTTTTGATGTACAGAAGCTTCTGAGTTTAATGAGGTCTCATTTGTCAATTGTCGACCTTAATTCTTGCGCAGCTGCTGTCAGATTTAGGAAGTCTTTCCCTACACCTATGTCTTGTAGTCTGTTGCCAACTTTTTCTTCTATCGCCTTCAGAGTTTGGGGTTTCACATGAGGTCTTTGATCCATCTGGAGTTGACTTTTGTACAGGGCAAGAGGTAGGGGTTTAATTTCATTCTTCTACAAGTGGTGATCCAGTTTTGCCAACACCACTTGCTGAAGATGCTGTCTTTTCTCCATTGTGGTTTCTTGGCCCCCTTGTCAAATATGAGATGGCTGAAATTGTATGTGCTCAGATTTGGATCTTCGGTTTTGTTCCATTGGTCAACAGGTCTGTTTTTGTGCCAGTACCAGGCTGTTTTTATGACTATAGCCCTGTAGTATAGTTTAAAATCTGGTATAGAGATCCCTCCTGTGTAGCTCTTTTCACTCAGGATTGATTTGGCTATTCGGGGTCTTTTGTTTCTCCAAATGAATTTAAGAACTTTTGTTTCCAAGCCTGTGAAGAAACTCTTGGGGATTTTGATTGGGATTGCATTAAATCTATACAAGAGTTTTGGTAAAATGGACATTTTTACAATGTTAATTTTCCCAATCCATGAGCATGGGAGGTTTTTCCATCTTCTGAGGTCTTCTTCAATTTCTTTCTTTAAGGGTTTAAAATTTTTGTTGTAGAGGTCTTTGGTGTCTTTGGTTAGGTTTGTTCCTAGGTATCTTATTGTTTTTGAGGCTATTGTGAGTGGGAAGGTCTCTTTGAATTCTTTCTCCAGTTGCTTGTTCTTGGTGTAAAGAAAGGCCATTGATTTTCTAAGGTTAATTTTGTATCCTGCCACTTTGCTGAAGCTGTTAATCGTTTCTAGGAGTTTTCTGGTGGAGTTTTTTGCATCCCTTAAGTAAACAATCATATCATCAGCAAATAGGGATAGTTTGACTTCCTCTTTTCCAATTAGTACTCCTTTAATATCCTTTTCTTGCCTTATTGCTCTAGCAAGTGTTTCAAGCACTATATTGAAGAGGAGTGGTGATAGGGGGCAGCCTTGCCGAGTTCCTACCTTTAAAGGGAATGTTTCTGTCATTTCCCCATTTAGGATGATATTGGCTGTGGGTTTCCTGTATATGGCTTTGATTACATTGAGGAATGATCCCTCCAATCCAATTCCTTCTAGGACTTTAAGCATGAAGGGATGCTGGATTTTGTCAAAGGCTTTTTCAGCATCAATTGAGATGATGGTGTGGTTTTTGTCTTTGATTCCGTTTATGTGTTTGATGATGTTTATTGATTTTCGTATGTTGAACCATCCCTGCATCTCTGGTATGAATCCAACTTGGTCATGATGGATGATCTTCTTGATGTGGGTCTGTATGCGATTTGCCAGTATTCTGTTTAGAATTTTGGCATCTGTGTTCATGAGGGAGATGGGTCTATAATTCTCCTTTTTAGTTGGATCTTTGCCTGGTTTTGGTAATAGAGTGATGTTGGCTTCATAGAAGGAATTTGGGAGAATTCCCTCTGATTGTATACTTCTAAACAGTTTCAGAAATAATGGTTGTAGGTCTTTTTGAAATGTTTTATAGAATTCTGCTGTGAAACCGTCTGGGCCTGGGCTTTTTTTAGTTGGGAGGCTTCTTACTACATCCTCTATTTCTTCATATGTTATGGGTCTGTTTAAGCTGCTGGTCTCCTCTTGGCCAAGCTTTGGTGATTCCCAGGATTTCAGATATTCATCCATTTCTTCTAGATTTTCAAACTTGGTAGAATATAGGTTCTTGTAATATTCCCATATAATTTTCTTGATCTTTTCCTTGTCCGTTGTGATATTTCCCTTTTCATCACAGATTGTATTGATTTGGAGTTGTTCCTTCTTTCTTTTTGTTAACTGGGCTAGAGGTCTGTCTATCTTGTTTATTCTTTCAAAGAACCAACTTTTGGCTTCATTGATTTTTTGTATTGTTTTCTTTGTTTCTATTTCATTGATTTCTGCTCTGATTTTTGTTATTTCTTCCTGTCTGTTGCGTTTAGGGTTCATCTGTTGTTGCCTCTCAAGTGCTTTTAGCTGTAGTGTTAGATCATTCACTTGTGCTCTTTCTGTTTTTCTAATGTAGGCACCCAGGGCTATAAACTTCCCTCTTAGGACTGCTTTTAAGGTATCCCATAGGTTTTGTTGTGTTGTATTGTCATTGTCATTCAGTTCCAGGAATGCTTTTATTTCTTTCTTTATCTCTTCCTTGACCCATTCATTATTCAAGAGTGTGTTGTTTAGTCTCCATGTGTTCTTGTAGGCAGTAGGGCTTATCCTGGTGTTGATGTTGAGCTTTATTGCACTGTGGTCTGATAGAATGCATGAAATTATTTCAATCTTTTTGTATTTGTGGAGGTTTATTCTGTGTCCCAGTATGTGGTCGATTTTGGATAATGTTCCGTGGGGTGTTGAGTAGAAAGTGTATTCTCTGGTATTAGGTTGGAATATTTGGTAGAGGTCTATGAGGTCCATTTGGTGTATCATATCGTTCAGTTCAGATGTCTCTCTGTTTATTCTTTGTTTTGTTGACCTATCCAAAGGACTCAGTGGGGTATTGAAATCCCGTACTATGAGTGTACTGGGGTTAGTGTGTGATTTGTAGTCCTGGAGAATTGTCTTTATAAAGTTTGGTGCACCAGACTTTGGGGCATATACATTCATAATTGTGAAATCTTCTTGGTGAATTGTTCCTTTGATAAAAATATAATGGCCTTCTTTGTCTCTTCTGGTTTCCTTTACTTTGAAGTCTATTTTTTCTGATATTAAAATGGCAACACCTGCTTTCTTTTTGGTAGTATTTCCTTGGAATATTTTTTTCCATCCTTTCACTTTAAGGTGGTGCCTGTCCTTGAAGGTAAGATATGTTTCTTGTAGACAGCATATCGATGGATTCTGTTTCCTAATCCAATCCCCCAGTCTATGTCTTTTGATTGGGGAATTTAGACCATTAATATTTAAGGTTATGACAGATAGGTTTGTGTTGCTTCCTTTTGCCTTATTATCCATTTGCGATTTGGGTTTTGGTTTTTACTTCTGCAGTTATTCTTTTATTGATTACTCTTTCTAGGTGCCTGGAGTTGGTTGTTCCTTTCTTCTGTCCTTTGAATTGCTTCAAGTATTCTCTGAAGGGTTGGTTTTTCCGGACATGTATTCTTTCAACGTGTGCATGTCGTGGAAGGTTTTTCTCTCTCCTTCAACTATAATTGACATTTTTGCTGGGTATAGTAACCTGGGTTGGCATCTATTGTCCCTTAATACTGGGAATGCTTTGCTCCAGGTTCTTCTTGCTTTCATAGTTTACGTTGAGAAGTCAGTTGTAATTCTGATAGGTTTCCCCTTATAGGTCACTTGTTGTTTTTCTCTTGTGGCTTTAAGGATTTTGTCTTTGTTTCGGGTGTCTAACATTTTAGCTATGATGTGGCATGGAGAATTTCTTTTCTGATCTTGTCTATTTGGAGTTCTATGTGCTTCTTGTATTTGTATGGGTTTGTCCTTTTTAGTTTGGGGAATGTGCTGGATTGCTTTAGTGTCAACTTGACACATCTGGGTTGAGGGAGCCTCAATTGGGGAATTGTCTCCATTGGATTGGCCTGTGGTCACATCTGTGGAGTATTGTCTTAATTGTCAAGCAGTGTGGGAGGGCCCAGCTCACAATGAGTAGTGCCACCCTGGGCAGGTTGTTGTGTATGGTATAAGAAGGCAGGCTGGGCATGAGCCAAAGGAGCAAGCCAGTGAACAGCATTCCTCCATGGCCTGTGCTTCAGCTCCTGCCTCCAGGTTCCTGCCTTGGGCTCCTTAAGTGGTGAACTGTGACCCGGGAGATGTAAGCTGAATAAACCCTTTCCTCCCCAAGTTGGTGTTGGTCAGAGTGTTTTGTCACAGTAATGGAAGGCAAACTAGAACAGAAATTGGTTCCAGAACAGTGGGGTATTGCTGTGACAGACCTGACCTTGGTGTCTTGGGGAAGGATTTTGGAGGTGTTTGGATCTTTGGGCTGGGAAGATCACTGAATGCCTAAAGATTGTTTTGTGGCTGTGGAACTTGGAGCAGTTTTGCTGAAGGATTTGTAGAAGATGGAGGCCTGGCTTGTGAAGTTTATAGTTTCAAAGGGGAACAGAAATCATCAGGACTGTAATCTGTGGGTTCTGGTGAGCTGGGGCTGAAGAATCAGCTGTAAGTAACAAGAGACCAGAACTTGAAGTGACATCTTTGCTGTACTGGGACAATTGATGCTGGTTAGCTGGGGCTGAAGAATCAGCTATAAGTAACAAGAGACCAGCATCACTGTGGTGAAATCTTCTGGGAAGAATTTCTTCAGGATCAGTACACAGAAGCTGTGTTCCAGAAGGGGCCTGAGCCTCCATCTCCAGCCAGAAGCAGGACTTGGTAGCATGTAAGAGTCTCCTATATGGTTCTGGTGTTGAAATTTGAGGGGGTCACAGAGAGCAGCCATGGCTTGGCACTGTGAGAGGCCAGTAAAGGCCATTGGTGGAAGTGCACCTCGGTTGCAGTGAAGACCCCAGGATTTCAGGGGTCATGGAGAGAAGCTGAGGCTTTGCACCAGAGAGGTCAGAAGAGACCATTGGTGAAGGTGCTGCCTCAGTTTCAGTGGCGACCCCAGCTTTTTGCTGAGATGCCAGGACCATGGGACGACCACCAAGAGCAGCGGCAGGTGTGGAATGGAGTTGGCCTGGGCCTGTGAGATGAGCTGTGTGTGCCACGGATGGCAGAGTCAGAGAGGGGGAGATGCTGAGACCCTTTGGAGCCCAGAAGATCGTGAGTGAATCCCAGGTGTCCAGCCTTGAGCTACTTTGAGGGACTGAGGGGTGGGGTCGGCGAGTGCCTGCAGTTAGGGCCTGTTAAAAGAAACAGTATTTGGGTTTTTGGCTTTTACAGGCATCCCAAAGTTAAGAGACTTTTAATTGAACTTTTAAGTGTTTGGACATTTTACAGGACTGTGGGGCGTTTAAGGTTGTACTGTCTTCGGTTGTGATTACTGTAAACCTCCTACTTTGGGGATAAGAAACTGGGAAAGGTGGTGGTTAATAGTGATGTGTTTTGTGAATCAAGTTGACAAGGCCAATTTGTGCTGGATAATGTTAGTGTCAACTTGACACACTGGGTTGAGGGAGCCTCAATTGGGGAATGGGCTCCATTGGATTGCTTTGGTCACATCTGTGGAGAATTGTCTTAATTGTCAAGCAGTGTGGAGGGTCCAAGCCCACCATGAGCAGTGCCACCTGGGCAGGTTGTTGTGTCTGGTATACTTATAAGAATGCAGGATGGGCATGACCCAGAGGAAGCAAACCAGTGACACAGCATTCATCCATGGGCGTGCTTCATCTCCTGCCTCATGGTTCCTTCCTTGGACCTCCTTAATTAATGGACAGTGACCCGGGAGATGTAAACCTGACATAAACCCTTTCTCTCCCCAAATGTTGTCGGTCAGAGGTTTTGTCACAGCAATGGGAAGGCAAACACAGGAAACAGGGAAGTTTCATATATATTTCTGTTGAAGATCTGATCAATACTATTCCTTGAGATTCTTCTCCTTCACTCTATTCATATGATGACAGAGGTTTGATATTTTTGTAGTGTCCCACAGTTCCTGGTTGTCCATTTGTGTATTTTTAAATTTTTATAATCTTTCCTTGAGGTTTTTAGTTGTTCTATGTTATCTTCAGGTCTGATATTCTTTGTTCTGATTACTCCATTCTGATTCTGAGGCTTTTTCCAATACTTTTCCTCTTGATTTGAATGGTATTTTGTTTCCTCTTTTCATTTCCTCTCCTGATTTATTTAGTATTTCATTTCTCTTTGGAGCTTCTCACTCTTCTTGTAGCTCTTTGCTTCCCCTGGTTGGTTTATTTATCTTTTTCAGCATGCGATCTTTTCAAGTGTTTCTTTACATTCTTCCTTCCGGAGTTTTTTGTTCTCTCTCTCTAGGTCCTTCTGAGTTCTTCATTCTCTTTTCTTAGTTCTTTGCTTTGTTCTTTATACATCTTGTAGTTCTTTAAATATGTTCCCAATTGTGTTCCTGATATCTTTCTCCGGGGGCATCCCCAGAGGGATTGCACTGCAGGAGTCTTCCATAGGGTTGGTAGAGCTTGGTGGTGGATTATCCTGCCCCTTTCCTGTGTTGTCTCTTCTTCGTGTTCCTGGCATATGGGCTTCTCCTTGCCTGTATTCCAATGTGAGTTCTAAATGCCTCTTCACTGTGTTGAAGGCTTGCTTTGCTTGCCTCCTTCAGATGCCTTCGTAATCCCAGTTGGGGGGGGAGCTCTTCAGCCCACACCCCGTACCTTCCGCTGGCCTCAGGAGATCTCAGTTCTCAAGAGTCACACAACCCCACCTTTAATACCGGCTGGGATGATAACTCCGCCCCCACAGCCACAAAAGCCAATCAAGCCAAAGACAGCTGGAGTAAGGGATCAACAATCAGCCTTGCTGAGGCACCCGGTTCCTACCTGTCTCCTGCTCTTCCTTCCACTGGCCTCAGGAGATCTCAGATCTCAAGAGTCACACAACCCTACCTTTAATTCCGGCTGGGAGGATAACTCTGCCCCCACAGCCACAAAAGCCAATCAAGCCAAAAACAGCACCTTTAATCCCAGCTGGGAGGATAACTCTGACCCCACAGCCACAAAAGCCATTCAAGCCAAATACAGCTGGATTAAGGGATCAACAATCAGCCTTGCTGAGTCACCCAGTTCCTATCTGTCTCCTGCTCTTCCTTCCGCTGGCCTCAGGAGATCTCCTAGAACATTTTATTCATCACAAAATGTGTACAATTTTATTTTTTTTAAAGAAAAGCTGTGGTAGGTTGATTAATGGGCACTCCAAATATCAAGTCTCAAACCCAGCAATATGCAAACACTACTTTATTTGGACATTATTTTGGTTTAAGAGGGTGGCACATAAATGCGCTCAGAGCCAGAGGACTGTGTATGCATAAAAAATCAGAGATTGCATAATGGGCCTCCTAGTTAAACATATTGAGCAATCCCAAAAGCACGTGTGTCAATGCTCAGTTGTTCTGTGGAGTCCTCACTAAGGTGTGCAGCAGTCCTCCTTACATTTTGATTTGGGGTTGGTTTCTTACTTCCAGGGTGGTGACTGGCTACATTTATATCATTGTATTAATTACTTTTCTTATCAAAAGTGCCTCATAAAAGCAACTTAAGTGAAGCCTTGCTTGGGCTCACTGTTTAAGGGGACACAGCCCATCATGGTGGGTGTGATGTTTAGTTCTAACTGCCAACTTGAAACAATCTAGAATTATCTGGCAAGATAATCTCATGGAGAAAATGACTGGATCAGGTTGGGCTGTGGGCATGTTTGTGGGGGATTACCTACATTGTTTTGACTGAAGTGGGAAGACCCCCCCCCCACAGGCAGCAGCATTTCCCACGATGGGCATTATCAACTGTTTACGAGCAGAGCAAAGGAGCTGACCACCGGCATGCTTGAACTTACTGCTACTGAGTGTGGATGTGACGTGACCAATGCTTTCAAGCTCCAGCTTCTTGGACTTCCTTATTGAAATGGACTGTGACCTGGGGTTGTGAGCCAAATCTACACTTTCTCCATGAAATTGCTTTCATCAGAGTACTTTCTCCCAACAGGAAATGGATAGCACTAACTTGGTGAGGGCTGTAGGGAGAGGGGCTGGCATTGAGTACTGAATTCATTCGTGGCTTCATGGAACAGCTTCCTCACATCTCAGTGGGACAGAAAGGCAGAGAAGTAGGGCCTGCCTACAAGCCATGAGGCCCGCCTCCTTCTTTGGACAGCTCCCCAAACCTCTAAATCAGTTGTTTAAGTACCCAGTCCTGCCAGGAAGCTTTATATATAAACCATAACCATCATTATCAACCACTAGTTTGTGGAGATATGTAAGACCAACTCTAGGAAACTAACACAGAGGCTGGGTTTTACAAAGCAAAGATTTTGAGAACAATTATATTTGACATATCAAACAGAGTTTCAAATATCTTATATAACAGAAATCATGAGCCTTTGATGGCAGGAGTAATGTGCTTATGATAAGTATGTGGTTATCAGTATGAACACATAAGGACTGCAGTGTACATAGAGCCTCAGTAGTGCTCAGGCCTCAGGTGCACTCTGAGATAGGAGGCCTAGCCCATTTTCACTTGTAAAGGGCATAGTCTTGCAAATCTCTCTCTCTCTCTCTCTCTCTCTCTCTCTCTCTCTCTCTCTCTCTCTCTCGTCCATGTGTGTATGTGTGTGTCTGTGTGAATTCAACTATTTTGCTGTTAATTCTGTGGTAAAATGTCAAATACCTTGGTTAATTTTTTTCTAAGCATACTGTATTGCCACTTGAAATTCATTCCACATATTTTAGGCATAGCAGGGCATAGATATTTACATTACTTTGATCTCAGTTTATGAGAATGTTCACCTATGAAAATGGCACAATTTTAATCTGAAGTTCAGTTCATCCTTAAATTGTAAAATGAATGTCAGTGGACTTGTATTCTATGAGATATTTTCTTCTGTTTGCTTGGGCTACTGGAGATGGGAACTCAGGGCCTTGTGGGTGCTGGTGTAAGCTCTCCATAACTGAGCCACACACACCCCAGTCTTTGAGATACTTTCATTAAAATTTAATTTTTTTCTGTGATTCAGAGAGAATCTTAGATTTTTCTTCTAAGCTGTACAGCTATGCTTAGCCTCCAGCTCAGAAGGATCTAAAAGCTAAATCTCCTGCTATGCAGGCTGGTCTCCGCCAGTGGGACAGGGTGTTTATCAGTAGCAATGGTGCCGCTGCTCTGGTGACTCTGTGTGTTACATCAGAATATGTCCTCTGTATTAAACAGCATGCTCAGTGTACCTTTGTTTACATGCATTCACTGATTCAGGTATTTAACTTTTTCAGGCTATTAAATTTATGTATTTTTTTTTTTTTTTTGCTGTAGCATCTGTAGTGTACTTGGGCTGGAACACTGGAAATAGGCTGACGATGAAGCAGAGAAAACGCATAGGTATCTGTTGAAATGTACTGTTCTAGTTCCATCATGTTACTGGAACAATGACCATGACCCAAAGCACATTATGGGAGGGAAGGATTTATGTGTCTTATTGCAGGTTACAGGCTATTGCTGAGGACTATAAGCAGGAACTTGGAGGCAGGGTGGCTTGCTCTTCCATTACCAGGGAACTTGCCATCAAGGATGTAGTGTACTTGCAGGGGCCTGGCTAGTTAGCTTTCCTTTTTTAAAATTTTTGTTGTTGTTCTTTCAATTTTTTGGTCTACTATTATTGAAGATTTGCAAGTTTCATAGGATAGACATTTGATCACATGCAGACCCCTCCCCCCATCTGCGCTTCTCTCATAACCCTCCACCTAATTTCCTGCATTCTGTCCTGTCTGTTAAGGCTTAGAGACCTACATTTGTATCTCCAAATGTCCCCTGGTCTGAGTACACCCACTGAAGCCTAGTTGACCTGTTTGGTGTCACTCCCCACCTCTCCGTCCACCAGTAGTCATTGGTTGCTAAGAAGTTTTAGGCTAAGATTGGAGCTTGTAACCAATTTCCAAATGTATATGCTGGATTTTCATCAGGTTTGTAGCTTGCATGGATCTTGTGCACACTGTCATCATTGCTGTGAGTTCATATGAGCAACTTCTCAGTTGCCTGGAAAACTGTGTTTGCCTGTGGTCGTTCACCTCTCCTGGCTCTTACATTATTTCTACCCTTTCTTCTGCCATGGTCCCTGAGCCTTGAGTGGCAGATGATCCATATAGGTGTCCTACCAAGGGATAAGCACTCTCTGTTCTCTTATTCTCTACATTTTAGCCAGTTGCCGCTTACTGGATCAGGCACCATCTTTTACATGAGGAAGCTTCACTGGTGAGAGTTGAGAATTGTCCAAATCCTTAGAAATTACTATATATTCCATTGTAACCGCAGAAGATGGACAAATGAAAGGAACCATGGGACTAAAGAGGAAGAAAGCACTTCAGAGAGGGGGTATTAGGAAGCAGATGTTATCAAGGGGTAAATGGAGAACATGGGGTTACTATAACGGAGGGCAGGTGAGGTGGCTGTAAAGGAGGAAAGGAAAGATTAACAATACTTAGGTGGTGTTAAAAATACCCAGAATAACACAGGCTATTTCCATGGTCCTTGAATTACTCCCAGAACTTGAAAGTAAGACCCTTTTGCTGCAGACAGGATACAATTTGGACAGGACTTGGAGCTGGAAGCCTCCTGTCCTGAAAGCCTCCTCCCTGAAGACTACTAGTTCTTACAATATCAGAGGATACTATTCAAGGTGCCAAGGGTAAAATCCAATCAATGGCCCCACCCAGCTGTAAAGCTTAATAAATACAACCATGAGTGGCACAGAAAACTATCTCTTTTATCTTGAATGTAATCAATAGCTATCTAATTAGACTTAAATATTACTCAATGGGAGGCAACTCATATATGGTACTGTGAACATAGCCAAATACACATGGCTGGAGAAGTTTTGGTTCTTATTGAAAACCCTACTTTTGTCACATCGCTAGCCTAATGTAATTTCTTACTGTACTCTAAATATCTGTCCTTATGCTTACAGACAAGTGTGTCTCTTATCACTCATCCAAAAAGCTTCTTTTTGCAACAAATGGAGATTACTATAGAGTTCTGCAACTGGTCACATGCAAAGAATCAATGTCTGTGAAGTATCTTTCCCAGAGTGACACATCTACAATGCAGCTTCTGTATACGTGCCACTCGGGGAACATAGCAGAACACGGTGCAGAAAGAATATTAGCTGGCTTTCTTGTACAGCCAAGGACCACCTGCCTAGCAAGTGATGCCGTCCGTAATGGGCTGGGCCCTTATCAATGAACAATTAAGGCAATCCAACCCAGACATGCCCACAGACCAATTTGAGCTGAGAATCCCTCAATTTAGGCTCTCTTGCCAGGTGCTCTGTCAGGTTGATAATTAAATTTAACTAAGGCACTTACATACAAGGGAGATACACTTGGCGATAGGGTCAAAGGTCCAGTAGCAGGAGGACTCACATGGCATTCCCAGGGAACACATATATGTCTAAGACTATTACTCAGAGTTTTAGGTATTGCAAAGCATAGTTGACTTACAGAATGTGCAGAAAACAAGTTCTCTTCCAGGTAACACTAATTCCCAGAACTATCTAAATCTTTACTCCTTGATATATCTCAACCAGCAGTTCTTCAAAGTGTAACTATTTTCAGATTGAATCAGCTGTGAAATGGCAGTCTTCTCAGCACCACAGATCTGAGTTGTATTTCTCCTATCTTTTTTCCATGCCCAAGTATCTATAAGTCCTCTGCTAAACAAAGCTAAGATGTATCTATGTTGGAGCATTCTTTAGATTTTTAATTCAGTAAAGTGAATTAATGTTGGAAATACACCATGGGAAGTTTCTGAATCTTCTTTGATGCTAGAAAAAGAAGCAGCAGCCTAGGCCACAGGAGTTGAATCAGGAAGCAGAGACTCTGTGTACCTATTATCCCTCTGTACTGGTCAGGTTTCTTTAGAGGAACAGAACCAGTCAAATCAATATCTATTATAAAGGAGCTTTATTAGATTGGCTTACATAACGGGGGCTTAGAAATCCATTAATGGCTGTCTCGATGGTGGGGAGGTTGATATCCCTGCAGCTGCTCAGTCCACAAGCTTCAGGGTAAATGCTTCAGCAGTCCCAGTATGGTGCTGGAGCTTGGCGGATTCTTCAAGATTGACTGGCCTTTGACCTACACTGGAAAGCTGGAGAAGCTGAGTCCTGATGTCGGTGGAAGGTGGTGCCAGTCCCAGCAATTCAGAGACACACTCACCAGCAAGAAGCAAAGAAGTAAAGGCAGGGAATCCTTGCTTTCTCCTGGACCTCTTCCATTTAGGCCACCACAGAAGGCACTGCTGACTCTGGAGGAAGGTTTCCCCATGTGGCTAATTCTTCCTGGAAATATCCTCACAGAATCATCTCGAAGTGTGCCATTTAGTTGTTTACTCATCCAATCAGAATTAAGCATCACACCCTTCCTCCTTGGAAGCCTATGGAGGATATTCATTGTTTATTTTGCTAATTATGGGATATCTCTTATCTTTAGTATGTGTACAGGCATTATTGGGGAGGGGGGCTCAACAACTTCACAGTCCAATAATGAAATTCAGATGGTCATTATTTAGAAAAGTCATGGAAGGATAGGTGTCACTGAGATGTCTGAAAGAGAGGAGTGTCCAGGCTATCCCTGAGGAAGTCTGCCTGGGATCCCAGAAGTCAGGAGAATGGCATTAATTTGCAGTGTTTTCCTTTGCTTAAAGATGTATGTGACTAAAACTTGGGTTATAGCCACACGTAGACACCAAGAAGGAGTACACACTAAGAAGGTGCCAAAATCTAAACTAGCCACTAAAACACACAACCTTAAATTTGAGTACACTTCTTTTTTTTTAAAGATTTCATTCCCTTTTTTAAAAATTTTTATTTATTTTTGTATGTGTATGAATGTACTGTTTGCATGTAGCTCTGTGCACCCGTGTCGTGCAATGACACGGAGGTCAGAAGAGGCTCTCAGATTCCCCTGGAACTGGAGCTCTCCTGGAATTGGAGTTACAGACGGTTCTCAGCCACCATGTGGGTTCTGGGGATCGAACCCGGGACCTCTGCAAGAGCAGTCGGTGCTCTTAAATGCTAGGCTATCTCTCCAGCTCCTTGAGTACAATTCTTACAGTTTGTTATGATCTTACTTCAAAACCCCTCTCCTCAATTCAGTCTACTATAGATCTAATATTTTTTTTTAATTTTTATTTATTTCTGTTATGTGTATGAATGTACTGTCTGCATGCAAGTTTGTGCACCCGTGTTGTGCAATGCCTTGGAGGTCAGAAGTGGGTGTCGGATTCCCCTGGAACTGGAGTTCTCCTGGAATTGGAGTTTCAGACGGTTCTCGGCCACCATGTGGGTGCTGGGGATCGAACCAGGGTCCTCTGTAAGAGTGGTCCGCACTCTTAACCGCTAGGCCATCTCTCCAGCCTCTAGATATAATATTTTGAATGATTTTACATATTTAAGGTTGTAGAGCATACAGAATTAGGATTATGGAAGTTTACTGAGTGTCTTTCCCTTATCTTCAGACAATTTTGAAGAAATAGTGATTTAAAGTTTAAATAAATGTTAATGTTTATCAAGTGATTTGGCTAAGGTCATGTAGCCCACTATCCGGTCAGATAAAACATAAACATTTCCCACCTAAAGAACACTTGAGCATGCAGTGAAATATTATAGAGTTCCAGTTGCTAGGGAGAAATGAAATTCAAATGTATGGTTTGTTGTTAATGGTTTTCCTTTTACTTGCAAATGAAGGGATTGAACCTAGGCCCCTGTACTAGTGGGTAAGCACTCTACCACTGAGTTACACCTCTGGCTTGTTTATCTGGTTTTGTGAGTTTAAAACTAGAAAGGCTTTTGAAAACTCTGAAATTCCTCAATGAGTTGTCGTTGATAAATTATATGGAGCCTGAAAAAAACTGGAAAATATCAGGTAGAAATAGCTTTCATAGATGGAGTTTCATGATACGAAGAATAAGAAATTTGGATTTTGCCTTCAAGCAAAGATGTATGACTTCACAGAATCCTGAGAATTAGCTTAGCCTTTACTTTCTGATATAATTCATATGCATTTCTGTTTCATGTAGAGTGCGTGTGTAACTTCTTCAGTTGCCAGCTACACCCATGATAATATTCTCACTTCAACAGGACAGGAGTTAACAACTAAGGAATGAGCCCTTAGTACTCATTAATCAATCTTAAATTTTAATTATATATCTAGCTATTTCCATGGCTAGATTCCAAGCTGCAACAATCAAGAAAGTATTTATTATGACATTATAATTTCTAGTAATTTATAAGATTATAGTAGACCCCATAAAGAGTTCTCACAGCGGTACTTGTAAAAATTTCCCAGAACATCTCATTTGAGATCTAATTAAGGCACCCATAAGTAACTAATGCAAACTGCTAATTTTGAAATGGGACAAAGAGAAAAGAAAACCATTCTCAGTTTGACACTTCAAGGCTGAAGCAATTTCAATCCGTTTCATCAAAATGGCTTCTTTGCTTGATAAAGACTACATTAAAAAACATGAGGCTTCATATTGATTCTTGTCTGCCTTCTCAGGTCTTTATCATTATGACTTCAATCTCCAGAATCCACAGGATTGTTGCAGGGGGAGCGAAATGACAGGAGCATCGTTTTAGACACAGGCTACAATTTGCAAGCTCAGTCCACACTGGTTTTGTGATGAAATTTTGAAATTCATATTTAAATTGCTCTTCACACACATATTGGAATGAAGCAATTTAAATCTACAAAATTAGACTTAAACAATGTCATTTCAACACCGTCCATCGGAAATCGCTGACAACTTAAAAAGAATCTGGTAAAAAATAAGTTCGATATCTATTTTGACCTCATATTTTTCCAGAGTTTAAATGGCTACTAAGGTGTGCCAATCCATGTCAAAGAGTAATGGGAAACAGAAATAGATCTTTTCTTAATTGTCTCCTAAATAAAGCTATTGGCACTGTGGGTGGTAGACAGTAAATAAAGAACCCAGAGAACTGTCCTGGATGTAAGGAACCAAGAGCCCCGTGATCGGGACCTGGAGAGCCAGGATCCAAGATCACTTTCCCAGCTGTGTCAGTCACTGAGCAAGAAAAGGAGAGAAGCTGGCGATCCCAGGAGCTCATCAGCACTAGTGTCTTTTTAGATGACAAGAATAAACTGGAAGAGGGGGCGTGGTAGAATGTAAGGGCTGCGATTGGGGTGAAGGGTGAAACTACAGCAATGTAGTCTGGACCCTCATTTGATTAACCTGATTGAACATACAACCCCTCACCCCCCGCTGGAAGGTGGGGCTGTGGGGGTTTGGGCACAACAGCCTGCAAATTGGTTTTACATGAAGGATGCTTGTACTCATGGATTATCACTTATAGCTAAAAAATGGAAAAAAAAAAAACTGAGAGAGATATGCAGGACAGTCATGGCAGAATGCATGATCTCGGTTGGGATGGGGGTGCGGGGGAAGGGAAGGGGAGATATGCCTGAACTGAATTGGAAAATGATGTATGAAATGCACAAAGCATCAATTAAAAAAAATGTTAAAAAAAAAAAGAATAAACTAAATTTCCGTGATGTCTACTCCCACCAACACTACAATCCACAATGGTTTGTGTGTGTATATTATGCACGGTGTGTGGTATGCGTGTGTGAACTTGTGTTCTGTGTTGTGTGTGCATGTTTTGGTTGAGTGTTTATGTGTTGTGTATGCTGCTTTGTGTGTTGCATACAAATGTGTGCTGTAAGCATGTGTGCATTTCAGGTGTGTGTTATGTCCAGGTGTGCATGTACATCTGAGTATGCCATATGCGTGGTTCATGTGTGCATTGTGTCGTGTCTGCGTACTTTGTATGTGTGTGTTTTAATTAATGTGTTATGTGTATGCTGCATGCGTGTTGTGACCTGTGTTTTGACTTTTTATGTGCTGTAGATGGTTGTGTATATGTATGGTGTGTTGGTGTTTGTGTGTTTGGGCTGTGTTTGATGTTTGTTTTCCTTTTTAACTATTTTATTCATTATTTTATGTGTATGACTGTATTGCCTACATGTGCATAAGTGCACTCATGTCGTGCAACGCCCACAGAGGTCAGAAGATAGCATCAAATCTCTTGGAATTGCAGGTACAGATGGTTGTTAGCCACCATGTGGGTGTTGGGAATCAAACCATGGTCCTTATAGAGCAGAGTGTGACATACACAGAAGGCCACAACTGGCCAGTTTTAGAGAATACATGACTGCAGAGTATATGTTTCTGGATAGGACTCTTATATTAAACCTCACCCACCCATGGCTCAGGGACCATTGTGGAAGAGTGGAAAGAAAGGTGTAAGAGCCAAGGTTGGTCCATGAACATAGGGAAGCAGAAACTCTCAGGCCACTGACGTTTGCACATGTGAATTTGTGGCAATTGTGGCATCGACCACAAGGCAGATGTTGACTTGATTTGACAAGGACCCAAGAGCAGAGCAAAGGAAATGGGCAGCCAGGCAGCCCTGGTCTGGGAACTGTTGGAGACTGATTATACTACTGGGTCAGAGAGAGTAAGCCTTCCTTATGATCTCTAGACAGGCTGACTACGCTCCAATGGATGAATTTGTAGCAAAGGACATTTGGGTACAAATACTTGACTAGATAGGACTTCAGATGGATGGTGGAGTGCATGAGGTCTCACAGGGGGTGTGAATGGGGCAAGGGGTCTAAATTTGATTAAGAACTGTTGTATGAAATGTACAAAGGCTCAATAAAAATAAAACAAAAGAACAAAAAAATTTTTAAAATAAAAAATGAATTAAAAAAAGAAATTGTAGTACATAATTTGAAATTAGTAAGGAGTATGTTAAGTAACTAAAACCTATGAATAAAAAATTTAAAGTCCTGTGATTTAGGTTGGAGTAAAAAAAGGAATAAAAATAATATTTAAAGGGAAAATGTAAATCCCTAAAAGCAAATAATCAAACATTATAATGGAAACTACAAACAAGGCTGGAGAGATGGCTCAGTGGTTTAGAGCACTGGCTGTTCTTGCAGAAGACTCAGGTTCAAATCCTAGCACTCACAGAGAGGCTAACAACTATCTGTAATTCCAGTTCCAGGGGATCTGATACCTTCTTCTGTCCTCCTTGGGCACTGCATGACATGGGCATACTTACACACATGCATTCATAATACCAATGCACACAAAATTTAAAAAATCAAGAAATTAAAAACTATAAACAAAAGATTTTTAAAATATGGATAACATATCAGAGTACATAGTTTATTGAACATGGATAGTTACAAGAAGTAAATGAGCTGGGGATGTGTGAAGTGATCAGTGGCTGCAGAGCCACAAGAAGTGCTTACTTTGAGTTACTTTTAGGATTCTATTTTTGGTTTGGATAGTCTCTCATCTGACCTGTCTCATCTCTGTTCCAGGTCAGAAGCCACTCAGGGCTCTTGATCAATGTTTGACCTTTGTAGAAACAAACAAGGACTCAGCGAGTGAGAAAAGCAATAGATATTCACTGAGAGCTTGCTAAGAAAAAGGGATCAACTTTCAGTACTTGGCTTAGTACTGAAGGTGAGGAAAGCTGGGCAGTGGCCAAGGAGACCAGATGAGCCCAGACCTGGGGCTGTGTACATGGGGCAGCTATATCCTAATCATTAAGGGGTCTCCCGTGTGACTGGGTAGGTGCAGATTTAGCATTCCCTGGTTGGTACTAAGTTGGAAATGGGAGCCCCAAATAGAAAAACTATCAGTTATTATTAATCAAGTCCTGTTCACTGTTTTTAGAGGTGAGTGCTTGATGAAGTGGACTGATGCTAGTAAGAGCAATCTGATGGTCTACATCTGATTTATCCTCAGCTGGATTCCCTGGTCACTTACTGTACAGAAGAGCTCAACCTCCCAGGATTACTGATGGAGACGTCAGGTGGGTGTGCTCTCTTTGTATAAGACTGTTGTCCTTTGCCATAGTGAATCTTCTATCTTGCTGTTACAGTGGTACATCTAAGACAAAAATAGTGGGAATTATTCTGCTCATAAACCTCCCAGGACTCTGCGGATCTCTAGGATAAATTCACAGTCAAGAGTGAGTCACTCAAGACATCATTGGTTCTACTCCTTTCTGGATTCCCACTTCATCTAAGAACTTGGCTGACAAGGGGCTATGTTTTTTCTGAGATTGAAGGCAGCATCATTTTCATGTGTATTGTGTGGTTCTTGGCTGCTTAGCTGTTCAGCTGCTTATTATTTCTGCCTGGGGCACCATTCACTCTGTCGACCTGCTCCTTCCTTTTTTTCAGGATCTGTACAGAGCCATCCATTCTGGCAACTCCTGTGCCGCTCCTCACATGGGCTGATAGAATGCCACCATACTTCATCACAATGCCCACAAACACATATATGTATGTGGTGTGTATGTGTGTATATACCCACACTAGCATGTATATGAGCACATGCGCATGTGCTGGTGTGGGTGCATGTCTGTGTAAATGTGGAGGATCTGGGAATCCCTCATGCTGCCTCTTGAGTCCTGGGATTGTGTGCAGCCACCGCACCAGCATACAGCTTTATAAGGGGATGCAAGGCATCCAGATGCTGGTCCAAATACTTGTACGGCAATCTGGAGCCATTTCCTCAGCCCCCTGCAACCTCATCTCATGTGAGTCTATTTCATCCCAGAGAGTGAGTTTAACAAAGATAGATGCCATTCTGTTTGTCCTGTTCCTGGTGCTTTAAACAACATACCCTTGAGACACAGCCATGATTAAGAATGGGAGACTGAGTTAAAGATGGTTCTCAGCCGCCATGAGGGTGCTGGGGATTTAACCCAGGTCCTCTGCAAGAGCAGGCGGGTGCTTTTAACCACTAGACCATCTCTCCAGCGGCATTGCACGACACAGGTGCACAAACCTACATGCAGACAGTATATTCATACACATAAAAATGAATAAAATTAAAAAAGAGTGGGTAATTGAGAAACAACTTTCTCAGACTTCCTTTGGAGAGTTTTCCAGTAGAGCATATGTTATGAAAATGTGACATTAGAAATGAATACTGGATGATAAACTCAAGTGGTCAACTGGAACCAAGTATGATTAAGACATTTTCAGTGTGTCTGCCATGACATTTCAGAAATGTCTCTGTTCAGAGGTTATAAATCAACACAATGTGAAAGCAAAACCTGATATCTGCTTGACTTTCAAAACTGGGCAAAGGGGTTATTTTAGTAGCACTTGGGTTGTATCTTGGAATGCAAATGACTGCCTTCTTCTGATTAAGACTTTTGTAATAAGAAACTTAGCACACTGAGATAAGAGCCATCCTTAGGGCAAAGACAGAAATTGAAACTCAGTCAGAAAATACCTTGCTTCAAGAGACTTTAGTTTCTAAACTTTTAATTATAGAGAATGATAGAGATTTGTCCCCAGATTAGACACTGGTGGTGGTAAGAGAATGTTTTTGTTTAAACCTGAAAGATATCATCCTAGTGAGGAAAGACCAAGAAAATAAAAAAAAGGTATAGTTGTAGTGGGTCAGTGGAAAGATTTCTTGCAGCACACGTATAAGATCCTGAGTTTGGAATCCCAGCACTCACATAAACATCAGGCAAGGAGGTACATGCCTATAATCTCAGTGCTGGGGAGGTAGAGACATCTGGATCTACCTGGGGCCATCTAGTCAGCCAGCCTAGCCAACTGGAGAACTCTGGGTTTATTTCTGTACTGCCCTCTCCCTTCCCAAGTCTCAGATTTCATTATGGAAGAAAGGATGGGCATATTAAGAACCAGAAGTAGTGGATACATTTAAGGAGACTGTCTTTTGGACACAACAGTACATTTGCACATATGAACCCACAGTTCTGGCTGCGACAGCATGTGCAATGTCTGCACAAACCCAGGCTAGAGAAAATCCCAGCATGGACGGGGGGGGGCAGATTAAGCACAAATCTGTACCCCTAGCTGAGAGACCGCTGGCAATTGATAGCTGCCGGAAGAGGGAGAGTCCGTTTTTATGAAAGGTGTAATTCTGGCTATGTTGACCACACTCCAAGGGATGGATCTACAATGAAGACTATTTAGGAAACATAAGCTAGACTTGATAGACATTGAAAACACATCATGAATAGGGTAAGGAGATGGCAGTGGATCTGCAAAAAGAGGGGTTCTGAATATGATCAAAATAAATTGTATGACTTTTTAAAAAGAATCATTAAACATTATATTTAAATACTGCTTTAGCAAGTCAAGTGACTAAAACGAATGAATTCACACATAGATGACTTTAACCACTGATCTGTAAAGGGATAGAGCAACATGATTTTTTTTTCAGAGGAGAATAATAGAGTTTATTCTGGGCTAAATATGACAGATCATGGCTGTAGAATACAGAATTAGGTTACCACTAAATCCCTGTTTCAGTTTGGTAACAGATATGTTATTTCTTTTTATTCTTTGAAAATATCACACATGTACACAATGTGTCTGGAGCCTCAACTCCAATATCAGACATATACACAATGTGTCTGCAGCCTCACTTCCAATATCTCCCTGGATTTGTAACATTGTGACTTTTCCAGAGTGACTGAAATTGTAACTAATGAATTGACTTTCTAGAATGTTCTATGTAGATATAAAGTCATTCCAGGCAGTTGTATAAATACCCAATTTATTCTTTATGACAGCCAAAAGAATTGACTTGAATTTTAAAAGTTACTTCAGGAAAAACCATTTAATAGGAGACCAGGCCTTGAACTTTATGCATCATAGAATAACTTTTAAAATAGTACAGGTAATTACTGTTCTCCCTAAAATATTGTTGTGAGTTGGATTCTTTTCTTCTTTATTTTCAATGTAAATTTTCATTGAATTTTTGTGGATTTAATGAATACATTTTAATCATTAAACCTCCCCTACCTGTGCAGCCCACAAAATTTCATGCATTCCACAAGGTGAAGTTTATAGAGAATAAGAATCTCAGGAGCTCATTTATCTGGTTAAGACTCTTATTTTTTTAATATATTTTTATTGTTATTAAACATATTAATACATAATACATCATTTCTCAATCCAATTTAGACTCATTACCCCTTCCATGCCCCCTACCCCACCCAAGTTCATGCATTCTGCCATACACATCTTGCATCTTTTTCTGAGTCTTTCCAGAGTTTTTCCAAAAGAGGGGATTATTGTTTTGGGGAGAACTTCACTGTTTCATCTTTTTTTTTGTCCTGGTTCTTTTGTTGTTATTTCCTCCAACTTGTATTGCTTCAATGTATGCATATATACATGCATAATATATATATATATATATATATATATCTCACACCTATACTAAAATTATGTCCTCAGAAAACAAACTGTATGTTATTTCCAAATCATATTTCATGATTCAAATTTTTCATTTTGATTTTATATTTCTTTAAAATATGCATACATACCCTTCACCCATATAACAAAATTCCAAAGTCTGAAAATAAATAGTAAGTTAATTCTAGAACCTGTTAAGGGATTCACAATATAAGAGTACAGGTGTTTTTGGATCATAAGGAATATAACATTAATGTTGCTCAGTTTGCCTTAAAAATAGGTACTTGCTGCTGGCATCCACAGATAAGGGATACCATTCATTGTTTGCTTTTCTGGGACAGTGATACTTCACTTAACATAATATTTTCTAGTTCCATCCATTTACCTGCAAATTTCATGATGCCATCTTTCTTTACCACTGCATAGAAATCCATTGTGTAGATGTACCACATTTTTTCTATCCACTTGTCAGTTGAGGGGCACTTGGGTTGGTTCCAGCTTTTCGCTATTGTGAAGAGAGCTGCAATAAACATGGCTGTGCATGTATCTCTGTGATAGGATGAGTCTTATGTGTATATACCCAGGAATGGTATGGCTTGGTCAAGTGGTAAGGTCATTTTGAGTCTTTTAAGGGTTTTTCATACTGCTTTCCATAGTGGCTATACAAGTTTACATTCCCACCAGCAGTGGAAGAGTGTTTCCTATTCCCCACAACCTCTGCAGCATTTGGTGTCTTTTGTTTTCATGATCTTAGCCAGTCTTATCAGACTGAGATGATATCATAAAGTTGTTTTAATTTGCATTTCCTTAGTTATTAGCAATGTTGAACATTTTTAAGATGTTTCTCATCCATCTGTATTTCCTCATTTGTGAAAGCTCTGTTCAACTCTTTACTCCATGCTTTGATTGATTCATTTGTTTTCTTCTTTGTTTTTTGAGTAGTTTATATATTTTGCAAGTTAATGCTCTGTCAGATGAATCAGCAGTGAAGGTTTCCTCCCACTCTGTGGGTTTTCCTCTTCACTTCCTTGATTGTTTCTTTTGCTGTACAGAAGCATTTGAGTTTGATGAGGTCCCATTTGTCAGCTGTTGCATTATTTCCTGCATGGCTGCTGTCTGATTTAAGAAGTTTTCTCTTAAGGCTATGTCTTGTAGGTTGCTTCTATCATCTTCAGAGTTTTGATTTTCACATTCAGGTCTTTAATACATTTGGAGTTGATTGTTTTTACTGGGAAAAGGTAAGGGTTTAATTTTATTCTTCTACAAGTGGTGATCCAGCTTTGCCAACACCATTTGCTGAAGATGCTCTTTCTTCCACTGAAACTTCTTGGCCCCCTTGTCAAAAATGAGTTGGCTGAAATTGTGTGTGCTCATGTTTGGATCTTCAGTTTTGTTCCATTGGTCTATAGGTCTGTTGTTGTGCCAGTACCAGGCTGTTTTTATGACTATAGCCCTGTAGTATAGTTTGAAATCTGGTATAGAGATCACCCTTGTATTGTTCTTTTCATTCATGATTGCTTTGGTTATTTGGGGTCTTTTGTTTTTCCATATGAAATTAAGGATTTTTCCCCAAGCCTGTGAAGAAACTCTTGGGGATTTTAATTGGTATTGCATTGAGTCTGTATAGTAATTAGGATAGAATAGATGTTTTTACTATATTAATTTTTCTAATCCATGATCCTGGGAGGTCTTGCATTTTCTGATGTCTTCTTCAGTCTCCTTCAGGGGTTTAAAATTTTTGTTATAGAGATCTTTGATGTCATTTGTTAGGTTTGTTGCTAGGTATTTTATTGTTTTTGAAGTTGTTGTGAGTGGGAAGGTCCCCATGTATTCCTTCTTCAGTTGCTTGTTGTTATAAAGAAAGTCCACTGATTTTTCTAGGCTAATTTTGTATCCCACCACTTTACTGAAACTCTTAATCATTTCTAGGAGTTTTCTGGTGGAACTTTTAGCATCCCTTAGGTAAACCATCAAATTATCTGCAAAAAGAGATGGCTTGCCTTCCTTTTTACCAATTAGTACTCCTTTAATTTCCTTTTCTTGCCTTATTGCCCTAGCAAGTGTTTCAAGCACTATATTGAATAGGCATGGCAACATAGGGCAGCTTTGCTGAGTTCCTACCTTTAAGGAGAATACTTCTAACTTTTTTCCATTTAGGATGATGTTGGCTGTGTCTTCCTTTCTTTCTTTATTTTTTATTTCTGTATGTGTATGAATGTACTGTGTGCATGCAGGTCTGTGCACCCGTGTCGTGCAATGCTGTGGAAGTCAGAAGAGGGTGTTGGATTCCCCTGGAACTGGAGTTCTCCTGGAATTGGAGTTTCAGACAGTTCTCAGATTCCATGTGGGTGCTGGGGATCGAACCCGGATCCTCTGTAAGAGCAGTCGGTGCTCTTAACCGCTAGGCCATCTCTCCAACCCCGGCTGTGAGTTTCTTATATATGGCATTGATTATATTATGGAATGATCCCTCCCATCCAATTCCCTCTAGAACTTTAAGCCTGAAGGGATGCTGTGTCCCAGTATATGGTCTATTTTGGAGAATGTTCCATGGGGTGCTGAGTAGAATGTGTATTATCTGGTGTATGGGTAAAATATTAGGTAGAGGTCTGAGGTCCATTTGGTGTATTGTATTGTTTGGTTCAGATGTCTCTCTGTTTATTCTTTTTCCAGTTGATCTCTCCAAAGGGCTCAGTGGAGTACTGAAGCCCCCTACTATAAGTGTGCTGAGGTTAAACTGTGCCTTGAGAATTGTGCTTATAAGTTCACTGCACCAGAGTTTGGTACATATATATTCACGATTGTGAAGTGCTCATGGTTAATTTTCCCTTTGATTAAGGATGTAATGGCTCTCTTTGTCACTTTTGATTACTTTTACTTTGAAGTCTCTTTTGTCTGATATTAAAATAGCAATTCCTGCTTGCTTTTTGGCACCATTTCATTGGAATATTTTTTTCCATCCTTTCAACTTAAGTTCATGCCTCTCTTTGAGAGTGAGATGGGTTTCTTGTAGACAGCATATAGATGGGCTCTGTTTTTTTTTTTTTTAAGATTTCATGATTATCTTGAGTTTTGTTCCTTCAAATATGTCTTAAAATTTTTGGATTATTTTTTAACTTAATACGTTTTAAATTTTTTATATATATTTTGTACAAGATTATCAAATCTAGACCAGTGTCCCCCACCCTAACCCCCCACCGCACCAGAGCTCATGTATTCTGCCAAACATGCTTTTCATCTCTTTCTCAGTCTTTCTCAAAATTCTCCATGTGGAAGTTGACTGTTTTGAGCAGAAGTTCACCATTTCAGTCAGTTCTTTGATGCAGTCCTTTCTGTTTTTTTTTTTTTTTTGTTGTTGTTGTTGTTGTTTCCAATATGCATCACTCCCAACTGCTTGGAAAAAAGCTCAAGGGGCTGTGCACAAGAAATTCTTACAACTAGGTAATTGGCACTAGCATCCACAGTTGAGGGATACCATTCATCGTTTGTTTTTCTGGGACTGTGTTACTTCACTCACTATGATGTCTTCTAGCTCCAGCCATTTTCCTGCAAAGCACATGATGTCATCTTTCTTTACCACTGCATAGAACTCCATTGTGAAGATGTACCACATTTTCTCTATCCACTCGTCAGTTGAGGGGCATTTGGATTGGTTCCAGCTCTATGCTATTGTGAAGAGAGCTGAAATAAACATGGCTTTTGATTGGGGAGTTTAGTCCATTAATATTTAAGGTTATAGTTGAGAGATGTGTGCTGCTTCCTTTCATCTTATTATCCGTTTGCATTTTTGGTCTTGGTTTCTACTTCTGTAGTTATTCTTTCATTAATTTCTCTTTCTAGGTGCCTGGGGATATTTGCTCCTCTCCTCTCTCCTTTGAATTGCTTCAAGTATTCTCTGAAGGGTTGGTTTTCCGGACATATATTCTATCATCTTGTGTATGTCATGGAGGATATTTCTTTCTTCTTCAACTATAATCAACATTTTTGTTGGGTATAGTAAGCTGGGTTGAAGTCTCTAGCCATTTAGCACTGGGGATACTTTGGTCCAGATTCTTCTTGCTTTCATAGTTTGCACACAAAAGTCAGCTGTAATTCTGATAGCTTGTGTTTTTTTCCCCCTTATATGTAACTTGTTTCTCTCTTGTGGCTTTCAGAATTTTGTCTTTGTTTTGGGCATCTAGCCTTTTAACTGTGATATGGCATGGGGAGTTTCTTTTCTGATCTTGTCTATTTGGTGTTGTATGTGCTTTTTGTATTTGAATGGGTTTGTCTTTTTTTAGTTTGGGTAAATTTTCATCTATTATTCTGTTGAAGATCTGATCAATACCATTTTCTTGGGATTCTTCTCCTTCCTCTATCCCTATGATGAGGAGGTTTGATCTTTTCATAGTGTCCCACATTTCCTGGTTTTTCCACTCTTGTGGATTTTTAAATTTTTCATAGTCTTTACTTGAGCTTTTTTTGTTGTTCTGTGTTATTTTCCAGGTCTGATATTCTTTTGTCTGTTTCCTCCATTCTGCTTTTGAGGCTTTTTCCCATCCTTTCCTCTTGATTCAATGAGTGTTTGATTTCCTTTTTTATTTCATCCTGTGATTTGTTTGGTATGTCTACTTCCATTTGGAGCTTCTCAATCTCTTCTTGTAGCTCCTTGCTTCACTGGTTGGTTTCCTTTTTCATTTCGGGGTGGGATCTTTTCAGTGTTTTCACTTCCTTCCGGAGTGTGTCATTTTCTCCTTTTAGTTCTTTCCAAAGCTTATCATTTTCTCTCTCTCTCTCTCTCTCTCTCTCTCTCTCTCTCTCTCTCCAAGTTCTCTGATTTGTTCTTTATATTCTTTGATTTCTTCGAATATGTCTACCATTGTTCTTCTAAGATTTGTGTCCTGGGTTACCTCTAGGGAGATCTCATTGTAGGAATCTTCTGTAGGGTTTGTAGAGTTTGGTGTGGAATTATTCTGTCCTTTAACCATATTGTTCTTTTGTTGTGCTTTTTTTGCATGTGGGTTTGTTTTTTGTCTGTATTCTGATGAAAATCTCACATGTTTCTTCACTGTGTTAAAGACTAGCTTTCCTTGTTTCCTTCTGATGCCTTCATTGTTTTCTCCTTGTTTAGGGAGTGTTGATTTGTTTAGGTTTCAGGCTTTCAATTTTGGTTATATATTGGAAGGTCTTCCCTTCCTGGTATGAAGGTTCTCCAAAAACTGGGTAGGTAACAACCTGGTCAGTCCACTAATGAGCACTGTACTCACTCTGCTTCCTGCCAGCCAGTTCCTCTAACTTGTTTGTGGGGCTTGTTGTTTTGGGTCTAAAGTTGTGTCAGGTTTAATGTTTCATTTATTGCCTTGCACCCTGGAATCCTTACTGTAGTCCTACCTGGACACTCCCTCCACAATTCCAGTTGGCAGGAGGTGAGGGGTGGGGAGTGAGTTGTTAACTTAGCCCTTGGGGCAGTACCCTGTGCTGGTCCAGCCAGCCAAAGCCCCCAATCTCTTTGGACAACAGGCCAATTATCCAATGATTCAATAATCAACTTGGCTGAAGCAACCAGCCTATACCCTGTGCTCCAGCTGGTCTGACTGAAGCCCCCAATCTCTATGCACCCAAGTGACAAGACTTTATAAGGAGGTATAGCTATAAAGTCTTGCTCATGGGTGAACTCAAGCACAGTGCTTTGCAGCAGTGAGTACTCAGATGAGCTTCGTGGGTTCTCTTATTGTGGGATATTTTACTTGATGCCTTATTAGTACCATAACATTAGGTAGCAAAAGTATTTCGTCCAAATCAACCTGTTGTATAATTAATACTTAGATAATTTTTTAACAACTGAATCAAATTGGGAGAAAATGACAGGTGTTTTTGTGTATAATTAAGATTGTACTAATTAAGTTCATCAAATTTTGTCAAGTTGGGAAAAAAAGATAATAGATCAAGCAAGTTAATTTATGTTTTGGTGTGTTTTGTTTTTATCTAACAGCTGTGATACAGAGTGGAGAAAGAAGTTCAATGAAAATAAATCCTGGGGTTAGTTATGACTGCTCTAAATAGTGATATTAGGATGTTACATTTCACAAATATAGAGCAAAATAATCCATCACATTGTCTAAAATTTTGTGTGTAGCTCACAAATGTTGCTGTTACAACTTGGGGAAATAATTTTAGTTTTGTGTGTGTGTGTGTGTGTGTGTGTGTGTGTGTGTGTGTGTGTGGTGTCTGTTTGTATGTCTGTATTATGGAGGAATATGGATACATGAGTGCAGGTTCCTAAGGGGGCAAGAAATGAGTGTTGGATCTCCTGGAGCCTGGAGTTGCAGCCAACCCATCATGGGTGCTGGGAACCAAATGAGACCTGTGCGACAGCAGAAAATGTCTCAAATACTGAACCCTTGTTACATGCTTTAATAATATCATCCAGGGGGCTGGAGAGATAGCCTAGCAGTTAAGAGCACCGACTGCTCTTGCAGAGGACCCGGGTTCGATCCCCAGCACTACATGGTGGCTAAGAACCATCTATAACTCCAATTCCAACTGGAGTTCTCCGAGACCCTCTTCTGACCTCTGCAGCATTCTACGACATGGGTGCACAAACTTACATGCAGATAGTACACTCATACACATACAAAAATTTAAAAAATTAATAAATTTTTTTTAATAATAAAATAAAAAAATAGTATTATCCAACAACAGTCTGGTTTATTAGGAATATTCAAGACTCTAACATTCAACAGTCCTAGAGCAAAAAGACAAGGACCTTAGTTTCCAGCAGAGAGAGAGTTAGGCTTCACAAGTCTCCAAAGTTGTCCCTATTCACCTGATGTCAAGACAAAAATGGCAACTTGCAATTGGCATTGGTGCTTGGCTCTCTCAAATGCTCAGCAGGCAGGACCATGGACAGCAGCAACAGTTATGCAGCATGGACCAACATTTATCCAGCAAAGCTTGTATGTCCACACAGCTTTCCAGGAAGCAGATATCAGATAGTCCAAAAACGGTTTCCATTTCACCCTTCCTTCTAGTTTATAACAGACTCCTGGCTCAAGATTTATTCAAGTCCTATGTCGCTATTTCCTATAATCTTTTGCCTTTATCTGCATTTTAGGTATGGAAAGACAAGGATGAAATTGATTCTAGAAGTGATAGGTGAGAATAGATGCTACAGAATTTATAATTAAATCATGAGGAAAATAAGCCATCAAAAGCTGGTAACATTTCAAATTTCACTTCATGATGGTAGACCTAGCTTCCAAGCATTTGGAAAAATTTCTCCAAGTCCTATACCCAAGCTATTGAAGGTAGGGTGGAGATTAACCCACAAGAGAATAAGACCAGATTGCCTTAGAAAAGTATTCATAGGGTTACCACTGTACTCCCTGAGCTACATGTACTAAACTAGAGCAAAACTATGGATCTCTCTCCCTCTCCTAGTCTCTCCTCTCTGAGCCTAGCCAGCATGGGACTATAAGATGAGATCAAATATGTGTTTTATGCATGTTTCATGTTTTGGTGACATAATGTCCCGATTCCTCTGCAGTCTATCCTTGCCTAAGGCCCTCAGGCCCATCAATGGGAACTCTGGTCAGTCAGCTAGCAGAATTTGACAGCAGTGAAGTTCAAGTGTAGGCCCTTGATCCATGGCCTACAGCTCACATTGCTTTCCTTACTGAGACTCATCCTGTGAACCCCTGTCCGTCTTGATCCCTTGTTTTGTCTCTTGCACCTCAGATACTGCTTCTCTGACTGCAGCTCATAGGTCATCACTCCCCTGGCCCTTCAGTCTATTTTGGCTTTTTCATTTCTGGAGTGCATCAGGGAACCAGCATGCACTGACTTCCTTCTGTGTGGCCAGCCTTTCCCCAGGACTTGCCATTTATTTCATAGAAGGCGAGTTTCCCCCCTCCCCCCTTGTTAGTGAAGTATTTCTCCTTTCTTTTCTTTTTTTTTTTTTTTGGCAGAAATGAAATCTCTTCTCAAGCCATAACTCTTCTGTTTGATCCCCTCATTAGTCAATGTGACAGCTGGCGATAGGCAGATGACAGCATGTGCTGCTCCTTCGTAATGTAAACGGGACACCTGGGAAGCCGCAGCCCTGTTGCTTAGAACTCACTCACTGCTTCAGTGTTTCTTTATGTAGGAAATCTCTGAAGTCTTTCTTTCTTTCCTTTGTGTGTGTGTGTGTGTGTGTGTGTGTGTGTGTGCAAATATGCACATGTGGAGTATCTAAAATACAAATATGAGGTGGCTGAAATTGTATGTGCTCAGGTTTGGATCTTCAGTTTTATTCCATTGGTCAACAGGTCTGTTTTCATGCCAGTACCAAGCTGTTTCTATGACTATAGCCCTGTAGTATAGTTTGAAGTCTGGTATAGAGATCCCCCCTGTATTGCTCTTTTTGCTCAGGGTTGCTTTGGCTATTAAGGATGATTTGTTTTTCCAAATGAAATTGAGGATTTTTTTCCAAGCCTATGAAGAAGCTCTTGGGGATTTTAATTGGGATTGCATTAAATCTGTACACGAGTTTGGGTAGAATGGACATTTTTACTATATTTATTTACACAATCCTTGAGGATGGGAGGTTTGTCCATCTTCTGATGTCTTCTTCAATTTCCTTCTTCAGGGGTTTAAAGTTTTTGTTGTACAGATCCTTGGTGTCTTTGGTTAGGTATGTTCCTAGGTATTTTATTGCTTTTGAGGCTATTGTGAGTGGGAAGGTCTCCTTGTATTCCTTCTTCAGGTGCTTGTTGTCGGTGTAAAGAAAGGCTACTGACTTTTATAGATTTATTTTGTATCCTGCCACTTTACTAAAGTTCTTAATCGTTTCTAGGAGTTTTCTGGTGGAGTTCTTAGCATCCCTTAAGTAGACAATCATATCATCAGCAAAAAGGGATAGCTTGACTTCCTCTTTTCCAACTAGAACTCCTTTAATTTCCTTTTCTTGCCTTATTGCCCTAGCAAGGGTTTCAAGCACTATATTGAAAAGGAGTGGTGACAGGGGGCAGCCTTGCTGAGTGCCTACCTTTAAGGGGAATGCTTCTGTCATTTCCCCGTTTAGGATGATATTGGCTGTGTGTTTCCTGTATATGGCTTTGATTACATTGAGGAATGATCCCTCCAATCCAGTTCCCTCTAGGACTTTAAGCATTAAGGGATGCTGGATTTTGTCAGAGGCTTTCTCTGCATAAATTGAGATGATGGTGTGGTTTTTGTCTTTCAGTCCATTTATATGCTTGATGATATTTATTGATTTTCATATGTTGAACCATTCCTGCATCTCTGGTGTGAATCCAACTTGTTCGTGATGGATGGTCTTCTTGATGTGGATCTGTATGCAGTTTGCCAGTATCCTGTTTAGAATTTTGGCATCTGTGTTTATTAGGGAGATGGGTCTATAGTTCTCCTTTTTGGTTGTATCTTTGCCTGGTTTTGGCAATCGCCTGATTCTGGCTTCATAGAAGGAATTTGGGAGAATTCACTCTGTGTCCTTCTAAACAATTTGAGTAGTAATGGTTTTAAGTTGTTCTGAAATATTTTATAGAATTCTGCCATGAAAACATCTGGGCCTGGGCATTTTTTGGTTGGGAGGCTACTTATTACATCTTCAATTTCTTCATATATTATTGGTCTATTTAATCTGTCAATCTCTTCTTGGTTGAGCTTTGGTGATTCCCAGGATTTCAGATATTCATCCATTTCTTCTAGGTTTTCAAACTTAATAGAGTATAGGGTTTTCAATATTCCCGTATGATTGTCTGGATCTTTTCATTGTCTGTTGTGATCTTTCCCCTTTCATCACAGATTCTATTGATTTGGAGTTGTTCCATCTTTCTTTTGGTTAACTGGGCTAGAGGTCTGTCTATCTTGTTTATTCTCTCAAAGAACCAACTTTGGGATTCATTGATTTTTTTGTATTGTTTTCTTTGTTTCTATTTCATTGATTTCTGCTCCGATGTTTGTTATTTCTTCTTGTTTGCTGCATTTAGGGTTCATTTGTTGTTGTCTCTCAAGTATTTATTTGTTTATTTATTTATTTGTATTAATGTACTGTCTGCATCCAGACAGGTTTGTGCATCCATGTCGTGCAATGCCGCAAACGTCAGAAGAGGGTGTTAGATTCCCCTGGAACTGGAGTTCTCCTGGAATTGGAGTTACAGACGGTTCTCAGCCACCATATGGGTGCTGGGGTTCAAACCCAGGTCCTCTGCAAGAGCAGTCAGCGCTCTTTACTGCTAGGCCATCTCTCCAGCCCCATCTCTCAAGTATTTTTAGCTGCAGTGTTAGATCATTCACTTGTGCTCTTTCCGATTTTTAATGTAGGCACTTAGAGCTAGAAACTTCCCTCTTAGGACTGCTATTAAACTGTCCTATAGGTTTTGCTGTGTTGTATTATCATTGTCATTAAGTTCCAGGAATGTTTTTATTTCTTTATTTCTTCCTTGACACATTCATCATTCAGGAGAGTGTTGTTTAGTCTTCAGGTATTCTTGTAGGTTGTAGGGTTTATCCTGGTGTTGATACTGAGTTTTATTGCACTGTGGTCTGATAGAATGCATGGGATTACTTCAATCTTTTTGTTTTTGTTGAGTTTTTTTTCTGTGTCCCAGTATATGGTCTATTTTGGAGAATATTCAGTGGGGGTGCTGAGTAGAAAATGTATTCTCTGGTGTTTGGGTGAAATATTCGATAGATGTCTGTGAGGTCCATTTGGTGTATTGTATCATTCAATTCAGATGTCTCTCTCTCTCTGTTTATCCTTTATCCTGTTGATCTATCTAAAGGACACAGTGGGGTATTGATGTCCCCTACTGTTAGTGTGCTGGGTTTAATCTGTGACTTGAGATCCTGAAGAATTGTCTTTACAAAGTTTGGTGCACCGGAGTTTGGTGCATGTATATTCATGACTGTGAGATCTTCGTCGTCAGTTGTTCCTTTAATAAGGATGTAATGGCCCTGTTTTTCTTTTGATTTCTTTTGCTTTGAAGTCCATTTTGTGTGATATTAGAATAGCAGCACCTGCTTTCTTTTTGGTACCATTTGCTTGGAATACTTTCTTCCATCCCTTCACCTTAAGTTGGTGCCTATCCTTGAAATTGAGATGGGTTTCTTGTAGACAGCATATAGATGGATTTTGTTTCCTAATCCATTCTCTGAGTCTATGCCTTTTGACTGGGGAGTTTAGCCCATTAATATTTAAGGTTATAATTAAAAGATGGATGTTGCTTCCTTTCACCTTATTATCCACTTGGACTTTCTACTCCTATGGTAATGTTTTCATTATTTTGTTTTCCTAGGTGCTTGAGCATAGTTGCTCCTCTCTTCTGCCCCTTGAATTGCTTCAAGTATTTTATGAAGAGTTGATTTTCCAAACATGTATTCTATCATCTTGTTTATGTCATGGAAGATTTTTCTCTCTCCTTCAACTATAATTGACATTTTTGCTGGGTAAAGTATTCTGGGTTGGCATCCATGTCCTTTAACACTGGGAATGCTTTGCTCCATGTTCTTCTTGCTTTCATGGTTTGTGCCGAGAAGTGGGTTTCCCTTTGTATGTGACTTGTTTTTCTTTTGTAGCCTTCAGAATTTTGTCTTTGTTTTGGGCATCTAGCATTTTAACTATGATATGGCGTGGGGAGTTTCTTTTCTGATCTTGTCTATTTGGAGTCCTATGTACTTCTTGTATTTGTATGGGTTTGTCTATTTTTACTTTGGGGAAATTTTCATCTATTATTCTGTTGAAGATCTGATCGATACTATTCTCTTGAGATTCATCTCTCTCCTCTAACCCTATGATGCAGAAGTTTGATCTTTTCATAGTGTCCCATATTTCCTGGTTGTTCCACTTTTGTGTATTTTACATTTTTTCACAATCTTTATTTGAACTTTTTAGTTGCTCTGTGTTACCTTCCAGATCTGATATTCTCTGTTCTGCTTCCTCCATTCTATTTCTGAGGCTTTTTCCTTTCCTTCCTTCTTGGTTGGATGAGTTTTCTATTTCCTTTTTCATTTCATCCTGTGTTTTCTTTATATTTACATTTCCTTTTTGATCTTCTCAATCTCTTCTTGGTGCTCCTTACTTCCTTGGTTGGCTCCTTTTTCAGTGTTTCTACTTCTTTTTGGAGTTTGTTTTTTCTCTCTCTAGTTTTTTTCTGGAGTTTGTCATTCTCTTCCTTTAGTTCTTTCTGAAGTTTGTCATTGTATCCCTCTAGGTCCTTTTTGAGGTTTTCATACTCTTTAGTTCTCTGAATTCTTTGTTATTTTCTTTAATTTCTCTGCACAGGTCTGCAATTATTCCTCTAAGATCTGTTCCTTGGGTCACCTCCAGGGGGATCCTATTGTAGCTATCTCCTACAGGTTTGATAGAGCCTGGTGCAGGATTATGCTGTGCCTTTCCCATGGTGTCCCTTCGTCGTGTCCATTGCATGTGAGTTTCCCTTCTGAGATTCAAATCACAAATGTCTTTCAACTGTGTTGTTGAAGGCTTGCTTTGCTTGCATCCTTCAGATGCCTTTTTCCCCCCTCCTTGTTTATAGAGTGTTAACTTGTCTAAGTTTCAGGTTTTCAATTTTGTTTATATATTGGATATTGGAAGTCTAAGTCACTATTCCCTTCCTGTTCTGAAGGTTCTCCCAAAAAAATCCACTTGGATACTCTCTCCTCAATTCCGGTTTGGCGGAGGGATGCCTGACAGCCCACATCCCTGTACTTGTCTGGAGTGGCGCAGCGCTCCTACCTTAGCAAGCAAGGCTCAAACCTGAGCACCCTGCACGAGAACTCGCTATGGCGCCAAAGCCTCTGCTGGCAGCAAAGGGAAGGGCGATTCCACTGGACAGCCACACCCTACAAAGGTTTAAGATTTAGACCCAAGCACCTCTGCCTCAAACCAGGGAATCAACCATGCAGCCACCCAAGAGTCAATCCATTCCAGGCTCCTCTGTCTGGAGCAGCACCAGGCTCCTACCTTAGCAAGCAAGGCTCGACCTGAGCACCCAGCACAAAAACTCACTCACTATGGCGCCAAAACTTTTCTCCACGTATGCCTGAGGATATTTTTTGGTCTTTTTGAGACAGCGTCTCCCTGTAGCCCCAGCTGTCCTGGAACTCACTCTGTAGACCAGGCTGGCCTTGAACTCACAAAGATCCACCTGCCTCTGCCTCCCAAGTGCTAGGGGATATTTTTAAATAACACATTCCAAGTTAAACATTAATAGGAAGGCATTCGACTCATGGGATGGGTCTGGATGTTGTGAGCTCATAAATGTTAGAGAAACTTCAGTGGGGATGCCATAATTGCTTTTGAAAAACATTTGCAGTGTATGCATGCCAATAAATCTGAAAAGATTCAGCAGGCTGGTGGACACATAGCCACTTGGGTGCATAGGTGGCCGACTGTTCAGCCAAGTCCTGGGCAATAGATCTAACAGACAAGGTCAGAGTCTTTACTGAAGCATGGGGAAAGGTGCTCAAAGACCATTCCAGAATCTAGGAAGCTGACCTGCATGTGTGCGGCTGTGCAGAATGGCGGCCCAGTGCTGTGGGCCTTCCCTATTCAAGGACCAGAAATAAATACGCTCTTCCCTCTATAAGTTTCTTTGATCGTGATATTTTATCACAGCAACAAAAGGTAACTAACATGTTCCATCATTCACATATCTATGTGTTTCTAGAGACTGGGAACTGTTGTGAGTCTCACTATCATCAATGCCTCTCATGTGCTCTATATTAGTTACTTTTCTCATTCTTGTGAGCAATTTAAGGAAGGAAGGGGTTTACTTTGGGTTATAGTTTGAGGGACACAATTGGGGGATGGGGGTGGGGGGTGGGGAAGGGTGGCGATAGAGCCAGGCTACCTCCAAGTGCCTTGGGTCCAGCCTTTATAGCTTCTGGGGTTTCTTCCCTTTCTTAACTCCCTCCTCCATCCCTCTTTGGTGTTGCCTGATAGGGGTTCTGGGGAGCCCAAAGCCTTGTGCCCATGCTATGTTACCTGGCTTCTTGCCACTTATGGGCACCCATTCCTGGAATCCCAGCAGTGTTCTTTCCCTTGCTTCCAGGATGGCCAAACAGCCTTTCTGCCATGATCTGAGTGCTTGGCTGGGTGCTGCATTCTGAAAGTGCACCTGCTAGAGGTATGCCACGTGGGAATGAACTTCATGCCCCAAACCAGGCAAATTAAAATAAATAAACAATAACATTTTATTAATCTTTAATACTCAAGCAACAATTCAACAATTACAACCAACCTCCCTGTGCCAAAAAATACTAAAGGCAATATGTTTTCCAGAGATGAGAAATAAAACTCAGCAGGAGATGCTGAAAACATCCAGACTATATGTCAACATCGGGCAGAGGGAAGAAAGGTTCTGGATCTCCTAAACAAGTAACAGTGGCCAGAGACATGTGCCCAGTAGCTGGAGCATGTGGAGTTGGCTGTGCATTATCTGCCATTGGCAGCACAGGTCCGACGGTCAGGAGAAATGGTGGCTCAGTTGCTGATACATGGGGTTCCATGACTACAGGGGCCATAGCATCATCTTGGGGTTCTGGCTCCCCCTGAGGCTCTGCTGCAGAAGCAGGTCTGGGATCCAGTACCACAGCCTCCTTTTCAGGGGCCAAGTCCCCGTGAAGGCCTGCTGCAGAAGCTTGTGTGGGATCCAGTACCACGGGCTCATTTTGAGGTGTCAGCTCCCTGTGAAGGCCTGCTGCAGAAGCAGGTCTGGGATCCAGTTGCACAGCCTTCTTTTCAGGTGCCAACTCCCCATGAAGGCCTGCTGCAGAAGCAGGTCTGGGATCCAGTACCATGGCCCCCTTTTCAGGGGTCAACTCCCCATGAAGGCCTGCAGCAGAAGCAGGTCTGGGATCCAGTACTACGGCCCCCTTTCAGGTGCCAACTCCCGGTGAAGGCCTGCTGCAGAAGCAGGTCTGGGATCCAATACCACGGCCCCCTTTTCAGGTGCCAAATCCCCGTGAAGGCCTGCGACAGAAGCAGGTCTGGGATCCAGTACCATGGCCTCCTTTTCAGGTGCCAACTCCCCATGAAGGCCTGCTGCAGAAGCAGGTCTGGGATCCAGAGTGCCTGGCACTCCTGGTGCAAACTCTGCTGGGACCTCAGGAGCTCTTGCATGGGCAGATGCTGGATCTAAGGATGGAAAGACTTGTGCTGTCAGTGCAGGGAATTCTAATACTGGAGTTCAAGGATGAAAAGAGCTTCCCCAAGATGAATGTTTTGTTTTTCCCTCAGAAGTTCCATGAAAAATAAAATGTACAAAAGCCCACTTCTTCCCAGAGAATCCCAACTCCTTGTCCCACAGCAGGCCATCTTAGCTGACTGGGATCCAGCTCTGGTTCCACAATAAAGGCCAGCTATTGGTACCTCCCTGCTAGAACCCAGCACTGCACGGACCACTGGCCCTGACAACAGCCTTTGACAATAACCCCCTCAGTGGAGACCTGAGCCCTCCCTCAATCTAGATAGGAGACCTGAGCAACTCTTGGTTCCACGTGGCCACTCACTGCTTCAGGACCGACCAGGTCCAGCACCTCCCAGGTGGTGGTGTACTTTGGGTAGACCCCCCAAAATGTGGAGACAAACAGGAAGTATGTACCCCAGGATTCTTCATCTTTGTGTGAGGACTTCTTGGACTCCTGGTCCTCCACTGAGGAAAGACGCTCTTGGACGTGGATGACCAGGTCTGAAGAAGGCATGTTGACTCTCACGTAGTCCATCAGATTCTTCAGGCTGGTCAGGTCCAGAGATTCACAAAAATCCTTTTGTAATTTGTCTATCCACCATCCCAAGAAGAAGCATATGGCACTATGGCAGGTTGGCATGGGAGAGAATTAGAAGCATGGCTGCTATTTGCTACTGCTGCAATGTTCCCATGCAAAGAAGGCCAAGGCTGTGCAGTCAGCCTGCAGCAGGACATGTCTAGGCTGTGCAGTCAGTGTGCAGCAGGAAATGTCTAGGGTGTGCACTCAGCATGCAGCAGGATATGACTAGGATGTGCAGTCAGCATGCAGCAGGACATGTCTAGGGTGTGCATTCAGCATGCAGCAGGACTTGACTAGGGTGTGCAGTCAGCATGTAGCAGGACATGTCTAGGTTGTGCAGTCAGCGTGCAGCAGGACATGTCTAGGGTGTGCAGTCAGCCTGCAGCAGGACATGACTAGGGTGTGCAGCAGGACATGTCTAGGCTGTGCAGTCAGTGTGCAGCAGGACATGTCTAGGGTGTGCACTCAGCATGCAGAAGGATATGACTAGGGTGTGCAGTCAGCATGCAGCAGGACATTTCTAGGGTGTGCAGTCAGCGTGCAGCAGGACATGACTAGGGTGTGCAGTCAGCATGTAGCAGGACATGTCTAGGTTGTGCAGTCAGCGTGCAGCAGGACATGTCTAGGGTGTGCAGTCAGCCTGCAGCAGGACATGACTAGGGTGTGCAGCAGGACATGTCTAGGCTGTGCAGTCAGTGTGCAGCAGGACATGTCTAGGGTGTGCACTCAGCATGCAGAAGGATATGACTAGGGTGTGCAGTCAGCATGCAGCAGGACATTTCTAGGGTGTGCAGTCAGCATGCAGCAGGACATGACTAGGGTGTGCAGTCAGCATGCAGCAGGACATGTCTAGGCTGTGCAGTCAGCGTGCAGCAGGACATGTCTAGGGTGTGCAGTCAGCCTGCAGCAGGACATGACTAGGGTGTGCAGCAGGACATGTCTAGGCTGTGCAGTCAGTGTGCAGCAGGACATGTCTAGGGTGTGCAGTCAGCATGCAGCAGGACATGTCTAGGGTATGTAGTCAGCATGCAGCAGGACATGTCTAGGGTGTGTAGTCAGTGTGCAGCAGGACATGTCTAGGCTGTGCAGTCAGCGTGCAGCAGGACATGTCTAGGCTGTGCAGTCAGCGTGCAGCAGGACATGTCTAGGCTGTGTAGTCAGCATGCAGCAGGACATGTCTAGGCTGTGCAGTCAGCGTGTAGTAGGATATGGTGGTTAGAAGTATGTATAGAAAGGCTCCCAGAACTTTCTGTCTAGACTGTGCAGTCAGCATGCAGTAAGATATGGTGGTTGGAAGTATGTGAATGAGTAGACAGGCTCCAACAACCTACTGTGTAGTCTCTTAGTACAAACACACTGGGCACAATGGCTGTGCTGGGATGTGACAGGGATGAACTCTCACAGGGATGAGCTTTCAGCTGACGTCCTTGCCCCTGGTCCTCAAAGCCAGGAGCCACTCAACATCTCTGTTTTTCTGCAGGAGAAGTCCATGGATTCATCCTACTGGTGAGCATTCCAGGAAGAGGGGTTCTGGCACTTTCCTTCCCCTCAACCCTAGCTCTGGAATACCCCAGGCTACAGACCAGAGCCCACCTCCCTCTTCATCTAAAGCCTACTCACTTTTTAGTTTGCTGGTCCTCCTGACTGTCAGGCTGGAAGGAAGCATACCTGTATCAACACAGAATGATGTCTCACCTAAATCCCTGTGTCCCCACCTTCCAGGAGACCTAGAGGTACTGGGTAGGAATAGAGGCTGAGACTCAAGTTGGAGGGTTTAGTCTGTGTTGCTAGGTCACAGATGATTCACGGACCCCCAATGTAATGACTACCCAAGCTGCTCCTCTCTGGTTCCTCAGCTGGTTCAGGGCTTCATGATAAGCCAGGAGGATCCTTCTCTCAATACATCTCTTCGGTAACCCCAGGTGGGGCCTGTGACTTTCTTTACAAGTGGAAAAGGATCACACCAAAGATCCACAAACCATGTTGATCAGCACAGTAATTTTTAAGGGTGGCAAATGTGACAACTGGAGTCCTTATTCCTGGGAAGATCACCTTGACAGTTGAGGCCCAGAACCAGCACTGCCAGAGGGACTCACACTCAGCTCTGACAACAGCCTGAGAGAACATCTCCCTCAGCAGAGACTTGAGCAACTCTTGGCTCCACGTGGCCACTCACTTACCATTTCATGACCAGTTCCAGCACCTCCCAGGTGGTGGTGTCCTTTGGGTAGTTCCCGAAAAATGTGGAGATAAACCGGAAGTCTCCATTCTGCACAGCAGTTGGCAGGTAACTCACCAACTTCTCCATGTAGGCTGGACTGCCAGGCCTTAACCTGGACAGCTCACACTGGAAGCGAGATTCTTCCTCTTCATCCTGAGGATGGACCAAAGAAGGAAGGTTCTAGAGTCGGAACTCTACCAGACTTCCCAATGACTCACTGTCCCTGTAAACAGTGAGAACAAATGAATGTCCTCAATATTCACTTTCTCGTACAAGCAGGGATGGGCTGGGGAGGACCAGGGGATCACAGAGATTTCCTGCTATTGACTGGCTATGCTCACCTGTGTGTCCCTGTGGGAAAATGGCCAGAGTCACTGGACTACAGGCCACACCCATCATCTCCAAAAGTGGCCAAGGCCCCTATTCTTGGCTCTGGTGGGACCTGAACCTCCAGAAGTGCGAAAACAACAGGAGAACATCTTCTCATGTTTTGTCTCCAGACAAATGAGGCAGTGAGGCAGTTGCCAATGGCCTGTGGTTGCCTGGTGACTAGGATTCCAAGTTCCACTTAGACTGTGACTGAAGGAGTGAGGTCACTTCCTAGGAGGTTATCTCCCCCCCCCAGTCTCAATCTCATAAAAGGCCTTTTCTAAGGCTGCCTGTGCTGCTGACTGCCCCTCTTTCCCATTTCTGTGTGGAAAAGGGACACAGTTCCCTCAGTATACCCATGCCACCACACCTACCACGCCTAGGAAGTTACTCCCAGAACTCTTCCAGCCACTCCCACAAATAACCACCCCCACAATTCTGCCAGACAGTGTCCTGTGACCTCAACTGCAGAGACCTCCACCCCCACCTCCTTTTGCCTCCAGGGAGCACCACTTACTCCCTCTATGACCCCATTGCCTGCTACCCAAGGACCATCTATAGACCTGGGTGAACCTTCCTCAGATTGCTGAATATCAGCATGGAGAGCCTTCTAACTCTACAAAAGCTTTGTTCCTGGTCTCACAAGTGCACATAACCTTAGCTGTGCTGGGAACGCATCTGACACACAGTTACACATCAGCACAGATGTGCCCCAAGACTGAATGCCAAGCTCTATGCAGCTGACAATTTGTTGTGAAATGAAATAAAGTCATAAACACCCACTCAACAAAGGTGAGCTCAGATATGTATTCCAAGAAACACCACCAATGACCTAACTCCACTAGGCCCCACTGCATAAACAAAGACCATGAAAGATCCAGAAGAGATGTCTGCTCCAGGAGTAAAGTACATCTATCACAATGTTCTCTGAGAAGAGCAAAACAGTTGGTGCACAAGACGATGGTTTCAAAATAGGAATTATAAATTCATTTATGGAACTCAAAGACAATATAAGTAGAGGACTAAATAAAGGAGAAACCCAGTCACTAAAATTTTAAAAGAAGTGGAGCTTCTCAGCCAGACTGGATTAAGTGGAAGAGAGAATATCAAGGCTTGAAGACAAGGCAGAAGAATCGAATCCCTCAACATAATTCAAGCCCCAGTAAAATTAAAATAAATGAAATCTTTAAGAGTTCAGGGCATTTTCTCTAAAACAAACAAGAAACCAAAAATTATTAGAAAATATATGTTTAAATGCACACACATGGGAGAGACACATTAATGCAAGTACAAATGATATTAAGTGCAGTCAAATTAAATATTCACACCTTTCTGAGGAACTGGGTGTATGATAATCACACAGTCTCTCCAGACTCTCTTAAAAACTTTTTATTACATTTGTTGGTATATGCTTGTGAGAGGTGTAGCTCTCTGGTGTGGGGGTCAGATGAGAATTTGTGAGAGTCAGTTCTCTTTCCACTGGGTGGGACTCAAGTATGGAACACAGGTCCTCAGGCTTGGGCACCACAGACTTTTTCAGCTAAGGCCTCTGGCTGGCTGGCCCTCTAGTGATGTTTCAGGGTGAATGAGGTCTGCTGCTACAGTCATCGCGTCGGCTTCTTGGTGCTGTTTGTATGGCACACCATTCTACATCACTTGCTTTGATTTTTCTGTGTTCTCATGGTTTATTTGTTTCTTGTAAGGTGCAGTGAGTTGACTTTGGACTTTTATTTAGTCTGCTAATCTGTGACTTTTATTTAGGACATTTGGTCTGCTGCATTTGATGTGACCATCGTAATCATTCAGGGCTGAATCCACCATCACACAGACGACAGACTTTCAACTCCTTCCTCTTCTCCATGCACTCTGTTTCCTTCCTGTGCATGACTACTTTTTCAGTTCTGATATGAGCTTGAACGTCACTGATTTAGTTTCATTTCTATTGCTGTGATAAACTGTCCTCTGACAAAAGCAACTTAAAAGGGAAAGGGCTTATTTAGCTTAAAATTCTAGGTCAAAGTCCATCAAGTCCATGGTTGTAGGAAAGTTAGGGCAGGAACCCAAGCAAGTAGTTACATTGTATCCACCGTCAAGTGTGAAGAAAAATAAGCTGTGAAAGCCTGTTGCTTATCTTCTTTCTTGGTTGTACTCAGCTCAATCTCCCCACTCTTATAAGATCCTGTGCCCTCTTCTTAGGGCATGGTGCCACCCATAGTGGCTCTTCACATCTGCCGAAACCATTTTGGAGCCCAGAATATTGTGAGTGAGTCCCAGGTGTCCAGCCTTGAGCTACTTGCTGGACTTAGGTTTTGTTCGAGTGTGCCTGATTCTTCCCTTTGAGATAAGACAGTACTTGTTTTGGATTTTACAGCAGCCCACAGTTAAGAGACTTTTAATAGACTGTGAACTTTTAAGTGTTGGGACATTTTAAGGACTGTGGAGCTTTTAAGGTTGTACTGTCTTAGGTTGTGATTAATGTTAACATCATACTTTGGGGATAAGAACTGGGAAGGTGGTGGTTTAATGGTGATGTGTTTTGTGTGTCAAGTTGACAAGGGGTCAATTGGGCTGGATAGCTTTAGTGTCAACTTGACACACCTGGATTGAGGGAGCCTCAGTTGGGGAATTGTCTCCATTGGGTTAGCCTGTGGCCACATCAGTGGAGTATTGTCTTGATTGTTGAGTAATGTGGGAGGGCCCAGCCCACAATGAGTGGTGCCACCTTGGTCAGGTTGTTGTGTACCTTATAAGAGGGCAGGCTGGGCATGGGCCAGGGGAGCAAGCCAGTAAACAGCATTCCTCCATGGCCTGTGCTTCAGCTCCTGCCTCCAGGTTCCTGCCCTGAGTTCCTGCCTTGAGCTCCCTAAGTGAAGAACTGTGACCCAGGAGATGTAAGCTGAATAAACCCTTTCCTCCCCAAGTTGGTGTTGGTCAGAGTGTTTTGTCACAGCAATGGAGGACAAACTAGAACACTACATTATTGGACACCAAAGGTTGACAGTTCACACAGCTTCAGACATCAGCCAAATGCTCAGAATAATAAGCAGGCTCCACTACGAACCACAGAACATTCCAATAGATAGTAAATGAACTCAGTATGCTATCTGCTGGTATAGTGGAACTTAATAAATATTTATATTTATTACAATAATTAGTTAATGCTACTTGGAATATTTTATTCATTTTAAAGCATTTCTGATTGATTAAAATATCTTCACGATGCTAATTGTCGAGTTCTCAATTCTGGTTTCCTTTCTTGCTGAATCACCTGCTCCTCTCCATGCTGTAGGAATGTAATGATTAGTTTTATTAAGTGTGATTGCATTAATGTAAAAAGCATGGCAAATTCAGTAAATAATTCATTTCGAGATAACCCAACTGTTTGTCACTTTTCTGCAAGGTGTGGTGATGAATAACCCTCGACTTCATTATTTTTATACACCTTCATGCTTTCTGTAACAAGTACCCATCACCTTGTTGATGGTTTAAAATGCCTGCTTTATTTTTTTTCAATGCAAACCAATCCAAATGCTGATATAGATACTCAGCTTACAGTGTAAATATTCTTTCCTATTCTGGTGACTTTACCATGTTAGCTAATCTAAAGTCACTGGAGAGGTTTAGGCGCCTAACACAAATGGTTATGATGATCAATTAACCTGTAATTATCATGCAATTGGTTTATTAAGAGAAAATATAAGGATATTAGTGTATTTCGGTCTCTAGGAACAGTAGGAGAAGATTCTAGAGCAGCTCAGGACCTTTTTCTTCTGAGAATTGGCTGCTCAGATAAAAGCATATCAGTGGATGCAGTGCAGAGTCACTCTGACTAATTACATGAACAGAGTTTTCTTTCCAGTGGGTTATACTGGGGAGCACTTCCTTCCCACCATCATCAGAATATAGTTCAACATGGTCACACCTTGAAGAGTACAACCTTTGATTCTCTCAGACATTGTGGGAATGGATGTGGGGACTGGCCCACACCTCACACACCACTTAGTATGTGGCAGGTGCACTGTGGCTTCCCTTTGAAGTCTGTCCAAGGGAAGGTGTGTGCTTTGCAACAACACAAGACTCATTCTCCCGAGTACACTTGGAGTTTATCCATCTGTAGAGCTCACATGCAGAGCAAAACCACAAAGTGCCATGTCAGCCTGCACATACCACCTCTGTCCTGTGGGACACTGTGTGAATGTGGTCTTCCTGGTGGAGAATGGGCATGAAAGGATGGGAAAATCAAAGACATGATGGACTTAAGCACTCTAAATGTACACTTTACTTTCTTTCATTTATAAACACAAAGTTTAATAAAAATATATATTTATCTACCACTTTAAACTATTTATATACCTGGTGATACTACAGTGGTGGTGATGAGGGTGGTGATGATAGACCTGGTGACGATGATGGTATAAATTGATGGTGACTGTGATGATGGTGACAATAACGGTGATGCAATGCATGAGGATGATGGTGACCGTGATGATGGTGACAATAATGTTATTGTGATGGATGAGGATGATGGTGACAATAATGGTGATGCAATGGATGAGGATGATGGTAAAGATGCTGTTGATTATCTTAATAGTGCCTGTGTTTTATCTGAATTATATGTATCCACACAATGTTTGGAATATTATTGTACTTCACATTTCAGGACATACAATCTTAGGGGTTCAAATGGGACCAAATTAATAGTAACAACTCTGATTTCAGTGACATTTACCCCTAGCACCAGCTGCCAGGGCCCTCCTCTTTGAAATATGTTTGCATTTCCTTTAGTGAGTCCTCCGGGCATGTGTCAAGGTCTCATGAGAACATGTTCTTAGTATATTACTTAATTTATTTTCTAATATAGGCCTCATTATAGTTTCCTCGGACACAACTACCAATACCACTGAGACGCATCTCCACCAAGGATCAAAGTAGCATAGTCCTGATCTCCGGACTTCACTGATAAGAAGGGGGCAGGGTTTGTAGAGCATGGACTGGATACACAAACACATGGCTTGACACCTTGTTATGTAGATTATCAGCCCAAAGTTTCCTACTGGAAATATCCAGTTTTACTTCCTGTCTGTTCCTGACTAGAGTTTATAAAGAAGCTGTGGAATCTAAGAACTGATTTGCAAAAGAGATCTGGACTGAAGCATCCGCACTGTTGTATATGATGCTCAAGTTCTTGTCTTCCTCTCTTTTTCGGGACCATTCTGTCCTTCTCCCCTCGGGCTGAATCATCAAGTGCTTTGACACGGGCAGTGAGTCATGACCACTCTCTGCTTCATCACAGCTCAAGATTTATATCTGCATCAGGTTAGTCTTGTTATTCATTATTCAGTCCAATGAGCACATCATCTCTCTGGTTTTTCTGTTTGTTTTGAGACAGGATTTTAGTATGTTGCTCAGGCTGGCCACTTGAAACTCAAAGTAATACTGACTCAGCCTCCGCGGTACTGAGGAAACATTATGTGCTTGATTTAGCTCTCTGAATTTCTGTTTCTTCATTTGTAAAGCAAGGGAGAAATACTTCCTTGGAAGCATTACTAAAATGACATGATACAGGGGCTGGAGAGATGGCTCAGCTGTTAGTAAAAGCATTGGTTGCTTTTAAAGAACACCCAGGTTCAAATCCCAGCATCCACATGGTGGCTAACAGTAATCCGTAATCTATAATTTCAGTGCCAGCAGATCTGATGCCCTCTTCTGTGTTCAACAGGTACAGGTGCACTTACATACATGCACTCATAGACATAATAAATAAATAAATAAATAAATAATAAAATGGCAAATAAGTGTAACATTCAAAGTCCTACTCTTGTATCATAAGGGGGATACACAAGATTTTATTGGCCTGGGGTGATTCAGTGAGTTGAGATTGCATTGGAGAACTGCAGGGAAGATAAGTTCTCTGACCAAATAAAGAATGGAAGATATATATATATATATATATCCCTATTACAAGAATTTCCTACCTTGGAGAACAGTGGAGAAAGGAAGATAACAGTTAGAAGCATGGAAGATAATTTGAGAAAAGAGATGGTAATCTCCCATAAAGCAGCCCAGAATATCACATAGATTAATCGCGGTTTGTAAAAATGCTGATTATCACTCACTAGTGGACATCTTCTGTAAAACGTTGTGATTTATAGTGGTTGTGGCAGATCGGTAGGGCATCTTCCTGGAAGGGAGAGGTGTGAGAAGTCCCGGGGGTCAGTAGAGGCCAGTGTGATGCAGTTCTTAGTCATCCAGGATGCCACCAATTCAACATGGAGTTTGGGCTCCAGGTGTCTCCAGAATGAGGGCTGTGGTTTGAGGATGTCATGTTCTCCACAAGATCCTTTTTCTGCACTCTGGTCCAGCTATCTGCACTGTTTTGAGATGCTGTGGAAACTTTGATATATACAGACTAGCTAGAGGAAGTAGATGAAATGGGAAGGCCTTTGAAGCTTGCGTCTGGCCCTGAATTCTTGCATGCTTGCAATAGGATCTCTTCCATGCCCACTTCATGATGAACTGAACTGTCTAAAATCATGAGTTAAAATGTTTATATATCACCGATGTATCAGGGAAAAAAATTGACTAATACAATAGGAAGAAAAGGAACTCTCATGTGAAGTCAAGACGTCCATGGAGTAGTTATCTGAGGACTTTAAAGCCACAGCGGAGGTGCCAGGGAGATGATGGGGTACAGGGCTTGCTGCACAGGTATGAGAACCTGAGTCTGGATCCCCAGCACCTATGTGACACCAGGTGCGGTGTCACACACTGTCAGCTCAGCACTAGAGAGCAGACTGGGAGGGCCTTGAGGCCTGCTGGCCAGGGCATCTCATGGAATCGGCGAGCTGCAGGTTCTGTGAGAGATCCTGGGAATGCCAAAAGGGTAACTGACCTTAAATCCTGCAGTCACATGTGCTGCACGGATGGAGAGGCATGCCCGCACTCACAAATGTACAAACTTACATACAAATACACCACACACAGATCACACACATACGCATATGTGCACACAACACACATATACCACTTATACACACATACATCACACCAGGTCACACATATACACAGGTACACACAACATACATATACCACATACACGCATACACAACACATAGGCCACACACACATATGTACAGACAACACATTGACATGTACCACATGTACACACATACACAAATATCACATACATTTACACAATATACAACAGACATATACTACATATACATACACACAAGACACACAAACACTCCTACACAACAAACACCATAAATCCACACACACACATATACATGCATGTGTTATTTATAAACCATGCACATATGTAGATATATACCACACACATACATAAGTACATCACACACATATACATACCTATCATAACACATACACTATAAATATACATTTATCACAGACATATACCACATGCACATGTACACACAGCAAACACATCTACCACACCTACATGTACACTCATGACAACCACAAACTCCACACACCCCAAACCTTTGTTTTTCCCATATACCATACCCGTTCAGTGCAAGCACATAGACACCCATATGCACATAGACCACACCAACACCACACACACCATACATAAACCATACTGGTTCAGTATAGACACACAGACACCCGTATACACATAGACCACATCTGTACCACACACGCCACACATGTACCATGCCCATTCAGTACAGACACACAGACACCCGTATACACATAGATCACACCTACACCACAGACTCGCACATACACCATACCCATTCAGTACAGACACACAGACACCCGTATGCTCATAGACCACACCTATACCACACACACACACATATACCATACCCGTTCAGTACAGACACACAGACATCCATATACACATAGACCACACCTGAACCACACACACCACACATATACCATACCCGTTCAGTACAGACACACAGACACCCGTATACACATAGACCACACCTACACCACACACAACACACATACACCATACCCGTTCAGTACAGACACATAGACACCTGTATGCACATAGACCACACCTAGACGACACACACCACACATATACCATACCAGTTCAGTATAGACACACAGACACCCGTATACACATAGACCACACCTAGACCACACACACCACACATATACCATACCAGTTCAGTATAGACACACAGACACCCGTATACACATAGACCACACATGTACCACACATGCCACACATGTACCATGCCCATTCATTACAGACACACAGACACCCGTATATACATAGACCACACCTACACCACACACTCACACATACACCATACCCATTCAGTACAGACACACAGACACCCATATACACATAGACCACACCTGAACTACAGACACCACACATATACCATACCCGTTCAGTACAGACACACAGACACCCGTATACACATAGACCACACCTACACCACACACACCACACATGTACCATACCCGTTCAGTACAGACACACAGACACCCATATACACATAGACCACACCTACACCACACACACACACACACACACACACATATACCATACATATTCAGTACAGACACACAGATACCTGTATACACATAGACCACACCTACACCACACACATATACACCATACCCATTCAATACAGACACACAGACACACAGACCCCCGTATACACATAGACCACACCTACCCCCCCCACATACACCATACCCATACAGTAAAGACACACAGACACAGACCCCCGTATACACATAGACCACACCTACACCACACACACCACACATACAACATACCCATTCAGTACAGACACACAGTCACCCGTATACACATAGACCACACCTACCCCCCACACACCACACATACACCATACCCGTTCAGTACAGACACACAGACACCATATACACATAGAACACACCTACACCACACACACACACACACACACAGACACACACACACGCATACACCATAGCCGTTCAGTACAGATACACAGACACCCATATACACACAGACCACACCTACACCACACACACCACACATACACCATACCCATTCAGTACAGACACACAGACCCCCATATATACATAGACCACACCTACACCACACACACCACAAATACACCATACCCGTTCAGTACAGACACACAGACACCCGTAAATACATAGACCACACCTACACCACACACACCACACATACACCATACCCGTTCAGTACAGACACACAGACACCATATACACATAGACCACACCTACACCACACACACACACACACACACACATGCATACACCATACTCATTCAGTACAGACACACAGACACCCGTATACACATAGACCACACCTACAACACACACACCACACATACACCATACCCATTCAGTACAGACACACAGACCCCCATATATACATAGACCACACCTAAACTATACACACCACACATATACCATACCCATTCAGTACAGACACACAGACGCCCGTATACACATAGACCACTCCTCCACACACACAGACACACACACACACACACACACATATACCATACCCGTTCAGTACAGACAGACCCCTGTATACACATAGACCACACCTACACCACACACACCACACATATACCATACCCGTTCAGTAGAGACACACAGACACCCGTATACACATAGACCACACCTACACGACACACACACATACACCATACCCATTCAATACAGACACACAGACACACAGACCCCCGTATACACACAGACCACACCTACCCACCCCCCACACACACATACACCATACCCGTACAGTAAAGACACACAGACACAGACCCCCGTATACACATAGACCACACCTACATCACACACACCACACATACACCATACCCATTCAGTACAGACACACAGACACCCGTATACACATAGACCACACCTACCCCACACACACCACACATACACCATATCCATTCAGTACAGACACAAAGACACCCGTATACACATAGACCACACCTACACCACACACACACACGCACACACATACACCATACCCATTCAGTACAGACACACAGACACCCGTATACACATAGACCACACCTACAACACACACACCACACATATACCATACCCATTCAGTACAGACACACAGACACCCGTATGCACATAGACCACACCTACACCACACACACCACACATACACCATACATATTCAGTACAGACACACAGATACCTGTATACACAGAGACCACACCTACACCACACACACCACACATAAACCATACCCATTCAGTACAGACACACAGACATCCGTATACACATAGATCACTCCTACACACACACACACACACACATATACCATACCCGTTCAGTACAGACACACAGACCCCCGTATACACATAGACCACACCTACACCACACACATCACACATATACCAAACCCATTCAGTACAGACACACAGATCCCCGTATACACATAGACCACACCTACACCACACACACCATACATATACCATACCCGTTCAGTACAGACACACAGACACCCGTATACACATAGACCACACCTACACCACACACACACACACACACACACACACACACACACACACACCATACCCATTCAGTACAGACACACAGACACCCGTATGCACATAGACCACACCTACACCACACACACCACACATATACCATACCCGTTCAGTACACACACACAGACACCCGTATACACATAGACCACACCTACACCACACACACCACACATACACCATACCCATTCAGTACAGACACACAGATACCTGTATACACATAGACCACACCTACACACACACACCACACATATACCATACCCGTTCAGTACAGACACACAGACACCTGTATACACATAGACCACACCTACACCACACACACACACACTCACACACACACACATACACCATACCCGTTCAGTACAGACACACAGACACCCGTATGCACATAGACCACACACACACACACACACACACACACACACACCATACCCATTCAGTACAGACACACAGATACCCGTATGCACATAGACCACATCTACACCACACACGCCATACATATACCATACCCGTTCAGTACACACACACAGACACCCGTATACACATAGACCACACCTACACCATACACACCACACATACACCATACCCATTCAGTACAGACACCTGTATACACATAGACCACAACTACACACACACACCACACATATACCATACCCATTCAGTACAGACACACAGACACCTGTATACACATAGACCACACCTACACCACACACACACACACTCACACACACACACATACACCATACCCGTTCAGTACAGACACACAGACACCCGTATGCACATAGACCACACACACACACACACACACACACACACACACCATACCCATTCAGTACAGACACACAGACACCCGTATGCACATAGACCACACCTACACCACACACACCACACATATACCATACCCGTTCAGTACACACACACAGACACCCGTATACACATAGACCACACCTACACCACACACACCACACATACACCATACCCATTCAGTACAGACACCTGTATACACATAGACCACACCTACACACACACACCACACATATACCATACCCGTTCAGTACAGACACACAGACACCTGTATACACATAGACCACACCTACACCACACACACCACACATATACCATACCCGTTCAGTACAGACACACAGACACCCGTATGCACATAGACCACACACACACACACACACACACACACACACACCATACCCATTCAGTACAGACACACAGATACCCGTATGCACATAGACCACATCTACACCACACACGCCATACATATACCATACCCGTTCAGTACACACACACAGACACCCGTATACACATAGACCACACCTACACCATACACACCACACATACACCATACCCATTCAGTACAGACACCTGTATACACATAGACCACAACTACACACACACACCACACATATACCATACCCATTCAGTACAGACACACAGACACCTGTATACACATAGACCACACCTACACCACACACACACACACTCACACACACACACATACACCATACCCGTTCAGTACAGACACACAGACACCCGTATGCACATAGACCACACACACACACACACACACACACACACACACACACACCAAACGTATGAATGACTTCACTGTGGCCATGATAAACACTGACTGAAGCCCCATTACCAGGATGCGTTTATCTGAGCTTAGGGTTTCAGGTTGCAGAGGGAGGCATGCTGAGCTGAGCCCCCCACCCCCTGCTCTCTGCCTGTGGCCCTGGTCTACAGCTGATCTCAGAGGGCGGGCTAGGCACGTGTGCCTTGTGGGGGGCACCCTGCTGTCTCCCTCTGAATAGTCCGCCAGTGTGGAGTCGCGATGGTGTGCTCTTCAGGTCTTGCTGCTCCCTCACATCTGTCCTGCTAACCTCGTTCAATTCATCCAGGTGGCTGTCTCTGAATTAAGCTTCCGTCTTATTTCTTTCTTTTTGCTTAGAGACAGAAACTAATAAACGGCCCTTCTGTCTCAGAAGCTGACTGCAATCCTGAACCTCATTTCCAGAAGCCTTTGTCCCGCCATTTTGTGTCAAAGGGAACTCCCAGAGATGCAGTGGAATCACTTGGCCAGGCGCTGCTGTCCAGGCTCACAGGCTGCTGGAGAGAACAATCAGTTGCCAGATCAGCCAAGCTCAGGGTTTCAATTTGAGGAGTTCTGCTGAATTAGAATCAGTTTTGTGAAAGAATGCTGTGACGTACTGCAGTAAAAGTCATAGACAAAAGCTGTCTAGGGATCATGAGGAATCCTTAGTGGCTAGGGATAGATGGAAGACCTTTCTGTATACAAATGTGCTATTATTTAAATATTCATCAAATGATCTTATCAAAAGCCAGGTTGGAGAAATCCTTTCTGAGAAACACACTTATCTGAGCTTATAAACAGTCAAAATGCCTACTTTAAGAAACACGCAAGCTCTCAGCAGATGTTTGTTTATTCATGCACACTTGGGACAAAGGACCTGATCTTATTGGAAAGTAACATGAAGTGGGGACCCTGTGAGTTGTTGATAATTCAACAATCTTGAAATATAATCCTATTTTTGTGCACATGCGTGGTGCATACTTGTGTATGCACATGTGTGTGGTGTATACCTGTGTGTGCACATGTGTGTGGTGTATACCTGTGTGGGCACATGTGTGTGGCGTATACCTGTGTGTGCACAAGTGTGTGGTGTATACCTATGTGTGCACATGTCTGTGGTATATACCTGTGTGTGCGCATGTGTGTGGTGTATACCTGTGTGTGGTGCATGCCTGTATGTGCAAATGTGTGTGGTGTATACCTGTGTATGCGCATATGTGTGATGTATACCTGTGTGTGGTTTATACCTGCGTGTAGTGTATACCTGTGTGTGGTGTATACCTGTGTGTGAACATGTGTGTGGTGTATAGCTGTGTGTGGTGTATACCTGTGTATGCACATGTATGTGGTGTACACCTGTGTATGCACATATGTGTGATGTATACCTGTGTGTGCACATATGTGTGATGTATACCTGTGTGTGCTTTATACCTGTGTGTGGTGTATACCTGTGTGTGAACATGTGTGTGGTGTATACCTGTATGTGGTGTATACCTGTGTGTGCACCTGTGTGTGGTGTATACCTGTGTATGCACATGTGTGTGGGGATGTGCCCACCTGTTTGCATGTGTGCAAAGAGCAAAGAAGGATGTCCAGTGGCCTTCCCTCTTACCTTCCACCTTATAACCTTGGGAATGAGTCTCTCCCTGAACATGGAGCCCGCAGTGTTTGGGCTAGAGTGACTGCCAACAGGAACCACCTACCTGTTCTGAGCTCCGTGCTGGATTCTAGACATACATGCAGGCTCAGCTTTTATATGGATCCTAGCAGATTAGAACTCAGGCACTCAGGCTTGGGTACCAATAATTTGTATACAATCACCAACTGCTTTGCCCTAACCCTCTAGTTTTGCATGTAAAATTCATTAGGAATAATATGGGTTAATGCTCCAGATCTTATTTGGTGGTTAAATGATTTTTTTTCGTAGTATAGTACATTTGGAAAAGTTACAAAACTCAACATAATAGGGGACAGATAAGTCACCATTTGTCTTGAGGATCAAGCTGAGCAAGGAAGGCGGGAGCCTCAGGATGGTTTGCAAGTCAAGACCTTACCATGGTTTTCACCCTGTCTCATGAAAGCAGACTGGTACTGGGAAATCTTACTGGAACTAAGAGCCATGGACTAATCTCTCCTCTCCCTGTCAACAAATGGAAAGTATGATTCCAACCTCAGGGCACGTCTCTCACAAGGTTTCTCACATGCATGGCTGAAGACGAGGTGAGTTGTCCATGGTTGAGATGTGCAGCAGCACAGTGAGAATAATCTGGAATGGTTATTGGTAGTGAGGCTCACGGGAGGAGGCAGAGACACCTCTCAAGGAGGATGCTGTGTGGGAGAAGCAGAGAAGCTGAGGAGGGAAAGGTGGTGGTGAGATGTCTGTGCCCCATTTAAAGAGAACACAGAACTTTCCTGTGGAACAACTGTATGAAACTAAATGTGGTCAGACCACTGGGGTTTTAGCAAGATTGAGTGTGTGTGTGTGTGTGTGTGTGTGTGTGTGTGTGTGTGTGTGCGTGTGTGTGTGTTAGGTTGTCTGTCTTTTTGTCTAGAAAGTGCCATCTGGAGAAACTCAGCAGACCTCCAACATCAAGTTTTTCATCATAGGCAGTGATCAGTGTGTTAATTACTTTTTTTTTTTTTTTGTCTTTTTGAGACAGGGTCTCCCTGTAGCTCCAGCTGTCCTGGAACTCACTCTGTAGACCAGGCTGGCCTTGAACTCACAAAGATCTGCCTGCCTCTGCCTCCCAAGTGCTAATATTAAAGGCGTGTGCCACCATGCCTGGCTATTAATTACTTTTCTTATTGTTGTGACCTAATGCCTGATTGGAAGAAACTTAAGGGAAGAAGTGTCTATTTTTGGATAGATCATACCAATGATTGTAGGGTACAGTCCATCCTGGTGGCCAAGCAGGGCAGCAGGTGGTAGGTGGTTAACAGAGTAGTTAAGCAGGTTGTAGAAGCTACTTTGAAGATTAGGATGGTGAGAGAACAGGAATAGGATTGGGATGTAAACTTCAGCCATCCACAGCTGAACTTCCTTCAGCTAGGGTCACCCAAAGCTTTTAGAACTCTTCTAAACAGTGCCACAATCTGTGGGTGAAGTATCTAAACACATAAGCCTGCACAGGACATTTCCCATCCACCCCCTAACAAACAATGAGTACAGCAGCATCTAACATTCTGTCATTTCCTTCTGGTCATTGGCTCTTGTCATCTACTGTCCAAGTTCAGGAATACACCGGCAGATCAGTGCATCATTGGGACCAGCATCCAGATCACAAGAGGCAGATACAGTGCACACAGGGTTCGTAGAGTGTTGAGTGCACAAGTTTTTATGAAATGACTGCAAGGATTCAATAAAAAAAGGAGCATTCATTTTATATAGGCCAAACCATCACAGAGTATTCATCTTGTAAAGATGAGAATTTTTCTCAGAAGTTCATAACGATGTGGGTTTTAAAAAACAGAATATAGAGGCAAGAGGAATGGCCTGGTCAAACACATGAAGGTCAAATCCCTGGAGGAGATCTACCTGTTCTCCCTACCTATTAAGGAATCTGAGATTATTGACTTCTTCCTGGGAGCACCCCTTAAGGACGAAGTGTTAAAAATCATGCCAGTGCAGAAACAGACCCGGGCTGGCCAATGGACCAGGTTCAAGGCTTTTGTCACCATTGGGGACTAGAACGGTCATGTTGGTCTGGGTGTTAAGTGCTCCAAGGAGGCAGCCACTGCAGTTCGAGGGCCCATCATCTTGGCCAAGCTTTCCATTGTCCCTGTGCTGAGGCTGCTGGGGAAACAAGATTGGCAAGCCCCACACTGTCCCATGCAAGGTGACAGGCCGCTGTGGCTTTGTACTGGTGCGCCTCATCCCTGCCCCCAGAAGTACTGGCATTGTCTCTGCTCCTGTGCCCAAGAAGCTGCTGACGATGGCTGGTATTGATGACCGCTACACATCAGCCAGGGGCTGCACTGCCACCCGGGGCAATTTTGCCAAGGCCACCTTTGATGCCATCTCTAAGACCTACAGCTACCTGACTCCAGGTTATGAGTCTTAACAGCGAGTGCCTACACCTGCTTAGCCATCTTGCCAGCTATGTTTTATGGGTTGAAATCAGTTAAGTTCTCACTGACTCACATTAAAATCTAAAGGAAAAGTAAAAACAGTCACTCCGTTAAGCAGTGGGCAGAGAATAATTTACTGCTCATTCTTCTTGATTACCTTCCCTCCTTGGAACAGGGTCTCACCGTTTTCCAGACTCCCCTAAATGGTCCTGATCTTCCTGCCACGCCTCCTGACTGGTAAGATTATAGGAGTACACTGCCGTGCCTGGCTCCTCCTTGAATTTTCACTCCTCATTTTTTGTACATAGGCCATTATGGGATTTTATTCACTATTCACATATCGATGGGCTATTCTGTATCTGTAACTTAATAGACTAGGACTCAGAGTAATTTGTGCAATTTGGGAGAGTGTGGAGAGAGAGTGCAGAGACAGCAAGACAGGCATTAAGAATGTAGAACAGCCAGGCGTGGTGGCGCACACCTTTAATCCTAGCACTTGGGAGGCAGAGGCAGGCAGATCTTTGTGAGTTCAAAGCCAGCCTGGTCTACAATGTGAGTTCCAGGACAGCTGGGGCTTCAGGGAGACCCTGTCTCGAAAAGACCAAAAAAAAAAAAAGAATGTAGAACAAGGTCACGTTTGCAAATTGCATCCTTCTGTAACACACTAAATACATTATTTGAAACTAGTATATTTGGTGAAATAATTTGACTTTTTGCCATTTTCTTTTATGTAGAATTTTATTTCATTTTATTTTTTGAGACAGCATCTCCCTGTAGCTCTGGCTGTCCTGGAACTGACTCTGTAGAGCAGGCTGGCCTTGAACTCATAGAGATCTGCCTGCCTCTGCCTCCCAAGTGCTAGGATTAAAGGTGTGCACCACCATACCTGGCCTTAAATAGGCTTTTAATACTTCAGTGTCAGGTCTGATGTTCTATCTAGTGTTATACTTGTCTGGCTTCAAGTCCACAGAGTTCTTGCCTCCAAAGCAGAACACAGGGGCCATACATGGTAAATTTTTGCAATGATCCCCACAAAGAATCATCAGATTACTCATCTGCAGCTTGAATTTGAGTGGTCTTTGAGGTCCCTCTCTGGGTGGCTGGTCTTCCTTCTCTGTCCTCCGAGCACACTCGGTAGCAATCCTTCCTTTTCCTGTTGTGGGTCAAGAGCCTGCAGCTGCTGTGCTTAAAAGTATAGAGCTTGCTTTACGATGGAATGCATAATACACGAGTTTTCAATTCCAAGTAGCCAATTTTTATTATTTTTTATATTTGAAAGTCCTTTGAATTAGTGCCTGTATTTGTGAGATGTATACATAGTGTGTGTGTGTGTGTGTGTGTGTGTGTGTTTGTGTGTGTGTGTGTGTACCAAGGCATGCCTGTGGAGGTCAGAGGACAACTTTGAGGAATCTCACTCTCTCTCAAACACACATCTATTTATATCTCTCTATCCATCTATCTATCTATCTATCTATCATCAATCTGCCTATCATCTATCTATCATCTGTCCATTCATCTACCCAATAATTTCCCAATAATCTATCAATCATTTGCCAGTCATCTATCATCTATTATAAGCATCAATTATTTATAAATCACAATTTTCTATTACATATCTATCGTCTATCAGTGTATTATCTATCAGTTTATTACTCATTGTCTCTCTGTACTTGTATTTATTTATTGTGAGAAGTTTATAATAGCTTTGTGATGGTTGAGGTGTTTTATGATGTCTTATGTTGGCTAAGTGGAGAGCCACGGATGCTCTTAGGTTAGTTCAACCCAAGTCCGATGGGCCCAGAAGCAGGAGCTGACACCGTCCATCCCAACCTGAAGGTAGGGGAAGCCAAGGAAAGATTTCTCAGCCCAAGGAATGAAACAGGAAAAAAAAGGAGGAAAAGTAAAGAAACAGAAAACAGGACACACCTACCCCTGTAGACTTTGCTCTTCTCAGTCCATCTGGGGGACTTGCATAATGCCTCACGATCTGGGGGAACCCACTGATCCTTGAACCATCCAATAATGGCCTCACTGACTTATTCCAAAGCACACCCTGTTGCCCAGCCAGATTGACACAAAGACTAATAAGCACACAAGCGGATATGATTCCATGCAGTTTACTGACAGACACAGTCACTGCTCTGTTATGTAGCCCATATTCTTTTCAGAACTGACCCAGTCCTGTCCCTGTGGGACTGGCTATAGCTGCCTCTAAGGTGAATTGCCCTGTAGGAGTTTCCTCAGCTACACAGCTTGTCAATAGAGCTCAGCCCCCACTGTCCGCAGTAGATGCCCAGTGACAGATGCTGCTCTGGGAATGTGAAGGCCTGACTTCTTTGTTTGAACACAGGCAGAGTTTGAAGCCATTGCCACCCAATAGCTGCTGTGTCATCATGTGATGCCCACCACTGCAGGAGCACAACAGATCAGCTTTGTCTTTGCAGGCAATGACCTAAATCCAAGAAAAGTCCAGCAGTCACATTGCACTAATGCTTCTGTGTGACGTAGTTACTGGGCGCCTCCCCAGCTAGAATCATGGACATAAGCATCTGGGAGTGGGGGTGAAATAGTAATAGCAGCATAAGAGTAACAATGATTACGACAACCAGTCCTCTAGACACGGAGTGTTCCAAGCATTCCCTGTATCTCGCCTCATTTAATTCCTCATCTATCTCTCATAATCCGTGTAGCGTGAGCAAGCTGCCCCCTCCAGATTTTCCAGGTTAGAAAACTGAAGCACAGGTGCACAATGCAGCAGAACAGGGGGGAGTCAAGACTGGATTTCAGAGTTAGTTCGTTCCCCTCACAGCTCAGTTTTGACTTCCACATTGTTTGGTAAGTGTATTAGTTGTCTTGTTGCTATGATAAAATACCTGACAAAAGCAGCTTAGGGAAGGAAGGGTATGGGGGGCTCTCAGTGTGAAGGAACAATCCATCCTTATGGGAGGGTCCCGACAGCAATAGTGGGAGTTGCTGGTGACACTGCAATCACGGCCAGGACACTGAGAGGTGAAAGCTGGTCCTTAGCTCACCTTCGTCTTTTTACTTAGTCTGAAACTGCACCCCAGAGGAGGACACCATCCACGTTCAGGGTGAGTCTTCTCACCTCAATGAATGCAATCTAGGAACTCCCTCACAGACATGTCCAGAGGTTGTTTCCTAAGTGATCCTATATCCTGTCAATCTGGAAATCAATATTAGCTATCACAGCAGGGAGACTTTAAAAATAATTTTCTTCTGGGTCCGTGTTGGTATTATATCTAATTCAGCATAGTCAACTAGTCAGTGCATACATTTCTTTAAGCACTCAGCAACATTACCCATAGTTTTTGACTTCACAAACCAGCAGTTAGCTTAGTGATGACATAGCGTCTTATTGAATAATTATCAATTAGTAAACAGGGTTGGATATTGAAATGACATATCTAGAAAGAAATTCAATAAAACTTCCTTGCCAATTGATAGGCGGCTTCCATAATCCACGACTAATTAGGATTAGATACAATGACCTTTGATAATATAGAAAACATTATAATTAAAGTTAAATAAGTGAACTGCCTCCACATTCACCACAGAGGTTAAGAACCTCTTACTTTTCAGCTGGATATGGTGAAGCGTGTCTGTAATTCAGCATTCAGGAGGGCAAGCAGGATGATTGTGAGTCTGTAGCCATCCAGAACTGCATCTCTACATTCTGTCTCAAAACCCATAAAGAAACAAACAAAAGCCAAAAATTATTTCCTTTCTTTGATTTCTGCTCATCCCTGTTTTATTTTTCACACAAATACTGTTTGCACAGCATCACTTTAAAAGCTGCCAAAATATTAATTAACAGGATTTTTTTTTTTGCTGGGTAATCATTATTATAACATTCTTGGCTCTTGGCTGAGTGTTTTCATATATTAATGAACCTAAACCCAAACACAAATACAGTAGCCATGTACACTCCTCAGCGAGGCATGGAAACATCCGGGATGTGAAAAAAAAATCAGCTCCAAGCAGTAGCTTCCTCTGAGAGGCAGAGAGGCAAGCAGCCACATTCTGCTTTCAGGGGAATGTTAATCTGGGTACGTGTTTCTATGAAGGACTGGAATGAAGAGGGGAGACTAAAAGTTAAGTCGTAATCCAGTTCCCTCCGCAGTCACTGTTGGTTCCAGTCCCAGTTCAGTGTCTCCAGAACCACTGGGACCCAAAATTTCAATTGCTGTGAAATGCAGAAAAGGACAGAAGGCTCTGTTGTGGTTTGACCCCTCCCCCAAGCTCACGTGGCACTGTCTGGGGAATGTTCTGGGTGGTTTTAGTTAAGACACACATGGGGAGATGAAGCTCAGCTGAGGCATTACCTCCATGGGGCTGTGGCCATCTGTGAGGCATTTTCTTGAATGCTGAGTGATGTGGAAGGGCTCAGCCCACTGTGAGTGGTGCCACCCTGGCCACATAGTCCTGAGTTGTTGAGGGATGTGGGCTGAGCCAGAAGGAGAGTGCCAGTAGGCAGCACCTTCTCCAGGTTCTTGCCATGAGTTATTGCCCTAGCTTCTGTCACTGATGCACTGTCACCTGGAAGACTTAGAGGGAATAAGCCATTTCCTCCCCAATATGTGTATGGTTAGAGTGCTTTATCACAGCAGTAGAGAGCCAAGTAGGGCAGAAAGGCTGTACAACCATTAGGAGGTGATCCTTGCTGGAGAGAGTGAGTCCCTGGGGCGAGGTCTTTATGTTTTAGAGCTGGGTCCTACTTTTCCCTTCTGCCTCTACTTCCTGACTGTGGATGTGGTATGATCAGCCATCTCTTGCTCCTGATGCTCACATGATAGGGCACACCACTTTGAACTGTCATCAAAATAAACCCTTCCTTGGAAGAGAGTCTCGGTGGGTATTTGTGCACATCAGGTTGTGTGGAAGCATCTGTGGGGGGCTGTCCTGATTATATTAGTTGAAGAGAAGACTCAGCTAGAAAGCGGGTGGCATCAGTGCCTGGTCTGAATGAAGCCTGGGACTGTAGAAGAGTAGAGAAGGGAGCTGAGCACTGGGCACTCAAGCCTTTGCTTTCTCTCCTCTCAACTGTGCAGATGACCAGCTCCTTCAAGTCCCTGCCTTGATTTCCCCACAATGCTGGGTTGTAACCTGGGATTGTAAACCAAGTAAACTCCCCCCTCAGCCTCTAAAGTGGCTTTTGAACAGTAGCTGTATAGGAAACTAAGCCAAGTGCTCATTGGCTTGTGAGGTACTTTGTAACTAGTATAGCTCTTAATTCATTTGTCTAGAGAGAAGTCAGAAAACAAAGCACCACACTAAAACCTATGTCAATGGAAAGATGGCCAAGCTCAGAAAGCAAGCAAGCTTGCTTGTTTTCAACTAACGACAGCCCAGTTTCACCAACAAAAGAGTCTAATTTGAAATGAACTCCCACACTGCCACCGCCAGAAGAAAACTGGAAAGCACAAAATCATTAACTTTTGACTTAATTTTTAAGTCCTTGCTTTAAGCTTTTGTCACTGTGTTTATTTATTGTTCATTGCATTGTGTTACATAAGGACATTTTCATAGGAGCATATAATATTCCATGAATCCATTTGCCCATGTTGCCCTCCTCTCTTTTCTCCCCCAGAAAGTTTTGCTTCTACTTTCCTAATCATACAGGCATGGTATTAAGTACTAATGTAGAGTCTAGGACCCACAATGAGAGAAAACACACAGTATTTGTCTTCCTGAGATGGACTTAATTTGCTTGTCCTCTCCAGGTTCATTCATTTTTTTAATGAACATAACTTCATTCTTTACGGCTAAGAATATTTGCACTGTATATACAGCAGAGTTTCCTTGTTTGTCTATGAACAGACACCTAGGCTGGGTCAATGCTTAGCTGTTGGGAATATTGCTACAGATATACAAGGATCTCTGTGAAAGTCTGACTTCAAGTCCTTTGGGTAAATACCAAGGAGTGTAGAGCTGCTCATATGTAGGTTGGTTTCTACTCTTCTCTATATTTTATGCAATTGAGGAAATGGGAATTGATCTTTATCTACACAGTGGCTTTCAAAAATGGTTGATCCCCAGTTTAACTTGTTATCTCACCTTTGCTACAGATTGTACCTCTCCCTTTCACTTTCCATTATTGATGGCTGACCTCACAGAGGGATTCAATGCAACATGAAGGCTTTCTTGAGTCATTTACCACCCCCTTTTCCCTTTGTGGCTGGCTTTGATTGGCTGTGAAATTAAAGTCCCTTAACCACTCTGTCTTGGTTTTTCATGAATAAGGAGAATAGGTTCCCTAGGTGGCTTTTATGAACAGTAAACGTTACCAAATTTGCAGCCTTTGAATAATGCTGGAACAATCTTTGAGTGACAAAAGATGATGAGAAAGGTTTTTATTCTACTATGAAATCATCAGTCCAAAGGCGTTTCCCTGACGTCACAGCCAGACCATGCCTACCACTCTGCACCTCTGCCAGCCTCTCAGCGCTGCAGTGACAGTTTCACCCTACTGAGAAGCAATCTTTGCATGTTTAACCTGAAATGTACTCCCGAATGCCACTTCAATTCATTGTTTTGCCTTGAGACTTCTCCTTACCTGATGCATCTCTAACAACATAAGAGCATGTTTCAAGATCTTTCATCTAAAGCATAAGTAGGGGCTAGAGAGATGATGCTGAGGTTAGGAGTGCATACTGCTTTTGCATTAGAACTTTCAATCGCCGGCACCCACACCAGATGGCTCACTCCGGGTCCTGGGTCTCTGATGCACTATTCTCATCTTCATAGGTACCCATATACACATGGCATACACATAATGCATACACATAAATAGAAAAGAAAATCTTTCAAAACACAAGGAAAGTAACAAACCACCCCCAGTTATGTCCCATCTGTGACTCCTACCAGTCCTATAAAATACCCCACAAAGGGATATGTATCCAGGATGATATTCTGAAGTCTTCTGTGTTCGTGATGGTATTCCAATAATTGCTTTCTCTTGCCACAACTGCTCTTTTTATTGTGTTTATAACACCTAGTATTTGACTGTTACCCAGCTATCAAACTTGTTTTTTGTCTGATCAGCAGATGATGATCTATCCCTTGGCAAGTACTCATTTCCAGCACCAGTTATAATTTAAGTCTTTGGATTCCCATACTGATTTAGTTTGAATCCAGCTAACGACTACCATCTGAATTTTCTTCCTCAAGCTGAAAGGTGACCAGAGAGCTTTTCATGGAAATGCATTGACCTTGGGAAGAAAGAGATGAATGAAGAATCAGTGTGATATTGGAGATAATGTTAAATAAGTAAGGCTCCATTATCCTTGCAGAAATATCCCAACACATCTCTACTTCCTCCATTAATTATATAGCCATTACTTTCTTTTTCCTTGAGACAGGACTTGCTATGCAGACCAGGCTGGCCTCAAGCTCATGAGCTCCACTTGCCTCTGGCTCTTGAGTCCTGGAAATAAAGGTGTACACTACCATGTATAGGTATTTTTCTAATTTATTTATTTATTTATTTATTTATTATTATTTACATGTATGAGTGTACAGTCTGCATGTAGGTTGGTGCACCAGTGTCATGCAATGCTGTGGAGGTCAGAAGAGGGCGTCAGATTCCCCTGGAACTGGAGTTAAAGGCAGTTCTTAGCCACCATGTGGGTGCTGGGAATCAAATCCAGGTCCTCTACAAGAGCAGTCAGTGCTCTTAACCACTGAGCCATCTCTCCAGCCCGGTATTTTGTTTTTAATTATGTGTGTGTGTGTGTATATATATATATATATATATATATTTTATATATTTATATTTATATAAATATATATGTATTTATATATACACATATATATATATGTGTGTGTGTGTGTGTGTGTGTGTGTGTGTTCATGTGAGTTGGATTCCCTGGACCTGGTGTTACAGGTGATTTTGAGCCACTATTGAGGGTCCTGGGAACTAAACTGGATTTCTCTGGAAGATCTCTATGGACTCTTAACCACTGAGCTGCCTCTCTAACCCCCTCCATTCTTATTTTCTTGGATGATTCTATCCTCTTGTACTCAATTCCTTCCAAGTTCTCAATTCTCCTTTGACTTTGATTACAGGGTATTTCTAGAAATTACATAGTAGACATAGATATTAGAGGTTTCCACTCTTTGGTGGCAAATGATATTTTTCTTCTGCTCCCAATGCTTTTTCTTCCCCTTTCTGTAACACGTATCTTTGACCTCCCTTTAATTTCATGGATTGTTGCTGACCCTGCCTGCCTTCTCTACATCCACTATCTGATGGACTTGTGCAGTTGTCTCATGCATACAATTCAGCGAATGTTCAGAGAGATGGAATTGTGGAAACAATTGTTCTTATCTGTAAATAGCAGCAAGTTGAATTGTGTGTTTCTGGGTAATTTCTGTGGCTTCCATTCAGACTCTCTTACAGATGCTTTTGTCTGAGGAACAGTAGAGTTCCTCTATTCCTCTGGCCTGTCTTATTGAAATCTATGTAACACACAGACAGCCAACACTTATTTCAAATTTCTGACTCTAGCTCTTCAAGCTGTCCTCCTATATAATATGCATACCTTCACTCAGTGCCCTCTGTAGAACTGAGCTGGAAAAACGAGATGCTGGGAGTTAGTAAACCATGGGGACTGTGGGTTTTGAAAGAATGTGTCTGTCTTAGTTACACTTCTTGTTTCTATAGGAAAAAAGAAAGCTTACAAAAGTAACTTTGAGAAGTAAAAGTTTATCCTGTATTTATAGTTTGAGTGCACAGACCACCATGGCAGGAAGGTACCGCATGAGCTAAAGGCAGCAGATCACGTTGTGCTGGCAGAAAGAAAGCAGACTTAGACAAATGATGGTACTCAACTCACTGTCTCCTTTTTATGGAGCCCAGGACCCCAGCCCATGGGATGGTGCTGCCTAAATTTAGGGTGGAACTTCTTATCTTGGATTATTTGTAAATCCTCTCAGATTCATAGTCAATATTAACTGTCACAATGACACGTTCCATTCAATTCTGTCACACCATAGTTCCTTGCAGAGAACAGGAATGTTGTGTAAAAAGTTGCCTGTGGTTAGCACTGCAGTGTTTTATGCCCTGCCTTTCTGTTGCTAAAACTCCTTCTGGGAAGCACAAATGAAGTCTTACTGTTCCTCTCTCCACTTTGACAAACCAAGGTCAAATTCCTCCAAACATCAGTTTGTATAATAACTGAGTTTGTGTTTGCCGACAGAGCAGCGGGTGAGGTGTTCACTACAGGAGCATGGGTGCTCCCCACAAGGCTGCAGTGGGACATCTCCATCCCAGTGAGGATCGTGACTGTCCAGCAGCCCTCCAAAATGGTAAGAGTGTGAGCCACACTCTACCTTCTACTGCTTATCATTTTAGTCCCTCTCCCTGTGCAACTAGGGTGAACTTGTTGGTTGGGAAGTGTGGTTGACTCTGGGCCCCTCCTTTCTTGAAGAGCATCAACAGTTGTTTGTGATCATCTTAAGCAAGTGGGTACAGCCAAGCTTGGGAAGAAGTGGCTTCCACAGCTTGACGTCAGGAGGAGAGTTCTATACTGTGCTCCAACCCTGATCCCTTCCAAGTTCCTCTTCTGCAGTACTAACCCGAGCTGGGTTGTCAAGTGAACAGAAGAAAAGGCATGAAGCAGGACACTCAGGAAGCTAATTCTGTACCTGTGACCATAGAGTCACCTTTCAATCATGAATTATAGAAGTACTTGGGTGGTGACCTGGGTGGTGTCGCTGATATGTGGTATGTTAAAATAAATGGTGCCACAAGATGATCTCCCTGAAACTCAGAATGGTTTGAATGAATTCTGTTTTGTATCTATGGTATCCCCCTCCCCCACTCTGGGAACACAGTAAGCATTCTATTAGAAAGCCTTTAGTATCTATTGCTGGAAGAGATACATAGACCTTTATTAATACCTTTATTAATTCATGTTTTGATTCAAACTAGATGTTAAGATAATAAAGAGATTCATACATATTAAAGACTCCAGATCTCTTACCATAGACACCACAATGAATAGACTGTCCTACAATTAGGCAAACCAGTCAGAAATGTTGATTTAGTAACTCTTTTGAGTAGAGCCCAGTATAAACTACTATGAATAAGAGAAAAAAATATGACATGAAGCCCACCCCATAGAAAATTATAAATCAGTACAGTGGAGGAGTGTGCCTTTGTGTTTAAAATGGAATGAACCAATTTTATCCAACACGTAAATTCAATTCAAGGACCTTGTAAACCCTTTCCTTCCATTTGGTTATCTGCGAGCCCAGAGTGCATCATTTAAAATAGTATAAGTAAATGTTTTACCCCACGAGAAAAACAAAACAAAACAATTGTATTTCTTCATTTATTGAGGAAAAATAATTAACTCTCATAAAGATTTCCCTCCCCCAGAGTACTGAATCTTTCATCTTTAATTTCTAATTCACAGTAAGCTAGAGAATGTTAATTGGCTCATCTTCTTCTTCTATAAACAGTTTCCTTTTAAAAGTTTAATATGTGTTCTGGGCTTTTTGATTCACAATTGTACTCTCAGCACTTTGGTAGTGAGGATCACACTGAGTTCCAGGCCAGCCTGGGCTTTTTGGTGAGACCTTGTTTTTTAAGAAAAGTGTATAATGCTTTCCATGTTATCATAGCATGCTGGGGTTACTGTGATCATCTGTCTGACGTAGGTGTCCTAATCCCTTTCACTTTCTTCATTGAGCACTGAGCACATCATAGTAACATGGGGTATTTTTCCTCTGTGTTCTGTAAACCATTTAGGTTCATTTTTATTGAAGTCAATATGTATTTCTTTTTTAATTTTATTTATTTTTGTATGTGTATGAATGTACTGTCTACATGTAGGTTTGTGCACCCACGTCATGCAATGCCGCGGAGGTCAGAAGAGGGTCTTGGATTCCCCTGGAACTGGAGTTCTCCTGGAATTGGAGTTACAGATGGTTCTCAGCCGCCATGTGGGTGCTGGAGATCGAACCCAGGTCCTCTGCAAGAGCAGTTGGTGCTCTTAACTGCTAGGCTATATCTCCAGCCCCAGTCAATATGTATTTCTAAAACATGTATGTGGAAAGATTCTGGGGTCTGCAAATGAATGTTAAACAGCAGATCCCATGAAAGCATAAACATGACAGCTTAACCATTTTTGTGGCTTCATCATACATGACAAATTCTGACAGCATGATGTAAATGTAGAGAGATGTGCAATCAGCCATTGAGCCAGTTCCACCACATCACTGCCCACAGATCTAAGCCTGTTGATACTTGGCACATATTAGATACTCAAAATTCATTGCTACCATCACATGAGTCCAATTTCTGTTATCATAACAAATTACCCAAGGCAGGGTACTTCATAAAGAATAGAAAGTTATGGAGCTGAAGAGATGACTCAGCAGTTAAGAGCACTGGCAGCTCTTGCAGAGGACCCAGGTTTAGTAGCTAGAACTCACATGATGGCTAAGAACCATTCATAACTCCAGTTCCAGGGGAATTTAACACCACCTCTGACTTCCTTTGCGGATTGTAGGACATGGTGCACATACATACATGTAGGCAATACATTTGTAAACATATAATAAAATAAAAATAATTTTTTTAAAGAATAGTGGCTTATTTAGCTTACAGCTTTGGAGGTTGAAAGTTTAAGATCGTAGTCCTCATCATTTCAACCTCTTGTGAAGAACCCTTTTCTGTGTGAACATGTGTGAATAGGAGGGTTGTTGGAAGCCACAGAGCAAGAGCATCCAGATTTGTTCTTTTTAGACCAGCCTGCTTTCACAGGAAGTTATTTACTGTGCACCATGACCATCATGAATCTGTTCTGAAGTCCAGGCCCCCAGGACTTTATATCTTTTATCTTAAGAGGTACCCCACCTCTGTACCACCACACTTCTGATCAACACAGCAATCCTTAGGGAGTGAAGAGCATCTAACCATGGAAATTACACATCTGTTAGAATGGCAAAGAAATCCCCAAATAATGGGCTGAAGAGATGGCTTGGTTCTCTTGCAGAAGCCCAGAGTTCAGTTCCCAGCATCTGCATGGGGCTATATATGGTTGGAGATATATATATATATATATATATATATATATATATTTGGAAAAAAAAAAAAAAAAAAAAAATATATATATATTATAATGGCATATTGCATATGGGTGGATATTATATATATGGTTGTATTAAGTATAGGTTGGACATATATGTATATGGGTGGATATATATGGCTGGATATATATTATATATATTATGGTTGGTATAAGTATATGATTGGATTATATATTATATATATATATTATAGTGGTTGGATATATATATGATTGGACATATATGTATTTGGGTGGATATATATGTGGTTGGATATATATATGTTGAGATATATGTATATTGGTGGATATATATTATATATATATGGTTGGATCATATCTATATATCTCTACTCACTAGTTCGGTTGCTATAGTTAGGTGGGTCTATCACATTAGTCTTCTATCATAGTTTTTGGCTCTCTACTAGGAGGGAAGTCTACGATCATTACCTCTGGTTTCTCTCTCTGTTGGTTGCATACACCTATCTATGTCCTATCTATTATATAGCTCGATAGATCTCTCTTATCACTCTGGGCATCTGATACCATCTTTTGCTCTCCATGGATACATACGCTCATATGCACAAACCACACAGAGATACATAAGCATACACAAAAGTAAAAATGATAAAAATATAATAGGAGTTAATCTTAAAGAATGGAATCTCCAGACAAATATCTAGGACAACAAAAAACACTGACACACAGAACAAGCATCTATACCCACTGCTCAAGGCCATGGATTCACTGGAACCTCAGGTTATATTAACAGGAATGCAAAGCAGATTGCCAATTTAGATATTTCACAAAGACAAATGTACCTCATCATTGTGAGCTGCCAATCCTAAACTCTTAAACATTTGTACCAGACAAATCAAAGCAGACAACCTTTTACAAATGTGCACATTAGGTGTTTCCATAATCTCCAAAAACTGGAAAAAATGTCCTTCAGCTTGTGTTGTTATAAAGCAAATGGTCATAAACACATGATAACATGTTTACTCAGCGATAAAAGAGACTGACAGTGTGGATGTGTTTATCAACTCAGAAAAGAAATACACTATATTTAGAGACATTAGCTCGTTAAAAAATTCCATAATCCATGACGCCATGTGGAATTCCCTTTGGAAAACCCACCTGGCTTTGGACAGAAAACAGGGCAGTGATGTTCTTGAGAGATGGCTCAGCACTTGTTGCTTTCCCAGAAGACTCAAGCTCACTTCCCAGCAACCCTGCGAGGCAACTCATAACTACCTGTAACACCAGACCCTGGGATTGGATGCCTCTGGCCCCTTCAGGCACCTGAAAATACTCCTACATAGAGAGAGGGAGAGGGAGAGGGAAAGGGAGAGGGAGAGGGAGAGGGAGAGGGAGAGGGAGAGGGAGAGAGAGAATTAAAAATAAAAATTAAAAAGCAGGGTTATGTTTCAAAAGGTGCAGAAAACTGATTGTAAAGACATGAAAAAATATTTGGGGAGATAGGAATTGTCCTTATCTTGATTTTATATCTGTTAAACACTCATAAACTTCTACATCAAAACGAGTCAATTTTACCACATGTAAGTTACATGCCAATACAACTGAGAAAACTCCTTCATTCAATTAAACAATCAACTGCATAATTAATAAATCAGTAAATAATCAATAAATCACTAAATCAGGAGACATGTAAAAAAGCAAAGTCAGTATTTATCATATATTGAAAAACCTCTCATTCTCCCATGTTGCATGTTCTGTTTTGTACTATCTTCTCAGTGTGTGGCGAATGCAGCACAAACAGGTCAGAAGCAAAGGTGACAAGTGAAGCTTCAACTGTCCAGAAGCACAGACAATGAGCAGAGTTTTGTGTTGGCTCCAGTATAGATACACTAGGCCTTAAACTCAGAGATGAGAATCTGATCTCAGAGGCAACTCAGCATCCTGGACAGCAAAGAGACTGTGTTCATTTATTCCCTTCAAGAGGTGGGGGATGGGCATCCAGGGTTCACAGCTCATGAAGAAGAAACTCAATGATTAATAAGTGACATAGTGACTGACAGTGTGTAGATCGAGAACATACATATCCATCAGCTACTGATCTCAGTGCCCTTCACAAGGTTTATAGGATAGAAGGCAGGGACAATTATGGGAACACAGAAAGACAAAGCTCCCCTTCACCCAAGAGTCTGGCTGAGGCCTCTTACCACCTGAGAAGCAAGAATTCTAGCACAGCCAACAGCTCCCTTCTGACCCGCCAATCTGTGTTTTTGAGGAATCTCAGAAGAAATCCCTTGTGTGATCTTGGTGGCTTTCCTGCCCAATGCACTTCGGGAGCCTATTTTATTTTATTTTATTTTATTTTATTTTGTTTATTATTTTATTTATTTTTTATTTATTTCATGTATGAGTATAGCCTGCATGTATACAAGTGCACCTGTGTTGTGCAGTGTTAGGAGAGGACAGAAGACAGTGTGGGATCTCCTGGAACTGGAGTTATGGACAGTTATTAGCTACTATTCTGGGGCTAGGATTTGAATTCAGGTTTTCTGAGAGAACAGCCAGTGCTCTAAACCACTGAACCATCTCTCCTGCCCCAGGAACCACTTTATAATCTCACCCATCAAAATGATGAAGAAAAGAGAAGCAAGGTTTCTTAACAACCCTTTGAGATATAACTGGAGAGCCATCAACTGTAATATACCTTAAATGCCAAGACACTTAATAGTGACTCTCCCTTGAAGACTCCAATGCCCACATTTGGGTCTGTCATACTTTCTGCAATATTTCTCTTTACTTTTTAAAGCCTATGCTTTTATTCTTAATAAGATATTAAATTCTGCTTCATGTTGGCTTGTACTGAAATTCTTTTGTGCATCAAAATCCCGGTTATATCTGAGTCAGGGCTTCTGGAATATTACAAAAACTCTGCTGAGGGTGACATTGTGGAGCTTTGCCTCTATTTCCTCAATACTGACAAGACAATATGAAAAGAAAAGAAGAAAGTTCCAGGAGAAAATAACAGGATTCTGTGGAGCCGCATGGCAGCCACACTGCAGGCATTGCTTCGAGCAACATCATTCCTCACAAAGCACAGGCGCATCTGACTGCTTCCTTCTGGCACTAGAGGAAGTCTTCAGATTTCCCTTTTACTATTAAAATAACAATCTGTGGGTTTCCTCCTGTAACTCTATACAAATAGAGACCTGCTCAGTGTTGACCTTCATACCTGCAGGGGCATCTATGACTCCAAAGGAGCCACCAGGGAAAGTTGTCACCTAGCATGAGTAATGTCTTCCCTTTATCTCCATAGATGGAAACCCTCTCTAATGAACTCCCCTGGCTTATACACCCGAGCTTGTCCCAAGGCCACAAGGCCATGTGCAGTTAGGGCAGAATTTCATGAAAATGGATGAGAGGAGTGAGGAGAATCTCAGGCGAAGGGCCAATGACCTGCTTCATCTTCTCATCAAGAAACGTCAGCAGTCAACAGCTCCCATCCTAATGGATTCTCACAGGCTGGCACTTGGGCAGAGTCACATCTCTGGATGAACACTTCTGAGGGCCACTGGACACTCAGCCGTGCACTGCCTGATCAGAGCAGTTCCCTCCTTTTAGACACAATGGTAAACATGGGTGCTTTCCCCTCTGCATTGATCTCTGGTCTGTCAAATCTATTTCAGTAAATCAGTATAGTATGTTCTCTTGCTGTCAACAGTGATGTTGTATGACAGAATTTAACAAGGTATACAGTGAGTATAAGTGTTCAGGTTAAAATGGCAGGGGCACCCGAAGACTAGGGTGAGGAATACAAAGGTTTGTAGCTGGGTGTAACACAGACAAGGTGACCAGATGAGAGGAAGGACAGGGTTCTGGGAAGACAAAGACAGTGTCAGCAGGCTGACTGGCTCCAATGAAGCCCCCCGACCCACCAGGACCAGGTCAAGAAACCATTGCTCTTTCAGACATACTTAAATGCAGACAAAAGCAGCTTCTAAACAATTCATTTATTCCAGGGAGGAGACCACTCTAGTCCACCCATTGTCAAGGAACCGAATAGGAGGCAACCAAGAAGCCTTCAGCTACCTTGGTGGTTGGGACAAGAGTTCTCTTGGCCAGCTAGAGGGTGATCAGAGTTTAATCAACAGTCCGTAGACCTAGGGAAGGCCAGCGTCCACCAACACTTGCAAGGTGGGCAACAGCAGCCAGTTGAACCACTATCAACAGTTAGCAGGCAAAGATGGACAGAGAGGGGCTTCCACAAGTCACTACTCCTCTAGATGGGAATGAGTTATCATTTCCCTGTTGGGCCAGTGTTGCACAGTGATTTCCTCCTAGATAAAAATCTTCCAATCTGAATGGAAACTCATTAAGGTCCAGGATGTTCTAAGGCGAAGGGAAACATTCCACTCTGCAGGAAGCTTACTGAGATGTCCTGAAAGGCTTCAGGAAGCCCCTGAAACTGACCAGATATACTAGGCTCTTCCCTCTCCAAATACATAACAGCAGTACGACCTATTGAAAGACTGGCTCTGACCAGCACACTGGGTGCAAGTGGCAGAAATCATGAGCTCCCTAGAAGAGACATTGTCTGGCCGCCCGTGCAGGCATCTCCAGGTTCTGACTGTCCCCACTGATACCCATGCCAAGGTGGGTTTTGGTGTTACGGCTCTCCTGGAGTCATTTCACCTAAAATCCCATGACTAACATAATAAAATCTTACCTGTGCATCAAGCTCCATGTTGGCAGTTTCCTTACGTTGGTCTGCCTGTCATTTGTTCTCTATTTGGAGTGATTAGATGTTTGTTCATGACTTCTCAGGAATAGTGTCACACAACTGCCAGGGAGAAAGGCATAACTTGTGTTCTTAGCATTGACTCAATCTGTGACATGGAAACTCAATAGAAAGTACCTTAGTCTCTGGCCAGCTTATGCCACAAACCTTCTAGGAAGCCCTAGTCTAGCAGCTCCACGGCAGGCCCCTCTGGCCCTACAGGTCTCCTCATCTTGACGATCGGACTTGAAAGCCCCTCCCCAAGTGGAGCTCTCAGTGCGTGCTTTCGACAATAAATCTTTTTTTTTTTTTTTCAGGAAGAGAGGCAATAAGGCCCTGCTCTTGAAGACCTGATATAAACATGGGAAAGATGTATGGAGACCACACTTGCAAGTATACAGATGGTCTCTGGAATGCCAGAGAGTGTTACCAAAGGCCACTAAACCAATAAAGCAAATATAGGTCTCCTTGAGTCAAGCAAGACTCCTCCGTCAGCACCAGCTACACCTCATCTGCCTGGAAATACTGTGCAGCAGTGGCAGCCATATGTCTGTATATCCCAAATCTAATTGGCTATTAGCTCTCTCCTTGGAGGAATAAACCACGGCTGATGCCACAAGCTTACATCCTCTAATGGTTAGGAGATGTTATAAACCACACGAAGACCCTGTCATACTTAACAGAAGAAAATGTAATTCATGGATTAACATACCATCCAAACATCTGTGTCTATACCAAAGTAACCTACCATAACAATTAGTACTGTTTAAATACCTATATATCTAATTGCATGTGCTTCATTAGTAGGATCAAAAGGTTATGCCTGGACAAGCTGGCAGCCCATGAAAGAAAACAGCCAGAATTGACTAGAGACCAAGACAACAGCTCCAGAGAAAGTAGACTGTTTTGCTTCTCATCCACCTGTGCCCCTTTTCTAAGCCTAGGGAACAATCTGCGGAAGAGGGGGTGCAGTAGATTGTAAGGGCTGCAATTGGGGTGAATGGTGAAACTACAACAATATAGACTGGGCACTCATTTGATCAACTTGATTGAATATACAAGCCCCCACTGCTGGATGCTGGGACCAAGGGGCTGTGTGGATTTGGGCACAACTGCTTGCAAATTGGTTTTACATGAAGGATGCTTGTACTCACAAATTATCACTTATTGTTAAAAAACAAAACAAAACAAAAAGAGAAAGATGCAGAAAAGTTACAGCAGAATGCATGACCTAGGATGGGTAGGGGTGGGGTGGAGGGAAGGGAAGGGGATACATGCCTGAACTGAATTGGAAAATGATGTATGAAATACACAAAGCATCAATAAAAATAAAAATTAAATTAAAAAAGTGTTATTTCCCTCCTAAAAAAAAATCTTTAGAGACTTTTTCTTTCACCTTTGTGTCTATAATAAAATTCATTTATAAGCTTACCCTGCTCTTTGTTGTCTTTGAAATTCATTCATTGAATTTGCAAAACAAAGGACCCAGAACCATTGACCCAGGGAAAGTTTTGCTGATTGTGGGCTCCTGGGACCCCCGAACTCCTGGGGTAAGTCCATCAGATGTGAGAATCAGCATCTCATATTCAGAACTCCAGTTTTCCTTTCTACCATTTCAGTAGGAAGTATTTGGGGCTTTGAGTTATAAACAGAAATTATATGTGTAAATATTTTCTTTTAGAAGAAAGCCTTTATGATCATTCCAGACCTTCGCAATCATTAGCAAAATGTTTGCATTTCCTAAAATGATGTGATTTTCACATGTCACAAAGTATAACGATGTAGCTAATTTTATAAAACCGCTGTGTGTGGCATTTGCTAGGAAGGTGCTTTCACAAGGGAAGAGTTGGAATGTCTAGGAAACACGCATGTTTCATTTTGTTGGAAACTGAAGTGACTGGTCTAGTTCCCCTTCACAGAAAGAAATATATATTAGAACCATGGCACATTCTTCATAATCCTTAATGATATTAGACATTTGGGGGCTGGATAGATGGCTCAGCGGTTAAGACCACCAACTGCTCTTGCAGAGGACCTGGGTTAGATTCCCAGCACCCACATGGTGTCTAAGAACCATCTTTAACTCCAGTTCCAGGGGAATCCAACGCCCTCTTCTGACCTCCGCAGCATTGCATGACGACATGGGTGCACCAACCTACATGCAGACGGTACACTCATACACATAAAAAATAATAAATAAAAATATTGAAAAAATAATAATAATAGACATTTAAAGCTGTATCACTCAGAAGGAGGCTCAGTAATATCTCAATGGGTGTTTGATAGACATTTTTCAGATTACTGATGACATAGGTCAGGTACCAAATTTTCTTACAGATATCAAAGTTGCTTTCCCATTTGTTAAATAGTACTGTATTATATTTTTATTTATTTATGCTAATTCATAGTAAATCCTCAACATAAATCTTTTTTTTAAAGTGTGTGTGTGTGTGTGTGTGTGTGTGTGTGTGTGTGTGTAGCTGCCCATGGTGGCCAGAGAGCATTGGATAGTCAAGAGCTGGAGCTGCTGGTATTTTGTGAGCTGTCTAATGCTGGGAACTGAACTCAGGTCCTCTGAGAGAACAGCAAGTGTTCTTAATACCTGAGCCATCTCTCCAGCCCCTGTGATAATTTTAGAAGTTGTAAGCTTGGTGAGTATATTCTTCCCTTCTGTGACTTGTCTTTACCTTTATTTGCATGTCTCAAAGTAAACTGAGGTTTTGTGTTTTGATTTCCTGTCTAGGAAAATTCTGCTTGTGTTCATAAAATTCCTCCAGTGGTTTCCTTTAAAGGCTTTATGCTTTTAACTTTTATTCTTTGGATTATAATCAACTTCAAACTATTTGGGGCACATGACAGATGATAAAGGTCAGGGTTTGTTTTACCTTATATAATTCCTTAAATAGTTATTGATTTCCTCCACATCATTTGTTGAAGGAAAAAAGAAAGCCCTTATCTTTTTGCCCATTGGATTTCTTTAGACCGTTGGCAAATCAGTTGATCATAGTCATGAGAATCTCTTACAAAAATCATCTTTTTCACTGATATATTAAGCATCTTATGCTAATTCCTCATTGCTGCTAACTGTAGCATAACTGGGAAGTTAGATTTTACTTTATTTTGGCATATGCATATATAAAGGCATTCGTGTATGTGTGGTTCCATGCATGTGGGAGCACATATGTGTGTAGGAGCATGTGCATGTGCATGTCTGTGGCAATTGGGTTGATGTTGTGCATCTTCCTCCATCACTTTCATCTTATATATTGAGGATGGTCTCTCACCGAACCCAGAGCTCCCTGTTTCCACTACTCAAGTTAGCCAGCTTGTTTGGGGGATCCCCTGTTTCCGCCATCTTGCACTACAGTTAGAGTGAGTTACACTGCTTATATGCCACACCAACTCCAGTGTCGTCTGTGTGAGCAATGATGAAAGTCATAATAGCAGATGGGAAATACATCCCCTCTGATGCTAAGCTCCCTGGAGGTCCCTGGCAGAGTGCTCGTCTTTAGCTTCCAAGATCACGGCACACTCTAAAGATGTTACGCTTCCTGGGTATTGGGCTTTGCATATTGTCTTTTGATTCTTTTCCTGAGTACAGCACGACTTCAGTTCCAGAACGAGGGGCAGTTAAATGTGTCTGGAAACAAATCAGGTGAACAGAAGCTTCCACCCACTAACATCTGACTTACACAACGTGCATGGATATCTGTGAACCTAAGCAAAATCATACAGAGAAACATTATCTAAAGGCCCCTTTGTCCTAAAAGTCCCTACAAAGATATTATGAATGAAAAACATTACACTGAGTGATATCATAGGTCAGTTATAAATAACAAAAGTGTTTTTCCAGACTTAATAAAAATAAAAGCTCAGTCCCTTAAGCAAGGAGCTACACCTGATAGAATTAGTAAAATAGAAATCTTAGTTACATTTATGTATGATAAAATACAATACTTAGAGGCACGTGGCGGGCTTCTCCTTTGAGGAAAGTAATGTAGAAAAACAGAACTAATTAAGAGGCTCTCCCAGACCATGGTTTGAATTACAGCCTAAAGATAACAAATGGCCTTGGGAGGATGGGAAGATCAGGCACCAGGGAGGATGGGAAGAAACCAAATTGAAACTTCAAAGGGAAACAATGTCTCACATCTCACAAACAAACTATCCATGGTTTGTAGGTTTATGACCACTGTTTGTTCCTGGAGATGTGCTAATCTTGAGCAAAGTACCATGTGTAAATGCTTCTGGTTAGTGCTTCTGGTTAATGTGCAAAACTTAAACTCCTTAGTAATGGGCTTATTTTTCCTGGGGATATGCTAATCTTGATCTGTTTTTCCTGACATGTACTATATAATCAGTTGCTTGCTCTTAGTAAAACGCAGCAGATTCAAAGCCATTCTGGTGTCATTTCTGTCTGTCATATCGCCAAACCTGTGCCCTCCTTCCAAGACCCCGATTCCCGCAGTCTGAGGGACCCCCGGCTGGGTCGGTCTGCAGCACTTATATGTGGGTGCTGGACACCTAAACTCCAGTCCTCACACAGTAAGTGCTTTCCTGTTGAGAAAGCTCCCCAGCCATCAATTAAACCTAATTTCTATACCTAATATGTAAAATTGTTCATCTTAGTAGGGTGCGTGCAGTGCTCTCATCCATTTATGTGTGCCGCCGTACCTAGATCTGGTTATAGATGTTATCTCCACGGTCTGCCATTCCTTACCGGTGAAACCTCACACATTCTTCTGTTTGGCTCTTTGAAATGCCTGTAGTTGCAACAGGCCAGAACCTATTGTTCTTATCTATCTGCAACGTAAAAGGCAGGGCTTCTCTGAGGTAAGTTCTCTGTACTAGTCTGGCCTGCAACTGTGTATGTAGCCAAGGATGATCTTGAACTTGATCCTCTTGAGTCCACTGTTCAAGTGCTAGGATTAGAGGCATGAGCCATAATGGCGTGTTTATGCAGCACTAGGGATCAAACCCAGGGCCTCGTGCATGCCAGGCAAGGACTTTACCAAGTGAGTGAGTCCCATCCCATTAAGTAACACCCATTTATCCACCTCATGCTACCCCCACTGCTTCCCCACCCCCTGACTACCTTTAAACTCTCAACATCTGTGATAAACAATTTTCTTTTAGATTCTCTCTCTCTCTCTCTCTGACTTATTTCACTTAGCATAATGATCCCTAGTTCCGCCCATGTTGGAAATGACACAATTCCATTCTTTTTAGTGGCCAGTGTCCCATAGTTTTAGATAAGACACCAAAGGAATAGAAGAACACAAGTAGACTTCAAATACAAAGTAGCTGCGTAAGAAAAGAAAACACTAAACAGGGGGAAGAGACAACTTACAGGATAGAAAATGTAAACAATAGGCGTTTTTTAATCGTTTTGAAGCTGTGTTTAGAATTCTCATTCATGTTTGAGGCATAAATACATTAGAAGTGTGAAAGCACATTTGTCTTTTTTTTTTAATTGTGCTTTTTTTTCATTTCGTACAACAGTTATTAATCAAATTTAGACCTTCCCTCCCCCGTCCAGGTCCCGCAACTCCCCACTGGACCTTGTGTATTCCAATAAACAGGTTAAGTCCTATCCAGTCCAGCATTTGTCCCCAGAGGTCCTTCCATGCAGTTCATCCACTGGAGTCTAGTCAGATCTAAGTAAAGTATACTTTCTGTCGTCACCCAGTAGTAAGCAGTCTCCAGTAGTTTCTGGTCTAAAGCCAGCTGGCCACCCATTTCTCTCCTCCACTCTTGGTCCTTATCTGATGGACTTGGCATGAGTCCTGTGTTCAGTGCCACCACTGTCACAGGTTCGCATGAGCAAGCTTCCAGTGGCCTGAAAGCCTCTGCTGCCCTGTGTCCATGAACCAGCTCTGGTTCTTTGGAAGCCTGCATGTGTGCTGCATATCCGATACAAAACAACAGGGAAAAAAATGTATTTAGTCAACAGAAATGTGCAACCTTTTAGCTTCTCTGAGCCACACATTAAATATAATATGTATGAGAGTCCAGGGGGCAAGGAAGAGATACTGACCATCTAAAACTTACCTGAAACTACCACTATTTGGGCATTAAAATGAAGAGAGTCATGTGATTTGCAGTAGCCTTGGTGGAACTGGAGATCTTTATGCTGAGATCTTCTTTCTCATGCTGTCAAATCCCTGGGGCATGAAAGAATTAATTGTCCTTATAAGTAGTTATTGATCTTAAGTAATCTGCTTTGGGAAACAGCATATATATTATTATATATATATATATATATATTATATATATATGTAAATGTATAATGGTCTTTTTTCCATATGTAGTTCATATTACAGAGTGGAGAAATGATTATTGACTATTTTAAATTGTGCCACTTTGCCATTTTAATTTTCATGTACATATTCATGTTGTATACATATGTGTTTGTATGTGGAAGCCAAGAGAGTCAACCTTGGGCATCTTCAACTTATATCTTGAGATAGTATCTCACCCACCTAGAGCTCAGTGACCAGCTAGGCTGACTGACCACCAAGCTCTGAGGATCCTCTGGTCTCTACTTCCCCAACACTAAGGTTACAGACTTGCAGGCCACCATATCTGTCTCTTATGCATGTTCTGTAGATCTAAGCTCTGGTCCTTTACCTACTGAACCATCATAACAGTCCCTGTCCTTTAGATTTTGGAGGTTTTCCTTATGATTCAAATGGGGCAGAGCCACCTTGCTTTAGGCTCCTGCTCTAAAGATGTTCTCAGAAGTGGAGCCATTGGGTTTATCAAGTACCCTGGGAACTTCCTTGGCTTAACTGAGGGAGGATCATGAACTTTCATAGCTTTTCAGTGTCAGAATCTTACAAGTGTCTTCTCTGAGACAGCATCCTGCAGGGGGTGATTATATTTTCTTTAGGGTGAAAAGATCTCACCATAAGAGGTTAAGAGATTACCTCTGCAGGACAACTCTCCAATTTCTGAGTGCTTGACTCAAGCAGACATGAAATGCTGGTTTACTCTCCTAGTCCAGTGTCCAGAATTGCAGGTGGCATTAGAAAGATAATGACTAAACGTGTGTCATGAGGGGCTGAGTGATTGTAGTTGCTTATAATCCCACTCTGAAGGGCCATCCGCTCAGAAAACACTAGGTCACTTGCCAATAATATCTACAAGAAGAGGTAGTTCACAGTGCACCCCAGAGGCAATGTGGCTAAACAAGGCCTGAAAACCCTTACCCCGCTTTGCTTTAAGACAGTATCTCTACTTACCACAACACAATCAATTGTTAAAGTCCAATTCATCTTTATTTTCTATTTTTAGCCTGATTATGTTGATTCAATTCCCTAACACTCTTCCATGAATTAAAATTCTCAATTTGATTGAGATGAGATTTCCATGCAATAAAGTAGCCTTTAAATGCACAGCTCACTCTGGTTCCACAGAAACACACATACTTTCATTCCTGATTCTCATTCTGCCCATAACGCTCATGCAGATAAGGCAATAATCTCAAGTTTCTTAGAGCCTCTTGAGAGTCTATCTCTCTGTGGGAATACCTTTATTGTTTGTTTAGTTTGGGCTTCAGGCTAGGGAGGCTTCCTCAAACAAGTCCAGCAGTGTTCCTTTGTCTTCTGTCTTCTGAAAGAATCTTTGTGTATTTGATTGGACCAAGAGCTCATTACTGGCTTTATGGGAACTGTTTAAGGAAACATAATTGCATTTGATAGAAAAGTGATTGATATCTCTTCAGATTTAAGTTAATTTTGATAAGTTTTCTTTACTAAGAATTCTCTCTGCGCCACTCAAGTCTGTATAGCTTTTGGTGTGCCATTGCTTGCAGTAGACTGTGTTGTCCTTTACAACGATTGAGTACCATTGGCAACAGTTCTTTTTTACTCACATGGAGAGTTTAGTGCTCTATTCTTAATCTAAAACCTATGGATTTACTAACTTTGTTGCTTTTCTCACAAACCCCCCCACAAAATTGGAGGAAGAAAACAGCACTGGCTTTAATTTTCATTTTCCTTAAAGATTCGTTCACTTTCATTTTATTTGTAAGAGTGTGCACATGTGCGTCTCTTGGAAGCCACTGCATGAAGAGGCTGAAAGACAGAATTGGACCCCCGGGTGTTGGACTCACCAGCTGTGAGCTGCCCCTTAGCATGCTCGGAATCAAACTCACAAGTCCTTTGCAAGATCAGCAAGTTTTCTTAACCACTGAGCCATTAATCCAGCCCTGCTTTTTTTTATTGTTTCCCATTTCCTGGTTTGCGGACTTCTGCACCTAGTTTTATATTTCCTGTCCTTCTAATTACCTCTTTTTCTTGCTGTTTGATTTCCCTGGCTTATTAAAGTAGAATCTTAGGTGTTTGACTTCACTCTTTTCTTTGTTTCCAATAAAACTAAGTGTAAGTTTTCTATAAGCACTGCTTATGCTGCCTTCCAAAAATTAATTTTTTCCATATAATATACTTTATTTTTGCTAAATGGATTATTTATAAGTATGTTCTTCAATTTGCAAATATCCGAGGTGTTGGTATGTATCTTGTAGGTATTAGTGTTATTCTGTTTGGGTTGGAAATGTTCTTATAAGTTTCTGTGTGAGTCATCAGATGTATCTTATGACTGCATATAGTCTACAAGAATAAACACACTGTGTAGATTTGGAAAGAATTCATGTAAATTTTTTCATTTGTTAAGTTCCATAATATTATGACTCCTTAAATACCAGCAAGTTTAATGAAGCTGGACAGGTGTGTTTTTTGTTGTTGTTTTGTTTTGTTTTGTTTTTTATTTTGTTTTTTTTTTTAATCTAGCTTTGTTATTTTGTAGCTGCCTAAAGAGAACACATGTACCTTCCAGGTTTATGGATATCATAATATAACATAGCACTCATTAAAATGTATAGCAAGATGCCTTAGGTGTGGGGGTGCATACTTGTAACCCCGCATTCATGAGACTAAGCCAGTCGGATAATGAGCTCAAGGCCAGCCAGGGCTACATAATAAGATTCTGTCTCAAAATAAATATTCTGGCTGAACAGATGGCTTATTATTGAAGAGCATTTTCCCACTGATACAGAGGACCCAAGGTTTGTTCCCAGCACCCAATGATGGCTTACATCCATCTGTACCTCTGGTTCCAGGAGATCTGATGCCCTCTTCTGGCCTCCACAGGTACCAGGCACATAAGTGGTACATATGCATACATGCAGGCCAAACACTCATACACATAAAATTATGAATAAACATTTTTTAAAGTATGGTAATATTCTGTTTTCCAAGAAAAGAAATTACTTTTGGGGGGGATTTTTGGTTGTTCATTTTTTGCATTCGATCCTCTCATCTTCAGATCCTCAGGGCTGACTTTACGAACATTGTAATTCATGATAAGTTAACCAGAGTCTCACCATTGTAATCCTTCTATCCTTAATAGTACAGCCACCTGGATGCTGACATCTTGAGGGTCTTCCCTGGTGAATGCTAGAAAGACAGCAGTTTGTGATTTGTGCTTTGACTGAATTATTGGTGGCTTGCTTCTTAGGAAGATGGACTTGTGGTGTGATGAAGCTAGGGTCCCAGATTTGGCAATTGGCATCTGTGTTTATACTAAGCTTACAGATATGAGCGGTCATCATCACCCACTGCCACCTGCTCTAATGACCTACATCCAAAACCTTCAGACGCAGGCTGCAGCTCTGCATTCATCTGCTCACTCAGCTAGCATTCTGCTTAGTCAGTGGCTCACACAGATGCAAACAGAACCTGGGCTGCACTGTGTCTACTTTGAGTTCTGTGAATGACAGGGATGTTGCCCAAGGTCTCCTTTAACTCCTGCCCATCTGCATTCCTCTCCTAAGCATTTAAAGGACACACATTGTTGCTATTGTTTGGCTACTAATTACCAACCCAGGCTTCAGGTCCCTTTGCCTCATACATGAATTTCTGTCTTGTCAGTTTCTGTGCTTAAGACTAAAGCATCTGGGAAAGTAAGATTTCCTTCAATTTGAGGCTTCTTAGGGGATAATAAATCATATTTTTAATTTTCCTTAAAAAGAAACATACTTTAAAAATAAGAATGTCAGGGGTTGGAGAGATGGCCTAGCGGTTAAGAGCACCGACTGCTCTTGCAGAGGACCTGGGTTCGATCCCCAGCGCCACATGGTGACTGAGAACCATCTTTAAATCCAGTTCCAGGTGAATCCGACACCTTCTTCTGACCTCTGTGGCATTTCATGACACGGGTGCACAAACCTGCATGCAGATAGCACATTCATACATATACAAAATAAAATTTAAAAAATAAGAATTTCAGAATGGAGATCAAGCATGAACATTATTACTCATAGATTACTCACAGGTGTATGTCCCAACAAGATGGAAAAGCATGTGGCTTGGATGCGTGTGGGGATCTTTGGTACATAACCCCTCTAACTCCTAGCTGCAAGTCCACAGACTTACCCCTAGTGGGAAGTTCAGCCCACTTATACTTCCTCCTAGCAGAGCACAGAGTACACTGAATTCTCTTCTCTCAACTCCAGTCTCCACTGGGAAAAGCTTGCAGCAGAGGATCTACACAAACGCTGATTCTTATCTGTGTGTTCATAAGTCAAGGGAAGAGGTTGTGACTGTTCTTTCCTACTTCATACACTTGGTTTTGGTAATCCAAGATGACCTCAAACTCATTCACATTGATCTGTTGGCTCAGCCTCTTGAGTGCTTCAGTGATTACAAGAGGACACCACCATGCTGGGAACATGTTTATCTACCTTTAATGAGTGTTTTCTATATCATAATGCCTGTAAACAGATTAGGTTTGTTTGTTCCTATTATGTTCGATATAATACCAAGGTCAGATTAAAGAATGACCAAGCTTCATGAGCTCCCTCATGCGACAGAGGACCAGGAACAACAAAGAGCACAAATGGCCAAGCCTCGGAGATTAGGGGTCTGCAGAGTGGGGGTCTTCAGGACTCTTAAATTAAGCTTCACCCACCCAGGGCTCAGGGACCAATGCAGAAGAGAGTGTGGAAGGATTGTAAGAGCCAGGGAGGAGGAGTATGGCCATGTGGAACTAGAATCACACAAGCTCCTGGGACCCTGTACGTCTGAGCCTACAGCAATGGCATCAGCATGCACAGGACCCTGCGAATTCAAGCAGACAAAATCCAGCATGGAAGTGGGAAGTGGGCCACAGGCTCAAAACTTAATGAAGAAATAGTGATAGCTGATTACGTCTGGATGAGGAAGAGCTGATCCTCTTAAAGTGAGGGACTCTGGATGATCTGACTAGAGTTCAGTAGATGAACTTGCACTGACAAACATCTGGGAATGCAAACTTGACACAATGTGTCTTGGCACAAATGACACAGTGTATAAATTCTGGTGGGGGGGCTTGTGGGATGGTGCCAATGGGTAGGGGGCGTGGAGGTGATCAAGATCGATTGAGATGTTCTGTATGAAGTACACAAAAATTCAATAAAAGTAAAATTTAAAAATAGAAAAAAATTAAATTAAAGCACTCTATGACCAAACTAAGTCCCTAGTCACTAATAACCTCAGGATTTGTCACCACCAGGAGTCACATCTTAGTTATTCTGTTTCAAACCACAGTATTTTGTAGAGCTTCCTGACATTCAAAGTGCCTGGAACCAATGTTTTAAAAGGTCGTTTCTATATATTGAGCCAAGGACTGAAATCTGGAGATCTGTTTATGGGTTGGATCTCCTATGTTCTACATTGGTCTTCCTTTCATTAATTGTCATGACTTAGCAGACATAGGAGAAATTGAAGAAAAAATATCACTAGGCACAAAATAAAATACACTTTTATCTTCTCTGTTATGGCATCAAGAGTCAAAGCCTTATATATTTTTTATTTTTCTAATAAAACAAAAATATTTCACTATAAAAAAGCAATGATCAATCTTCACTAAACATTTTTCCTTAACAAACTGCTATAAACTGAAACTGGTTATCTTAAAGCAACATAAATGCTTTTTCCCAAAGAGTTGGATGCCAGAAGTTTGACGTCAATGTGTTACTAGGCCTGTGCCTTGCTACATGCTGTAAGGAATATATATGCATCTTCTTGCATTTCCCAACTTCAGGGTACTGGGGTTTCCTGATTTTGGAGTTCTAGGATTCCAAGCTCTGCTTCTGAGGTCACATGGTCTTTTCTTCTGTTTGTGCCCTCTCTTCAAAAAGCCAAGAACTGTCCTAGTTCACCTCTCCCCCTCCCCAGTACAGGGTGATCTCATTTGGGGATATTTTGTATGATCATATCTTGGAAGACCTTGTGTCTAATGTATATTACCTTCATAGTTTGGAGCTGTGCATGACATGGGAGGGTTGTAGGCGACATAATTCAATCTCCTGGGACATAGAGTGTCTCTCTATGGAAACATAAGGAATAGAGAATGAGTTGTATGTGAGCTTTGACTGAAGACAGAATTTCCTTGCTCCCAAATGCACACTCTCCCCCTCCCCCCCCCCCCACCCAGGTGAGTTCAGTTGATTTTTTTGTTTTGTTTTGTTTTTTCATTTAAAAATATTTTATTTATTATTATTATTTATCTTTTAGCAATAAGTAATAATTTATGAGTACAAGCATCATTCATGTAAAACCAATTTGCAAGCAGTTGTGCCCAAACCCACACAGCCCAAGGATCCCACCATCTGGCTTGGTGGCTTGTATGTTCAATCAAGATGATCAAATAAGTGTCCAGTCTATATTTCACCATTCACCCCAATCACAACCCTTACATTCTACCATGCCCCCTCTTCCACAGATTGTTCCCTAGGCTTGGAAAAGGGGCACAGGTGGATGAGAAGCAAAACAGTCTACATTCTCTGGAACTGTCATTTTGGACTCTGGTCAATTTTGGTTGTTTCCTTTCATGGCCTGATAGTTTGTACAGGCATAACCTTTCAGTCCTACTAATGAAGCACAGGCATTTAGATATATAGGTATTTAAACAGTACTAATTGTTATGGTAGGTTACTTTGGTATAGACACAGATATTTGGATGGTATGTTAATCTATGAATTACATTTTTTCCTGTAAAATATGACAGGGCCTTACTGTGGCTTATAACATCTCCTAACTGCTAGAGGATGTAAGCTTGTGGCATCAGCCATGGGTTATTCCTCCAAGGAGAGAGCTAATAGCCAATTAGATTTGGGATATACAGGCATATGGCTGCTACTGCTGCACAGTATTTCCAGGCAGGTGAGGTGTAGCTGGTGCTGATGGAGGAATCTTGCTTGACTCAAGGAGACCTATATTTGCTTTATTGGTTTAGAGGCTTTTGGTAACACTCTCTGGTATTCCAGAGACCAACTGTACACTTGCAAGTGCGGTCTCAATACATCTTTCCCATGCTTACATCAGGTCTTCAACAGCAGGGCCTTACTCCCTCTCTTCTTGCAGGTATCCCAGTTTACAGGCATGGAGGCTTTACCTTTTTTGGGGGGGGTGGCTTGGATCCCCTGGCCAACATCTCCTTGGTAGAAAAATCCATTGCTGATATCAGAGCTCTCCTGTATTAATATATTTTGCTTAAGTGCACAGCTTAAGGAGACTTTAGTATTATATTTGTTTCTGAATAGAGAATAATCCTTTTCCCAGTTCCTATGTCTATTAGTTAATTAAAGAAGGTGGTTTTACCAGTTTTATAAGAGATTACCTCTATGACAGTTGGTTCCAATTTACAGTTAGAGAACGACCTCATCATCATTATATTCCTCCTTGTTCTATGAATGAGAGGTAAGAAAATCTCTCATATTAAAACTTTGCCGCACCTAGAAGATAAATTTCATTAGGACTCATTATAAATAGTTGTTACAAGTAGGATCCACAGAAGGGTTTGATGCCTGTAGCAGTCTGATGCTTTTCTTCCTTTCACTGTTCAGAGGGGCCAACCTTTCTGCTGGCACTTCCTGGTACCTCCTACACAATGCAAAGCTGTAACTTTTCTTTCTCAGCTGTTAAGTTGGTGACGTTTTGACATGTGGGAACATACAAATATTTTCCCGTTGTTAGTTTTAAGATTTGAATTGCAAAGTTTTGACAAAAAGGTTTCATATATATCTGTATCCCCGCTTTTTATTTTAGGTTTTTGTTTGTTGACCCATGAGTCTCAAAAAGGCAGTTGTAGTACATGTACCTATAGGAAGGAATCAAGGTGCAGATTTCATCAAATTCACCTAAGCTATTTTGGGTGACTGTATGTCGTTAACTTGGGAAGAAAACTTAATTTCTTAAGTGAAATCATCCTACAGGTAAAAGAGAATGCTACAAGATGATACTGTACAACAGAAAAATTATAGAGAGCATTTGTATGTGCCAATCCCAGAGTTATTGTTATAAAGATTTTAAGTAAAACAAATGTGGACGACAACAATTTATATTTCCAATTAACTCAAATGCATTACCGTTTTTATCCAAACCTTTAAACCAATGTTGCTTAATATACACATATTTACTTTTACTACGTTCTAAAACACCATGTAACCTGTAGGCAGAGTCTGGGCAAAATTGGATACTTGTTGAACTCACGTCAATTAAATATACATTAATCAAATATAGACCCGTGTCCCTCTCCCGCCCCTCCCACCCCTCCTGATTCACCATTTCAGTCAGTTTTCTGATGCAGTCTTTCTGTTGTTGTTCTCTTAATATGCATCCCTCTCCACAAGAAATATTTACAACTGGGTTATTGGTGCTAGCATCCACAGATAAGGGATACCATTCGTCGTTTGTTTTTCTGGGACTGTGTTATTTCACTTAACATAATATCTTCTAGCTCCATCCATTTACTTACAAAGTTCATGGTGTCGTCTTTCCTTACTGCTGCATAGAACTCCACTGTGTACATGTACCACATTTTCTCTATCCACTCATCAGTTGAAGGGCATTTGGGTTGTTTCCAGCATTTTGCTATTGTGAACTGAGATGCAATAAACATAGCTGTGCATGTATTTCTGCAGTAAGATGAGTCTTGTGGGTATATACCCAAGAGTGGTATGACAGGGTCAAATGGCAAGCTCATTTTTAGTCTAACACTGCAGCTAAAAATACTTGAGAGACAACAACAAATGAACCCTAAACACAGCAGACAAGAAGAAATAACAAAAATCAGAGCAGAGGTCAATGAAATAGAAACAAAGAAAACCATACAAAAAATCAATGAATCCAAAAGTTGGTTCTTTGAGAGAATAAACAAGATAGACAGACCTTTAGCCCAGTTAACCAAAAGAACAAAGGAGCAATTCCAAATTAATAGAATCTGTGATGAAAGGGGAAGTATCACAACAGACAATGAAAAGATCCAGACAATCATATGGGAATACTTCAAAAACCTATACTCTACTAAGTTTGAAAACCTAGAAGAAATGGATGAATATCTGAAATCCTGGGAATCACCAAAGCTCAACCAGGAAGAGATCGACAGCCTAAATAGACCAAAAATACAGGAAGAAAGTGAAGATGTAATAAGTAGCCTCCCAACCAAAAAATGCCCATTCCCAGATGGTTTCACGGCAGAATTTTATAAAATATTTCAAAAAGACTTACAACCATTACTACTCAAGTTGTTTAGAAGGATACAAATGAAGGGGGCTCTCCCAGGTTCCTTCTATGAAGCCAGCATCACACTATTACCAAAACGAGGTAAAGATACAACCAAAAAGGAGAACTATAGACCCATCTCCCTAATGAAAACAGATGCCAAAATTCTAAACAGGATACTGGCAAATCGCATACAGACCCACATCAAGAAGATCATCCATCATGGCCAAGTTGGATTCATACCAGAGATGCAGGGATGGTTCAACATATGAAAATCAATAAATATCATCAAGCATATAAATGGACTGAAAGACAAAAACCACACCATCATCTCAATTTATGCAGAGAAAGCCTTTGACAAAATCCAGCATCCCTTCATGTTTAAAGTCCTAGAGGGAATTGGACTGGAGGGATCATTCCTCAATGTAATCAAAGCCATATACAGGGAATCCACAGCCAATATCATCCTAAGTGGGGAAATGACAGAAGCATTCCTTTTAAAGGTAGGAACTTGGCAAGGCTGTCCCCTGTCACCACTCCTTTTCAATATAGTGCTTAAAACCCTTGCTAGGGCAATAAGGCAAGAAAAGGAAATTAAAGGAGTTCTAGTTGGAAAAGAGGAAGTCAAGCTGTTTCTTTTTTCTAATGATATGATTTTCTACCTAAGGGATGCTAAGAACTCCACCAGAAAACTCCTAGAAACGATTAAATACTTCAGTAAAGTGGCAGGATACAAAATGAATCTAGAAAAATCAGTACCCTTTCTTTACACCAACAACAAGCAATTGAAGAAGGAATACAAGGAGACCTTCCCACTTACAATACCCTCAAAAACAATAAAATACCTAGGAACAAACCTAACCAAGACACCAAGGATCTCTACAACAAAAACTTTAAACCCCTGAGAAAGGAAATTGAGGAAGACATCAGAAGATGGACAAACCTCCCATGCTCATGGATTGGGAAAATAAATATAGTAAAAATGTCCATTCTACCCAAACTCATGTACAGATTTAATGCAATCCCAATCAAAATCCCCAAGAGCTTCTTCACAGGCTTAGAAAAACAATCCTCAATTTCATTTGGAAAAACAAAAGACCCGGAATAGCCAAAGCAACCCTGAGTGAAAAGACCAATACAGGGGGGAATCTCTGTACCAGACATCAAAGCATAGTACAGGGCTATAGTCATAAAAACAGCTTGGTACTGGCACAAAAACAGACCAGTTGACCAGTGGAATAAAACTGAAGATCCAATCTGGAGCACACACAATTTCAGCCACCTCATATTTGACAAGGAGACCAAGAAGACACAATGGAGGAAAGACAGCATCTTCAGTAAATGGTGTTGGCAAAACTGGATCACCACCTCTAGAAGAATGAAATTAAACCCCTGCCTCTAGCCCTGTACAAAAGTCAATTCTAGATGGATCTAAGACCTCAACGTGAAACCCAAAACTCTGGAGGTGATAGAATAAAAACTTGGCAGCAGACTACAAGACATAGGCGTAGGAAAAGACTTCCTAAATCAGACAGCAGCTGCACAAGAAATAAGATCGACAATTGACAAATGAGACCTCATTAAACTCTAAAGCTTCTGTACCTCAAAAGAAACAGTAAAGGAAGTGAAGAAAAAACCCATAGAGTGGGAGGAAACCTTCACTGCAGATACATCTGACAAAGCATTGATTTCCAGAGTACACAGGCTACTCAATAAATAAAGAAGAAAGAAAGAAAATTAACCACTCAAAAGATGGAGCAAAGATCTGAATAGAGACTTCACAGAGGAGGACTACTTATGGAAGCTGGTTCTCTTCTTTCTACCTTGTGGGCATGGAGGATCAAACCCAGGTCATCAGGCTTGGCAGTAAGACCTTTTACCCCCCAAATCATCTCTCTGGCCCTAAAGCAGGAATTTCACATGATTTGTTGACCATAAAATGGACTAGGGAGGAGTGCTCTGCACCTCAGCCAGTTCCACTGTGATAACTCCGCGAGTCTAACCAGTGTGGCTGTTAAATTCAAATTGGAAAATCACTCAGTAACACTGCGAAGTAACTGACACACATGCAGAAACTGAGAACACTGTGGCTAATGTTAAATTCTAGGAAAATAATTCACAAAATATGAAAATATGAAAATGTAGACTTTGTGCCTCAGTGAATGTGAAGAGCAAAACAGCGTTTAAGGAAGGGTGGGGTAAGTGGGGTTCCTGGGATCCCTTTCTGTTTAATATCCAACTAATATCGTCTGTTCTGTTTTGCTTCTGTCGAATGTCACAGACTGATATTTCATTTTCTTCGCTGCTCAAAATGCTCATAAAATGAGACTTATGTGCCTTGTGATTTTTCATTTTGTTTATCGTGTGTGCGCGCATGCACCTGCACATGCCACGTTTGTGCAGTGCCCACTGAGTCCAGCAAAGGGTGTCAGATTTCCTGGAGATTCAGGCAGTTGTGAGCTGCCCTTCCTAGGTGCTGGGAACTGCTCATCTGAGCTCTGCTCCAGTAGTGAGCATTCATAGCAATTCTCGGGCACCAGTTCCTTGTGGTTTTCATTTGGCTTCATTTGCACCTTTTCCATAAACTGATAGAAGGATGCTGTCACATTGGGTTACACTTCTTGTCTCCGTGACAAAATGTCTGGTCATAGCAAACTGTGGAAGGGTTTACTTAAGTTCACAGTTTGAGGGAGGACAGCCCATCATGGTGGGGAAGGCACGGTTCATAAGGAGTGTGAGATGGTCAGTCAGACTGTTCCCAGTCTAGAATCAGACAACAGACAGGAAGTAATGCCAAGCTATAAAACCTCTAGGCCTACCCCAAGAAACCTGCTTCCTCCAGAGATGTTCCACATTCTAAAGTTTCCATAACCTTCCAAACAGAGCATTAGCTAGGGACCCAGTGTCAGATGCATGAGCTGACAGTGTGTGGGAGTATTTTCCATGTAAGCCACCATGCCTGCAATTTCATGCATTTTCCTCAGGTGTGTTTTTCCTCTTCCTTGTTTACACGAACATTTTTTGAAAGCAAACTCTCATTGCAACACAATTCATCCTATTTTACGTCTTATTTCCCTAACATTGCACAGAAATTATATTCCTTTTTTTTTCTGATGAATAAAATTAAAGATTTCCCATTTACACATGGAAGAAATGATTAAATGCTATTTTCATGTAAAACGCTTGGAGGAGATTCAATATAACACTATGGATTTATTCACAACTGGCTCTCGAAAAATAGAATTTTGATATCATAGAGGGACTTAGCAGGCCCAAGGAGACACACTTCCCCAGTCCAATCAAGAGTTACAGTTACGGCAGGAGCTGGCTATCTCTCTAGGCATCTTTGTTCCCACCAGGTCCTGGAGTCCTCCTCTTACCTGATTTCTCTGACACACTTGGTTAACACATAAATAATTCTGTTCTACTATTTATCTATCTAACTTTTATTATTCAACCTTAAAACACCATATTTAATTATTGGACTACTTATTTTTAAGAAATTAATTATGCTGAACGGATACATAGACTTAAAAAATATGAAATGGCCTGTTAAAATAATTTCTATGTGAAGTTCATCCCCTTGCTTGTGGATAGTTGAAATTAAATATGCTGTCAGCAATCCTAATTATAAACATCAAAGACAACCGCTCAACTTTATTGCACAGGCATGTGCTAACTCTCATCTTCATATTGACTAGACTCTATTTAGACACATGCATCTCGGGCCAATCAAGTAATTGACATGTAAATTTAACCGATTATTCCTCGCTTACAGTGCACTTGCAATGTGAAGTCAAATAATGCTAATTTAACATTTTCTTCTGATTATTTAATCCAGTGCTTGGTTTGTTCTGCCAGCTAAATTAGGCAGCTTCATCTCAGTTGACAGTTGAGCATAACTTGAGTTACCCAATGGGACTCCTTTCTCCATTCAAGTTGAGCATCGCCTTTCTGGTGGGACTCTGTCAAGCCTCCCTATTGTCTTGTGGATCCCCTCTAGGGTTCATCACAGGCAGCACTCATCAATATACTGCAACTGGGGGCTGGGGAGATGGCTCAGTGCTTAAGAGCACTGGATGCTCTTGCAGAAGACCTGGGTTTGGTTCCTAGCACCCCCATGGTGACTAACAACGGAGCACCACTTCAGTTCCAGAGGATCTCATACCCTCCATTGCATACATGTGGTGCTCCTACATACATGCAATTTATGCAGGTAAAACACTCAACACATAAAATAAAAGTAAGTCGAATATTTTTTTAAAAATGTACTTCCAGTGCTCTTATTCTCTTCTTATCTAATGTGTACTCATAATTAGATTTTTGAATACTTTTTTCACTTCCTCACAGCGTCTTATGGTAATATTTGTCTTTGATGCATTAAATAATCTTGGCCCCATGTGTTTGCATGTCTGTGTCAATGAGATGGGCTTTGGCTTCCTTCCATAGCCAATTAAATGCAGCAGAGGTGTTTCTACATATGTGTTTGTTATTTTTTGAATGGATCACCTGTTGTCAGTTATGATTTTACTTTATTGTGGTAATTTTCTTTATTTATTAGACTTACTAATCTAAGTTGTAGCAAACTAAAGGAAGCTTGTCTGAACTAAGACCAATTGTAAATGAAAACTTTCTTTTTAGTGAAAAGAAATTTCATTCACACTGTGCATCAAGTGGTTCTCAATATTAAAAATTCAAGTAAAACGTTCCAGTAACAGCATGGGATTTCCTAATATATAATTAACATCAGTAAGCCCCATAGATAGTATTTCCTAGAACATTTAAAACAATCAATATTGCTGAGGTAAAATTCTTTGTGTTGGAGATGATGGCTTTACATATATCGCAATATATTATAATTACCCATAAGTCACTATTGTTTCATAATACATTCGAAACTGTACCAAGGCCAAAAGAATATAATTTTCAGAAAAAGCTTTGGATACATTTGTGGTTTGAGATTTATCATCAACAGTTTGGTGCTTCCTGAGTCCCCTCATATATTACCTGGGGTTAAAATCAAATCCAAGGACTGTTGTGATAGGTGATATAAAGATTGAGTTGAACTCCTTAAGACCCTGTGTTTCTTTTGTTTATTTAGTGTGTGCTACAGGTGCCACTGTGCCCCATGGAGGTCAGAGGACAACATTTGCAATCAGTTCTATTCTTCCACTTTGTGTGCTCTATGCGTTGAAATCAGGTTCTCAGGCTTGATGGCAAGTGAGCATCATTACCTACTGAGCCATCCAGCCTTCCCCAAGCATAAGTTGTGTATTAACATATAAGCAGTTCTTTCTTTTCTATTTTATTCATTTCTATAGTAGACTCTTATGACCCTCCGTAATAAAAATATTTTTAGAAAGAAATATATACATGCTACTGGATCTATTGAAATTTATCATCTACTGACTGTCTTCATATCCATCTCTATCTTTTTAATGACCGAATCCATCGTGTTTATGGATATATTTATCCAGTAAGCACCTACCCTATTGTAGCTTGCAAAGTTCTGCTGATAAAAAGTATGACTATGACTTTGTCCCTACTTTTATAAATGTTAGCTGTGGAAATGATTTTATAAGACCAAAAATGTGGACTAGACACTATTTACTCCAGAGTAAAGGACTAGACCTTTCTTTACATCAACTTTCCATCCAGTCATAGAACTGGCTCAGCAGTTAAGAGCACTTGTTGATCTTCCTGATGACAGAAATTTGGCTTCCAGAAACCATGTTGGGCAGCTCACAACCACCTGTATTCTAGTTCCAGAGGATCTAGTGCCTTCATGTGGCCTGAGGTTTTTCAATCTATTATCAATTTTATTTTATTTATTAAATTATATTTTATTTTTTAATTGAATCTTTGTGATTTTCATACAGTATAGATTGATGTTATTTATATCCCCTCCTTATCCAAACCTTCTTCCACTGACCTCCACCCAATTTCATATATATATATATATATATATATATATATATATATATGCCTACTGAGTCTAATTTGTGTCTCTAAATGTCCTTTAGTGTAATTCCATCCACTGGGCTCACTAAGACGCCTATCCCAGGAGCCATCCACTGCCAAAAGTTCCTTAGGTTGGGTTTGGATTTTGTACCCATTTTCCCACGACTGTGCTGGGATTTTTGTCTGGATTTTGAGAGGACTTGTGTATGCTTTCACTACTGCTATGAGTTCATATGAATAACTGACGTCCGGAAGATTCTATTTCCTTGTGGTCATCCACCTCTCTCTGGCTCTTAAAATCTTTCCGCCTCCTCTGCTGCAATGATCCCTGAGGGTTGGGAAGCAGGGGTTTGATTGATCAATTGTGGGTTTCCATGTTAATCACAATCTATTGCATAAGGAAACTTCTCTGGTGAGAACTGAGATGCATTCATCCTACATGTAGAAGTTGATTGAAGATGTGTCACTTTGGGTTAAATGTCAAACACTTATTCTCTGCATTTGACCAGTTCTGGGAATCTGCATACAAGCTTCTCTCTGTGCTGCAAAATTTGGAGGTTTTGACGGATTCATGTTGTCGCATAACTATCATGCCTGAACACTAAGTATTACGTGGTCCTAAATTTTTTGTTCTTCATGATTTCTTCTTTCTCCCTGAACCTATAGCTTCACTAACCACTTTACTAGCACTGTGGTTTCACCTATCATAAATGTCATATAATTGTACTCAGAGCTGCTGAACCTCTTCCAAGCTGGCATCTTTCACCTAACAATGTGAATTTTTAGATTACATCAGTGTGTGTGTGTGTGTGTGTGTGTGTGTGTGTGTGTGTGTTTGTAAGTGTTGATGTGAGGGCATGCACATGTGCATGGGGATGCCAAAGAGTGCATGTGGAAGTCAGAGAACAACTTGTAGAAGGTGGTTCTGTTCTCTTTCTGTCAGGTGGGGTCAAGGATCGAACTCAGGTAATCAGAGATGGCAGCAAGTGCCTTGCTGGCCTGAAATGTGAATTAAAATCTCATCCAGGTCCCTGAATGTAGTGTCTTGGGCTTTTAAAGCCAGCATTCAGGAGACAGAGGCAGGCAGAGGCGTATGAGATCAAGGCCAGCCTAGTCTACAAATTGAGTTCCAGGCCAGCTAGGGGTACAGGGAGACCCTGTCTCTAAACAAAAAGAAAACAACCACGCCCCCTGCAAAGTTTCTACATGTCTTTGTGTAGTGTTCTTGCTCTTTTCTTTGTAGTGCAGAAAAATGCTAACCCACTCTGTACACTGCTCTGTGCTTATCCATGTACTCACTGAAGAACTCCATGCTAACCCACTCTGTACACTGCTCTGTGCTTATCCATGTACTCACTGAAGAACTCCTTGGTTGCTTTCCTGCTTTGGCAATTATGAATGAAACTGTTGTAAGGATTTACACACAGTTTTTTTTTTTTTTTTATTTCAGTATCAACTCAGTAGAATTGCCGAATTGAGTAAAAATGGCTCGTTTAAAAATAAACAATGTTATTACATTTATTTATTCACATGTGTGTGGGGAGCAGATATCACAGTCTATTCGTGGAGGTCAAAGGGCCACCTGGTAGATTTGTCTCTCTCCCTCCAGCACTTGGCTGTGTCCCAGTGAGACAGAACTCAGGCCATGGGGGTTTTATCTGTTGAGGCATCCATTTTCATCTATTTTGTGTAGCAGTGTTCCATTGTTTCTGTGCCACTTGTTGAACTGGACTATGCTGCTCTCCATTGCCCAGTAACTTTGCTTTTATTCAAAGTGTTTTGGGTTTATTTTCATATCCCCGTTTCTGCTCTCTTTCTTTGAGGACACTTATTTCTTCATTTACATCTTTGAGCTTTGAGGGAGAACTTTAATCACAAAGATCAGAATCCTTGCCTTGTTTCCAATCTTGGATCCCTGACTTTACCTTCTTCAACTTATTGTAACCAGACATAAATTCTTTCCAGTGGCATTTCGATTATCAGGTGACTGTTGTTCAGATATTCCAGTGACTTCTTAGCGTCTTGCCTTTTCTCCTTCATAATTGGTATCTTCATAATTGGTAGGATAGATTGCTACTGTCTCTGTCTTTTGTGGTAACTTTGTCCTCTCAGTCATATCTTTGTTTGACCACTGTTCCTGATTATGGCTCTCAATTTCTTGTTTATGTGCCTAGTAATTTTTATTCAATTATAAACCAACATTAAACATTTAATTTTGCTTAGTACCATGCATCGATGAAATTTATGAGCATCATGGGTTTCAGAATAGCTGTGAATGCTGTCTAACACAGTTACAAATGGCACCATGCCACAATACCTAAAGGCTGGACACCTTTGCTTTAGAGTATATATCTTTCAGGGAGCAGTAATTCATTTGCTTTCAGATTGTTTCCAGGATTTGGAGTTCTTTTGTGTTGGGTTTAGTCCAACCTTTACTTCAGGTAAGTTCATGGCCGTCTTGCTGTCTCTACTGTGTGTCCCTTGTATTTAAGACACTTCTTACTAAGGATGGAGTTGAAATTGCTTTAAGCCCTCTGTGTCCAATGGGAACTGTGAACAGATACACATTCCAAGTAGGTGCTCTTCCTCAGAAATTGTTCTTGCCTGGCTGCAAAGATTTTAATCCTCCCTACAGAGACCAGTGGTCACCTGTTGACTCAGTGGGACATGGCTTCTGTTGAAGATGTTGCAGGAGAGCTTGCAGATGTTGTTTGAAGGGATTTTACTCATTTCTTACCCCAGCTTGGTTTTGTTTTTATTCGTTGTAATTAGTCCCAGAACAATTTACAATTGCTTGTTTTCATTCGGAATCACATTGATATTTACCTTTCAAAATATAATGCCTTCTCTTTTTGTGAATCTATAGATTTTCTTTTAATTATTTGTATTTTACCCAGGATCTTTAATATAGTAAATAATATGTATTCAAAACAAGAATTGCACAAAGTAAGGAATTTTGAAAAACAAATATATTGTTATATGTCTATTTTAATCTAATCTGTTTACATAGTATGTTTTGGGTTGGCGGTTTCGAGAGACAGTACCTAATTACATAGCTCAGACTGGCCTCAAACTTGTGATCTGCTGCCTCAACTTCCCAAGTCCTGGGATCACAGTCCTGTGTTACCTATTATCATGCCCCATTTTGAAATAGGTTTTTGTTTTGCTTGTGAGTTGTGTTTTTGTGTGCATGTGTGTGCGTGTGTGTGCGTGTGTGTGTGTGTGTGTGTGTGTGTGTGTGTGTGTGTGTGTGTGTCTGCAGTTCTCCAGACCCCTTAGAGAGTAGGTTCCTCACCAGGCTCAGTCAGAAAAGAAAAGAAAAAATCTTTTCCCTGACTCAAGAAGTTTCAGTAGACAATCTCACAGTTGCATGGTGGGCCAACGCCCAAGTACCTCTTTCGGCATTATGACCTCACAATTAATTTCCCCTACGGTTCCCTTAAAATCCCTGACTGCCAGCCATTTTATTGCTGGTTCACTCCGTCCCAGAGGGCTAGCCCTCCTGTATTCCCAGTAAAGCTTGCTCCCCTTACGGGGTCCCTGCCTCTTATTGCACGTTAAACTCACACACACTCATAGTAAAACCCCAAATATGGCTTTGAATTAGGTACAAACAAAATAGCCTGAAATCATTCATTTTTAAAGATGTATTTTAATTTTTATGGATGTGTATTGATGTCTGTGTAGGAGAATATGTGCAGGAGTGAGGTTGCCCAAAGAGGACACACGGAGATTCAGATCTCAGGAGTGTTGGGAGCCAAACTCAGGTCCTCTGGAAGAGAATCAAGTGCTCTTAACTACTCAGGCATTTCTCCAGTTCATGATGAAATGGTTCTTAATGATTTGTAAAATAAACAAAATAGTTACAAATTTATTCAGTAAAAAGAACACAGGAACAGGCATTAACACGTAGCATCTTTTTACAGTAAAACTTGGATGCTCTTGAAATCAAGCTACATTGATTCCAATGTCAAAATACTCTGTGTACATTATTTCATAATTTCAAAAGTTCCTGACAGGCTGTTTTCAACAAATTACTCCCGTGAATCGCAGGTTTTCAACTCAAAAAAAATTTAAATTTTTTATTATAAAAATTTTAATTGAATTTTTGTGTATTTCATATATAAATTTTCAGCCAGTCTTAACCACCTTTATGTCCACTCTCCATTGGCTCCCTCCCACAGGCCCTACGCCCAGAGTTCGCACATTCTGTCATTTGTGATAAGCTACATTGTGCCAAACTACTCTCTCTGCCCACTCAGTGCCAGCTCATCCTCTCAGCTCTAGTCAGCCTATCTGGAGTCCCTTTCCTAAAGAAGGCCAGGGCTTCCTCACAAACTACCATCAGCTGCCAACATTTCTTCAGTCAAGGTTGGGCTTTGCTACCCATTTCTGCAGTTTTTTTTTTTTTTGGTTATATATATATATATTTTTTTATTATACAATATTTTTTATTTTATTTTTTTATTGATGCTTTGTGCATTTCATACATCATTTTCCAATTCAATTCAGATCAGGCATTTTTCCCTTTCCCTTCCCCCCCACCCCCACCCCATCCCAGATCATGTATTCTGCCATAACTGTCCTGCATCTTTCTCTGTTTTTTTGTTTTGTTTTGTTTTTTCCTTTTTTAGCTATAAGTGATAATCCATGAGTACAAGCACCCTTCGTGCAAAACCAATCTACAGGCTGTTGTGTCCAAACCCCCACAGCCCCACCATCCAGTGGGGGGTGACATGTTGTTTGTTCAATCAAGTTGATCAAACGAGTGTCCAGACTACATCGCTGTAGTTTTCCACAATTCACCCCAATTTTTTCAGGAGGCCCGTTACATTTTTTTCTTACATGCCCCTCTTTTTCCCGCAGGGTTTTGTTTCCCTAGGGGGCTAGGAAACGGGGCCACATGGGGATGAAGAAGTAAAAAAAAAAAACAAAAAAAAAAATAAAACGTCCAGTCTCTTCTGGAAAGGGTGTTGACTTGGACTGTCAACTTTCTGGTGTTTCCCTTCATGGCGGGCTGAACGTTTGTCCAGGGGGTAGGTACACTTTCGCTCTTCAATGAAATAAGCACGAAGCAGTTGAGACTATATAGGTTATTTTAAGCAGCCCAAATATTATTGTTTGGTAGGTTTACTTTGGCATAGACACATATGTTTGGATGATATGTGTAATTCCAGCTAATTACATTTTCTCGCCCCTTGTTAAATATGACAGGTTAACTGTGGCATATAACATCTCTAAAAACACTGTTAAGATTTGGATGTAAGCTTGTTGGCATCAGCCATGGGTTATTCCATCCAGAAGGGAGAGAGCCCAAGGATTAAGCGCAATTAGATTTGGGATGTACAACGGCACATGGCTTTGCCTCCGCTTTGCACTGTATTTTTCCCAGGGACAGGTGAGGTGTAGTAGCTGGTTTGTGACGGTGGTGGGGGAGTCTTGCTTGACTCAGGGAGACCTATTTGCTTTTATTGTTTAGGTGGCCTTTGGTAAAACAACTGCTGCATGGCAATTCCAGAGGCCATTTGTACCACTTTGCATGTGCGGTCTCAAAAACAATCCCCCCATGTTAAAGTTTCCAAGAAGGTTTCTTCGGCAAGGCCATGGGGTTTTTTGGGTCTTAATCGCCTCTTCCTCCTGGGCAAGGTATTTTCCCCCACTTAAGGGGCAAGGAGGCCCCTTAACCTTTTTTGTGGGCCTTTGGGATTCCCTCTGGGCCACCATTCCCCCTGGTTACAAACTTGCCATTTTCAAAATTTTAAAACTACACCACGGGAAAAAAGGATTTATGTTTTGTTCCAAAAACCAGGGACGGAACAAATGTCACCACACTTAATGGCTGAGAAAGAAAAAAAGATACAGGCTTGCATTGAGTAGGATGCACCAAAAAAACGTGGCCAAAAAAACAACTGAACGGTTGACCCAAATCTGAACACCATTTTGAAAGGAGAAAAAGCCCCAACCAGATTGCCAATTAAAAACCAATCCGAACCCTTCTTGGGATTCCTTACAATGTAACCACACTATTTATAAATTGAGTTCCTAATGAAACAAAACTTATTTTACCTTCTATGTGCCCCAAAGGTTTGATGTGAGAGGGTAATTTTCTGCCTTCCCCCCCCATAGAACAAGGAGAAATATGACGATGATGAGGTCGTTCTCCAACTGTAAATTGGAGACAACTATTATAGAGGTAATCTCTTATAAAACTGGTAAAAATGCCTTCTTTAATTGACTAATAGACATAAGAACTGTAAAAAGGATTATACTCTGTTCAGAACCAAATATAATATTAAAGTCCTTAGGCTATGCACTTAGGCAAAGTATATTAATGCAGGAGCTCTGACATTTCTGCAGTTCTGTGCTGGCTTTTGGTCTAGCTGAGCTTGCATGGGCCTTGTGCCTGCTGATACCAATGCTGTTGGTTCATATGAACAGTGTCCCAGAGGCTTGTGCGATTCATTTTCATTTGGTCTTGCACCACTGCTTGGCTCTTACTATTTTTCTGGCTTTCTTCAGCAATGCTCCCTAAGCCCTGAGTGGGTGAAGCTGAATATAGGCAACCTGTCCATGGTGCTACACTCTGTAGACTTCTGTGTCCACCATTTGGCCATTCAAATTTGTATTTAATTATGTTGTGGACATTTAGGCATGTGTATGCCATAGCATACACATGGCGTCAGAAGACAGCTTGTGGGAATAATTTTTTTCCTTCCATCATGTGGGCCACAGGGATTGAATTCAGGTCATCAGGCTTAGGAGCAAATGTCTTATCCTCTGGGCCATCACCCGGTCCCTCAGTTTTCTATGTTCTTATTGTTACACCTTTCACTTTGTGTTTGCATACATGGTCTCTTCTTGCCATTCTTTATAGCTGCTAGGAGTGTCTTAGACCTGAATTTCCTCCTAATGAATGAAGACCAAATTAGGACTGGAGTGGCCATTAAGAGAGGAGAAAGCGATCATTCTATTGAGATATGATCTTGAATTTCCACATCGAACTGGGTCAATAGCTGTACTAATAATTCAGTATTGCTTTATCTTCTCTTAGGAGGAGACCACTGTCTCATAGATTCCATATACACGGTTCCCCACTTCCTCAGTAACATCAAGACAGAAGTAAATATTTTGGAACAAGAACGTTCAAACTATTATGCTTTTATTATGATAGTTAGAATACATATTTAGGTTTAGATTTATATAACAAACTAGCTATGTTATATTATATATGTATTAAATATAATAATAAGCCCAATGCTTTTTATATAATCAATATAATTGAATAGAAACGTTAAAATACCTACTTCAGGATTTAATCATTTTTTAAAAAAATTTCCTTTCAGAATTCTAAAACTCATGTGTATTAAGTCTACGATCAGCAATGTAGATGACTTTCATCTACTATAATGCTTAAAAGTAATAGTTATGTCTGGAATCCTTATCTGGAATCTAACCAGAGACCATACTGAATGACAGTGGCAGGTAGTGCATAAATTAAGAAGCAAAGTCCACAGTTTCTGATTATTAGCATCGACAAGGTTTTAATTATTGCAAGTTGAGCTCCATTGTGGCAGTCACATTGGTTTGTTCAGATTGTGCCATCACACTTTTTTTTTCTAGTTATCCCTGATAGTGGCTGCTTAGAGGAAGAAAATAGATTAACTTTAATTAAGTCATTTTGTGCGATAAGGGAACAGATTTGGATATTACTGATGAAGAAATTATTAAAATGAATGTAGGACGTTAATGAATTGAAATGAGTGATGTTATCTTTTCTCTCAGCTCTAGTCAGAGCATTTACAATTCCCCAGGAAGTTCACTGAAGTGTGCACTGGAATGTAGACTCTTAAGTTTCACACAGACATTTAGAATGATTTGTTTACTTTAAAAAATTTCACTCGCATAATTCAGAAAACTTACTTGGCTGCACTAATCTCTAAATCCATCCAGCTCACTTTCATACCTCATAGTAAACAGCCCCAAGTTAATGACAAATTAGTCATTAGGGGATGTCATAGCCACTCTCTCCCACTCATGGCTTCTAAGTAATTTTTATTCTAAATTTTAATTTGAGGTTTTATTAGTCTGTTTTCACCCTAACCTTCCTGTAAGAGTAGAAAATGCCTGTTGTGCAGCAAATACGGAAACACAACATGCAGTCCATGTGATGCCACATGCCGGTGCTGCTTCCACTGCCAGCTATTCCCAAGGGGCTGAGGCGACCTAATGCAGAACATATGTAAAACTCTGCCCTGAGAACATATGAATTATTCATGATGATAGCATTAAGTAGCTGGGATTTTTTTTTAAACCACTGAATCAATGTAATGGGAAGCAATTAATTTTCTAGTTAGGATTCAATTATTAGGTAGATAGAACATTACATCGAAAAAAGAGAACCATTCTCCAAATTGGTAATCTGTGCATCATTTGATTTAACAACAACAGCAACAACAACAATGAAACAAAAAACAAAAGTAAACCCAAGAACCTTTTGGGTTGGGTTCTTTCTTTTCTTTATTAAGCTTTTGTAGTTTCTCTTTTTTTCAAAGCCAATTTTTGATAAGCTTTGTGCATTCCATATAAAATTTCAAATCAAATCTAGACCCGTGCACCCCTCCCTGTCCTCCCACCCCACCAGAGCTCATGCATTCTGCAAAGCATGTTTTTCATCTTTTTCTCAGTCTCTCTCAAAATTCTCAGTGCGGAGTTTACTGTTTTGAGCAGAAGTTCACCATTTCAGTCACTTCTTTGACCCAGTCTTTTTGTTGTTGTTGTTGTTATTTCTTCCAATATGCATCACTCCAAAATATGCACATATGCATGCCACATATATCATAGGTTTAGCATCTTCAGCTTGTGTGTTTGTTTTTTTTTTTTTTTTTTGGTCTTTTTGAGACAAGGTCTCCTGTAGCCCCAGCTGTCCTAGAACTCACTCTGTAAACCAGGCTGGCCTTGAACTCTCAAAGATCCACCTGTGTTTGCCTCCAGAGTGCTAGGATTAAAGGCATGCACCACCATGCCCAGCCAGCTTGTGATTTTTATTAGGATGAAAGATGTCATGTTTGAAGGTTCCTGCTTGGCAAGCCCAAACCACCATCAGTTCTGCCCTTGTGCTCCACACTGGGGTTTTCCCTTCCCATCGTCACCAAATTAGGTCCAGTAAACATCATGTCCTGTCTTGATCTTCCTGCACTGGCCTCTGTGATACAGCCTGGGTAGCTCAACAATGGTAGTATATACTCTGAAGAGGCCAAAACCCCAGTAGTAGCTCAGTACACAAGTTGGATGTCTCAGCAGTCCCTATCTGGCACTGAAGGTTTGGAAGATTTTGGGAGAGACATGAGACTTCAGTCCATATTGGAAGGTTGAAAAGCTGTGTCTTCTCATGTCTTTGAAGGATGGCAAAAGCAGTGGCAGCCACAGGGTAGCTGCACTTGCCAATAAGACAGGCAAAACAACTGTGCTTGCTTATTTATTTATTTATTTATTTATTTATTTATTTATTTTACTTTTTGTCTTTTAAAGCTTTTGTAGTTTCATAGTAATGTACTCAATCAAGTTTAGACAGCCTCCTTCACCCATTACCCTCCAACCCCTCACCATACTCATGCATTCTGCTATACACAGTAAGACCTATTCAGTCAAGCATTTGAACCCATATGTCCTTAAGTAAAAATTCATCCACTGGAGTCAAGTCAGCCCAACTAGAGATCATAAGTAACACATACTCTCCCTCACCCAGTAGCAATCAGGGCCGGCCCACCACCCATTTCTCTCATCCCCTCTGGACCCTTGTTTAACTGAGCTGGCATGGTTCCTGTGCTTGATGCTACCATTTGCCCAAAGTTCATGTGTGCAAGCTTCTGGTGGCCTGAAACCCTCTCCCCTCGGTGTTCATGAACTAGCCCTGTACCTTCTAATCCTTAAATACCCTCTTCCAAAATGGTCCCCTAGTCATAGGTGGATGAGGTTCAATGTAGGAGTCCTACCCAGGGATATAATGCAGTTTCTTATCCTTTAAGATTTGGTGTATTCTCTGTGTCTGCCCAGTTGTGGATCTGATGTGGCACTGTAATTGTAGTCAAATGCATATGGCTGGAGAGGACATAGATGCTAGAGAAAACCCTACTCTGTCATGTCTCCAGACAAATAATACTACTTACCATAGCTAAACATGGTTCCTTATATTTACAGACAAACATACTATGCACTGCTCATTAAGGAAGCTTCTTATTGGAACAGATGGAGGCTTCTACAGAGTTCTACAACTGGGCAGATGCCAAGAATATACAACTGGGTTTCTTTTATCAAAACAGAGAACACTGAGAAATTATCTCAAACTTCCTTCTATTAAAAACAAATTTGAGGGGCTGGGAAGATGTCTGGTTTGGTAAAGATATCTTAGGACAATGCTAATTTAAGACCGGAGTGAAATCATCATCTTCTGGCCACATTGATGTCTGACTTTCAGCTTATTGGAGCCTGGCACATCTCAGAAGATCTGTCAGGGCTGGGGTTTCCAGCATCGGTAATGTCTACTGTGTTTGCCAGAACTGCTCAAAATTCATACTCAGCAGTTCCTTAACAGACCAAAGGGGCAGAATTCTTAGATAATTTCTGATTTTTGTGATGCATCCAATGAAATGTTTCTGTGGTCTTCCAGAAAGATAAAATGCAGATTTAGCATTATCCTAAGATAGCTTTTCCTAGGAAAATGAAACCTGGCAGCAGTTATTCACCTGAGGTTAGCTCTGATATTGCAGCCTCATATGTCAATAGCCTCCAAAGCATAGCAAAATGGTTATGCCCCATATGTCAGTGCATTGAATACGTTCAGAACTGCACCAATAGCTTGCACATTCTGTAGCAAAGACGACAGAGAGAATGTGACAAGTGTCTGGAAATGCTGCCATATATTGCAAAATCTTCCCCATCCCAAATTAAATAATTCATAAATGATGACTAACTATAAAAACAAGCCTTCTGGAATTGTATGTTTTATGAAAGTTTCATGTAACATTTTTTATTATAAAATCTTCATAGGAGCCTAACACTGGGAATTTCAGTAAATATTCATTAAGTCATCAAGCTGATGTCTTTTATGTTTCTTGGAAATAGATCAATTGTCAGTGCCCAGACTGTAGAATGTAGGCGTTCCTGGGGGACAAACTGGTAATGCCACTCAGTTTTGCATTGATGTTCTTTATTTTGCAATTTTGACTATTTTTAAAGACCAGAGTTGGCTACCAAAGACATTTGAATCCCAAGAGTACAAAAGAGTCCTTTTTGAGTTATTTATGAGAGGGTAAAAGTACATGGTTAAGCATTCTAGTTCTATCAGGCTGTAAATAAAATATGATTGTTGGGACCTTATTCTTTGTATAGTCTATTTAATAATTTTCCTATGTGGCACATTGTTAATGTCATGAAGTGATGGAGGTGAACAGCTGTTGGGCAAGTGGGAAACCCACAAACCAGCTGTGGTAGACACATTCTAGGCTGTGTTTTCATCTTTTCATGGACTAAAGTAGTAATTTGACATGTCTAGGTACTTTGATAATTTCTTTACTTTTATGTGCATGTGTATGTTTTGTGTATGCGAGTGTGCACAGATGTATGAATGTACCTGTGATTGTGTGTGTGCAGAATGTGTATGTGTGCATGTTTGTGTGTGCATGTGGATGCTAGAAGTTGCCTCTGGTCAATATTCTTAGATGGCTTTCCACCTTATCTTGGAAATAAGGTCTTTCATTGAACACAGTCCTCAGTGGTTGGCTAGACAGGGTGGCCATGGAGCTCCAGAGCTCTCTCTGTCTTTAAGCATGGCCCTGTACTATGGTTACATAGACATAAGACAAGGCCTAGCTTTTTATGTCTGTGATGGGGATCTGAATTCAGACCCTTATTCTTGCACAGCAAACACTGTATCCCTGAGCCATATCTCCTTTCCCAAAGAAGCTAATTTTCAGAACTATGATTGGTAGCAATGCCAAAAGAGTTTAATCAAAATGATTCCATGGAAGTGTTCTTTGTTTTGTTTTGTAGCACCAGGTGGTCTGGAACTCACTGTGTAGATGAGGCTGGCTTCAATCTCACAAAGATCTGCCTGTCTCTGTCTCTGGAGTGATGGGATCGAAGGCATGCCCCACCACACTCTGCCACAGAAACATTCTTAACCTCTTTATTTTATGCACCTTGAGATTCATCCATAAGATTGTCACCAACACTATTAAAACACTTATGATTGTATACATAGATTGAGAAGTAAAAGACTGTTGACTTGATATATTTTTAATTTGTCTCATAATACAGTTGTTATTATGGTGCTAAGCTTCAGTGGTCCTTTCAAAAAACTTATCTTTGTTTAAATTTCTCTCTTCTGGGGCTGGAGAGATGGCCTAGCAGTTAAGAGCGCTGACCACTCTTACAGAGGACCCGGGTTCGATCCCCAGCACCCACATGGCAGCTGAGAACCGTCTGAAAATCCAATACCAGGAGAACTCCAGTTCCAGGGGAATCCGACACCCTCTTCTGAATTCCGCGGCATTGCACGACACGGGTGCACAAACCTACATGCTGACAGTACACTCATACACATACAAAAAAAAAATTCTCTCTTAGAGTGCTTGGACTTGGAAAATATCAATGATTCAAATAGAAAAATCACAGCCAATATGAATATAAAGGGAAACAAACAGCAGCAGAAGAGCTCAGCATATGTCCTAATGAGACAGTGTCTGCAAGGCTTGCATTTGGCTCAGGATTTAGCACCCAATGCTGGAAACGTAGAACTTTATGAAGAGGTAACAACTATAGGATGTTTATAGTGAAATCTGTATCTCTACAGTTGTATACTTAGAGCTTGGCTAACAAATTGTGAACTGATTGCTCTACTTCCTCATTCAGGAAACATACCCAAGGAACATCTTCTGTGCTTACTTAAATTTGATTATGGCAACAGATAGCATCCATATCTAAACATATATGAATAAAATAATCTGTCTGTTGTATGCTGTAAAAACACCATAAGTAGACAACCACAAGTAGTCCTAGTCAGGAAAGCAACTTTCACCAAGGAAGAATTTGATATACATTAACAAATTTAAAACTATATTTATTATATATTTTGTATGTATGTGTGTTCATGCAACAGTGCATGTGAGGCCAGGAGACAACATGCTGGAGTCAGTTTTCTCCTACCACATGGGGATCAGGGATCAGACTCAAGTGGTCAGGATTGGTGGCGAGCACATTTACCCTCTGAAGCATCTGATCAGGACACTTGTTATTTTTCGTAGCCATCCATTAGTACATTTAATTTCAAATACTCAAGTAATATTCTTCACATCTAATTGTTCAATGATGTTTATATTTCTTTTCATCCTTTGAGAATTTCAAACAATGTATTTTGATCATATTTATCCAATCTCTTCCCAGGTAGCCCCATTTCCTACTGACTCAAGTTTGTTACTTCTTTGTTTTTTAACCCATGTAGAACAATTTGTGCAACTTATACACTCCACCCGGGAATGGAGGTGTCCACTTGAGAGTGGTCAACTGACCAAGGTACATACACGTAAAGAAAACAATCTGTCCCTTTCCCAGTAGATATCAGTTGTCAATAGTTCCTCAGCTGGGGTAGGATAGCTTTCTCAACTCCTCTGTCCATCCTGGGATTTTGTCTAGATTGGGCATGCACAGGTCTTGCGCACACCATCACAGCCACTGTGAATTCACAGTGCTCCTCCTCTGATGTGTCCAGCAATCAGTGTTTCCTTGTCGTCATGTGGTGCCTCTGGCTCCTGCAGTCTTCTCAATGATGCCCAAGCTGTGGGAGAGCAAGTTATGATGTAGATGTTCCATTTTAGGCTGAGCATTCTACAATCTCTCATCAATTGTAGCTTGAGCAGTAGTTTCTCTCTGTGTTGACATGGATTGGCAACAGAAGCTGTTCTGATGATTATTGAGAAATGCGCTAACATATGGGCATAATAATAAATCATTACAAGTCAGTTTAACAATATGTTCATTTAGTGGTATAATAATAGTGGACTCTCTCCTAGAGCTAATGATCTATTGAGACACGGGTTCTTAGCCATGAAACCTATGTATGGGTTTCATCTTGTGAACTGTGCCTTAAACTCAATGAAAAGTGTTTGGTTACTCCTATGAAATTCCTGCCACTAATGTACCAAGGGACATGTCTCGGCAGACCAGTTGTTAGTGTATCTCACAGGGTTCACAGCTAGGTGACATTGATGGTCACTCCTATGACAGTCCTGCCACTACTGTACCAGGGGACATGTCTTGGCAGCCCAGTTGTTAGTGTAACTCACAGTGTTCACAGCTAGGTCATACTGATGATTACTTTTCTGTCTCCATGTCATGCACAGTACTTCCTAGCACTATGAATGCTACCTAGTAAGGATGTGGCTTCCAGGTTAGTACCAGCTTGATTTCTTCATGTTCTGTGTTTCAAGCCTTCAGGAGCAGGACCTACCATTCGGTTCTGGAGAGTAACCAAGAAACAACAGGAAGATCTTGTAACATTCTGTTTCTATAAGATCTCCCTGGCCAACAGTTCCAAAAAAAGGTGACCCATTCCTGGATCTGGGTTTTTCACTTGTTAGCCAGGTATGTTTAGAAGGGACATTATAATCTGTTATATGTATAAATTCTACAGTAGAAAGTTTGCATGACTTCTACCCTTCCCTTCCACCCTCACCCTATTTAACCAAATTGTACATCAGTTTCTTATTTTTTGAAGTAAATAATATTTGTGAAGAGAATTTAGGACCTTTTTAGGACAGTGATTGTTTCCCTTGTTTCTTCTTAGGAGAAGCTTAACATATGATGCATGAATTGATATACTGTATTTAGTGATAACTCACAGGACTGGTTTGTATGGAATTTAAAACTTTTATTTTACAGTGAGAGTAAGAAATGTTAACATTGTAAGAATTCCCCCCTATTTGTTAGTAGTCATGGTAACAGAAAATTGAAACTACCAGGAAACAATTTTCCTATAAAATTATGTTGGATTTGAGACAATAATACAAACAATTTATGTGCTGCAAGAAGTGCTTAGAATGAGATAATGTGGCTGCAGGATACAAAGTAAACTACAGCTTTGCTACAACAAATTACCAGCATCAAAGCCAACATGTCCAAGCTACCTAGATTTTTGGAAAATTGCCTTATTTACTTAATCACAGAATAGTATGAAAATTCTTTGCAACTAAATAACATATATTTCATAATTCTTTGGTTAACAATAAATAGCTTAAACTTATATGGAAATAAATACTATTCTGCAACAAAATGAAAGATCATAACAAACTAATTATTCCTTGCTATCTTTCTTAGTCTGGGTGCTCTTCCTTTTTCATGTCAATGAATTCATTACTGTAACGAAATGTATAATATATTAGGACACATGATTAAAGAACTTAGCTGTGTTTCTATTTGTAGCATAACTTCTAGCCTAATTCTAATTACTTATGAAACCTCAACTAGAAGAAAAACATTTGAAACCAGAGCTCTTTTGTCTTGTCACTAAGCAAATGTGTTCTTAATGTAAATAACACTCATTTTTTGACATGTGAGACATAAAGATTTTCTCCATCCCAACTCTCACCCAGGTTCTAATGACGTTACCTCTACAAAAGTAAACACTTAAAACTGTGGGGGATGATGCTCGGGAAACTGTCTTTTCCAAGGAAAACAGGTCAGTGCAGATCCAACCTCTCAGCAGTTGTAACAGCATGAACAAGACCTGCTTAGTCTCATGCCACACAAAAATCCCAGCAACTGCCCCACACTGCGTGAGGCGCTATTGGTAAGTGATTGATACTGGGGGCAGGACGGTTCTGTTTAAGGGCTGTAGGTAAACCACACTCCAGCTGATGACCATACACCCATAGTGTATGTATATGGGCAGAAGAGATATGGGTTTAAACACACACACACACACACACACACACACACAAGTTGGATGGGTAAAGCAGGGGCCATGGCCTGTAAGGAGCTGGAGGAGGGTATGAATATGATAATTCGTGAAATTAACAGATATATAATATTATATATACATATAAATTTTGGATTATAGATAACATACTATAAGGTAATAATTATATAATATATATAAACATTTACTTTTTTAAATCTTTTTAAAATATAATATATTACAGGCACATTCAGGGGTGGAGCATATCAGACAAAATAGTTGACCACTAGAATGGATAATGACTAGGGATGTATCTATTTTGGGATAGGGTTTATGTGTCCCAGGATGGCCTCAAATTCATCTCGCAATCGAGGATGATCTTGAGCTCCTGATCCTGTTAGCTCCACTTTGAAAGTGCTGGGACTCAGGCATGCACTGCCGCACCCAGCTTTACATAGCACAGGGAACTGCACCACAGACTTCCTGCATGCTAGGCAAACACTCTAGTACTAAACTACATCCCAACTCAAGAATGATGTCTTTTAAGTGTATTTACATGTGTGTTTCCAGCACTCTGCCCTCAGACTCCACTCTAGTTTAGAGCTCTTAAGATATTTTTGAAGGGTTGTAGAAGGGAAGGGGGGGTAAAGGTTGAAAAAAGGAGCCCAAGAGAAGTGGGGCCATAGGAGACTGGCAGTATCAGGGGAGAAATGGGGAGACTTTAAATGGGGAAGACATGGAGGGAGGGCTAGACAGATAGGGGAGAGAGGAGAGATAAGTAATGCCTTGATGAAGTAAAAAAAAAATACCCAAGAGAATATTAGTCTAACAATCTATTGAAAAATTACACACACAAGACCTCTACATGAGTCCATATGCAAAGATGAAGGCTGCATATCAAGAAACAGTACCAGACAGGAGAAACCTTCCTTTGAGTTGTTTGCCAGGGTAGTCCAAGAGACTCCCACAATTACACAGGCTATTGCCACAGCCCTTGACTGCCTCTCAGAGCCTGAAGGTAAAACCCTATTGCTGAAGACAGGACATACTTCAGAGACCAGATCTTGAGCAATAGAACTGGATCTGACCAGGAAGCTACCATCCCTGAAGGGTAGCTCTCATAGCTGTGGAGAACAGTATGGAAGTCACTAAGGGACATCATCAATAGATGGTCCAACATCAACCTCGAGACCAAATATCCACATAGATGTCCAGCACAACACACAACGTTGGTGTAATAACAACACTTCTATCTTGGAGGAAATTAATGGCTAACCAATTGTACCTAAAGCCCACTCAGTGTGAGGAAACTCATGTGTGGTATTGTTTACATAGCCAGATGCATACATCTGGAGAGGTCATAGATCTTAGATAATTCTCCAAGGTTTACACATCACTGGACCAAGGTAACATTTTGCAAACTACAAAAGAAGAATCCTTATGTTTACAAACTTTATTCCAGGCACCAATCAGAAAAGAAGCTTCTTTTGCACCAGATGAGAATAGTGCAGAGTTCCACAAATGGACACACAAAGACATGGTTTGTGAATTGCTCATGCCTAGGCGACATATCTACAATGAAACCTTTATACATAAGGTCCAACCATCATTGAACAAGAACCCAAGAAGGCAGTTAATACCACTTAACTCTCCTTAAGGAAGCTCCTCCATGCAACAGGAGACCGAGAACTCAAAAGGGCCTGAGTGGCCAAACCGTGAAGATTGGGAGTCTACAGAGTGTGGCTCCATGGATAGGCTGCCTATGTTCAGCTTCACCCACCCAGGGCTCAGGGAGAATTGTGGAAGAGGGGGCGGAAAAATTGTAAGAGCCAGGGAGGCGATGCAAGACCGAATGGAAACGAGTCCCACAAGCTGCTGGAATCCTGTCCATATGGACCCACAGAGTTGGTCCCGGCCTGCACAAGACCCACTGAAGGTCACCTGGACAAAACCAGCACAGAACTGCAGAAATGGGTAGCAGAGCCCAGTCTTGGCGAGGAAAGATTGGCAGCAGATGGTGGCGAGGTGAGGAAAACCTGGGCTTCTCCAGAAAAGAGACTCCGGATAGGCTGACTAGAGCTCAGGGGAGGAGCTGGCACTGAGCAGTGAGCAGGGAGAGTAATTTGTCCCAATGGAGACTAGCACAAATGACAAAGATGTCAACTCCAGGGGGTGCAGGGGCTGCAGGAGTGTGCCAAGGGAGAATCAAGTATAGTGGGGATTAAGACTGACTAAAAAATATGTATGAAACATATAAAAACTTCAATAAAGAAAAAATGTGGTTTTTTGTTTTTGAAACAGGGTCTCCCTGTAGCCCCAGGTGGCCTGGAACTCACTAAGTAAACCAGTCTGGCCTCTTTCTCACAGAAGTTCACTTGCTTCTACCTCCCATTGTTGGGATTAAAGGTGTGCACCACCATGCCTGGCCTAGAGATTTTTTAAATTTGTGTAAATTTGAACATCCTTTCAAATTTAAATAAATATCATAAAATTATTTGATTATACCAGGATTATGTTCTATTGAGTTTTCTAGCTGTCTTGTAATTTGCTCAAATAATTTCAAAGTGAGCAAATAGCTTTTTAATTTCTTAATTTATAGACTTCTAAAGTGAAGAATTACAGCTTCATGTTGGTTCTTCAATCCTACACAGGAGAGTGCTGAAATGTGCAAAGTGTAATCTGCTGCATTCCTAAGTACAGGCGCCCCTGGCTTTCGATGTGATGTGGCTGCATCCTTATCAAACACCTTTAGGGGGGATATCCTGGTAAAATGGCTGTATTAGCTACTTTTCTGTGGCAAATGGCAAAATAGTATGATCAAAGCCAATTTATAGACAAGTATATTTTGGCTCACAGTTCTACAGGGATATGTCCATCATGGTGGGGGAAGCATGACAGAAAGGGGAGGAGAAAGAAGCCAAGAGATCACATGTATACTGCACACAGGAAGAGATCACATGTATACTGCACACAGGAAGAGATCACATGTATACTGCACACAGGAAGAGATCACATGTATACTGCACACAGGAAGAGATCACATGTATACTGCACACAGGAAGAGATCACATGTATACTGCACACAGGAAGAGATCACATGTATACTGCACACAGGAAGAGATCACATGTATACTGCACACAGGAAGAGATCACATGTATACTGCACACAGGAAGAGATCACATGTATACTGCACACAGGAAGAGATCACATGTATACTGCACACAGGAAGAGATCACATGTATACTGCACACAGGAAGAGATCACATGTATACTGCACACAGGAAGAGATCACATGTATACTGCACACAGGAAGAGATCACATGTATACTGCACACAGGAAGAGATCACATGTATACTGCACACAGGAAGAGATCACATGTATACTGCACACAGGAAGAGATCACATGTATACTGCACACAGGAAGAGATCACATGTATACTGCACACAGGAAGAGATCACATGTATACTGCACACAGGAAGAGATCACATGTATACTGCACACAGGAAGAGATCACATGTATACTGCACACAGGAAGAGATCACATGTATACTGCACACAGGAAGAGATCACATGTATACTGCACACAGGAAGAGATCACATGTATACTGCACACAGGAAGAGATCACATGTATACTGCACACAGGAAGAGATCACATGTATACTGCACACAGGAAGAGATCACATGTATACTGCATGCAGGAAGAGGTCACATGTATACTGCACACAGGAAGAGATCACATGTATACTGCACACAGGAAGAGATCACATGTATACTGCACACAGGAAGCTGACCAGTTGGGGTGGGGCTTTGTTCACAGAAAATGCACCTCAGGGACATATTTCTTCTAGCAAGGCTGGAAGTTCTAAAAGTTTCATAACCTTCTCAAACAGTGCCCCAGTTGGAGACTAAGTTTCCAAATATCTGAGCCAATGGTGGAATGGTACATGCAAACCCCTGCAGTGTCTAACCTTCTGAATACCAGAGCTTAGTAGCACAGTGTCAACTGTGTACTCTCATGATTGACAGATGACAGGGACCTGGGGCCCCTTGCTGTTGGTAACACTCAAAGAGAGAATCGTGAACCTATTTTCAGCCTGGGACATGATCAAAACTAGGAGTAGGATATCTGCAGAAGGAGTGTCATTTCTGTACCAGGATAACATTGAAAAACTAGCAGTCAAATCTTTATAAGTCAAGGACTCTCTGTATATGCAAATATGGTCAACAACAAGTATAGTATTGGAAGACTTAAAATCCAAGAGTTGCCTTTCTGAAAGGGAAGAGTCAACTATTTATAGAGAACCACATGATGCTAGAAGTCAGCAAAACATTTAGTACAGCTTTCAGTTTGGTTAATAATTATCCAATGAACAAATCTGTGTTGCATCTTGTTTGTGAAACTACTTAAAGATGGATACTCATTTCTTACACAGAACTCTGTGATCTGGTTCACATTTCAGACAGGGCAGTGATATCTGCTGAAGGCTCAAGCTATGGTGCCAAGGCAGGTTATTGATAATGTATCTGAAAGGTGTACCTGGGATCCTGCTGCTGCCAGACAACAAATTTTGTCCCTAGAGTTTGCTTTATATTTCCTATCTGCCATGAAAGAGAAACGATGATATATGGAAAGGTGGATAATGTATTTTACTTCTTCTAAAGGGAATTCAAGAATGAAATTTTGCATGAGAAAAAATATTTTTATTACATTTGGGTCCCACTGTATATTTACCATTATTGGAGTCCAGGTTATTTATTGTATTCTTCTGAATTTAAGGCAGATGAGTGTATAGTTTCCAAACACCTTAATCCCTGCCAATATTAAATTAGATTAAAATATTTACTTCTATGTGCTCAGTGTTGTGTTGTTGTTTTTTTAACATTTTCAAGTGATCTCCATCTTTTGGGGGCTTTCATTTTGTAATATTGTTTCTGCTCTAGTTTATTTTTTCTGTTGCTGTGATAAAACAGTCTTCCCAGAAAGCAACTTAGGGGAGGAAAAGATTTAGTTGGCTTATACTTCCAGGTCAAAGTCCATCTTTGAGGGAAGTCTAGGCAGGAGCTCAAGCAAGGACTTAGTTAGGCCTGCTTGTGATTCTACACAGCATTATGCATCACCAGGAAAGTCACTCACAGCCCAGGAAGTACAGCAGGCTCATTGGTAGCTAGACAGCCCCAAACCAGCTGCCCAGGGAATGATGTGAACTATAGCAGAATGGGCCATCCTGCATCAATGAACAATCAAAGACACCCCCCCAGACATACCAAAAGGGTATTCTGATCTGGGAAGCCCTCAATTAAGGCTCCCTTTACAGATGACTCTAGTCTGTGCCAAGTAGATGGTTAAAGCTAACTAAGACATTGACCCCAAGCATTTACTTAAAACCAATCATAGACCCTCAGTTTTTAAATTCATGTGGAAATAATGAAATGTTAGTACAGCTAGGGAATCCTACATGTGGTGTGAAGAGACTTATTAAATATGTGTTGAGTGGGAGTAATCGGAGATGAATTTTGACCTTAGGTTTTGCGAAAGACTGACTGGAAAAAATCGGTCTTAAAATGGCCGAGGTTTTGATAGTGGCATCAGAGATGAGCAATAACTGACTATGTAACCTAAGACATAAATGTTTTAATGTCTTTTCAAAATAAGAATATTGGATAAGGTTACTTCTATTATTAAAAGTTCCTAGTTCATCTCTCTACTCTATTTTAACTAATTACTTACTTTTAAAATGTTATGTGTGTATCTTGGTTGCATATATGCAAGAGCATTGCATGTGTTCAGTCCCTGCATGGGCCAGAAGAGGGGCTCAGATCCCTTGGAACTGGAGGTATAGACATCTGTCAGCTGCTATGTGGGCACTGGGAACTAAATGAGGCTCCTCTGGAAGAACAGCCAGTGCTCTTAACCACTGAACCATCTCTCGCACCCCTTGTCTATTCTTATCATGAACATTTAATTTGAAAATGCTTAAGAGAATCTTTCGTTTAAATATTTTTTTGAGGCATAACTGCTTTATTGGGCTCACAACAGGAGTCCATTGGTCTTCAGGACCTCTGTGAACTTGCTTATTTTCTTCTCCACGTTCTTTTCTGCTTGTTTCCGCAGCCTCATGAGCTGCTTCTTTTTAATTTTGTGTGTATATGCATGTATGCCTGCTTGTCTGTAGGTGCATCATGTAGAGCCAGGTGCCTCTGGAGGCCAGCAGAGGGCATTGGAACCCTTGGAGCTGGAATTACAGGCAGTTTTCAGTGGCCTGGGGGTTGCTGGGACCAACCTGCATCCTCTGAAAGAGTTGTGATGCTCTTAGCCATTGGGCCCCAAAGAATATCTTAAAATCTTGTTTTGCTTTCTATTAAAATTAAGAAAAGGGTTGGGAAGACACCTCAAGCAGGTAAAATGCTTACTGGGCATGAGTGAGGAGCAGACTTCAGCTCCCTAACACCTGCACGAAGGCCAGATGGATGGAGTAGGCTCGCTGTAGTCCCACTGCTATAAGGGCAGCCGCAGAGGAGCCCCTTGGGAAGCTGGCTGACTGCACTACTTGAATTGGTGAGTTGAAATGGGAGACTCTGTCTATATCAATATATATAGGGGAGAATAATCAAGGGAGATGCCTGATTTCCACCTCTGGCCTCACACGCATACACACATGTGCAACCTCACCTGCACACATGTTCACCCACATGTGAACACATGTACATACAATGGGCAGCACACACACACACACACACACAAAGATGATAAAATGAAGCTTACAGAATATGTAAAGCTAAAAAAATAGCACGATTAAGAATAACCAACCTAATTATACCTACTATTATAAATTATATTTAATATCAGTGAAATTACATGTAAATATATCTACACAAACAGAAGATGATTTCAGTCTCCCCTGCCTAGCATAGCTAGTATTCTTTGAGGAAGGAGGGCCCTCTTCAGTGTGACTCTGCCTCCTCGTTTTGACTTTTCCTCTAATGGATGGCATTCCTGTAGCCAAGTGTGTATTTGCTTTAGAAGCTTAGTGAGCAGTGCATAGCCAGTTCCATTCTAATGTCTGAGCTTTTATTCTTACCCAGTCGTAACCAAGAGAAACAAAACTAACACCTTATGCATGCTAATCTCACCTCCTGGAACCTGATAATTTTCGATGCTGACAGTAAAGAACTGCTTCTTTATCCTATCTGAGCTCAAATACAGAAGCTGGGCATGCAGTCTGGAATCATTAATCTTTAAATTTGGACTTCATTAATTAAGAACCATAATCCCAAAAGCTAGACTTAACAGTCTATTTCTATGCTTTACAGAGAGGGGGAGTTAAACAATCCATATTAACAATAGGTTAAGAGAGTGAATTTCTAGAACACCTTATTTTCAAGTACTTCAAGCTGATTTGCATATAATATAAAGAAACACCGATACTCATTATAAAGATAGTTTGATTTTAATTTTGTTACTGAGCTACAACTCCAGTCATTGTCTACTTTTTATTTTGAGACACAGTCTCAGTAATTGCCCAGGCTGAACTAAAACTCTTTCTGTAATCTAGACAGGCCTTGAACTTCTGATTCTCTTTAATATATGAGATGGTAGGTCCATGTCAGCAGGTTGGGCTTGATATTTTATTTTAAACTAAGTGTATATATATTTTAATACCTAACAGAGGAAAAGTTGTTAGTTCATGATATTTTATCTATGAGCAATGTTTACCTATCAATATCAAACTCAGAGAGCAGGCCCTGTTATTATTATATATCTATATACTTTATATAATGCATATATAAAAACATTATATATATATATATATATATATATATATATATGTCATATTAATGTGTACAATGATGAAAATATGCCTATCGCTGATAAGACAATGAGGGGTTTAATAGCTATCCCATGTTCTCTCCCTTTGAATGACCAGAACCTTAAGTCCAGAGGGCCATGATTCACCCCAAGGATGGACATGCCAAAATGCCAGAAGACAACAGAATCCAGACTATTTCTCATGGTTGAAAGTTGATTTCACAGACATTAGTGCCCCTGACCTTGTTAATAGTCAGATTTGTATAACAATAATAAAGTGTGTGGGTGATTCAATTAATGTATTTGGAGATTTTCATGAATGGCCACAAAATGGAACCACTGCTTTGGGCCTTAGAAAAGACCAAACACGAGTTGAGTAAGTGCTAGATCTAATCTTTCAGTTCATCAGCCAGAGGAAGAAACAGAACTATATCCTGAAGCTGCCCTCAAGGGATATTACTTCTTCAGTCTCTTATACATCTCTTCATAAGTTCCACCTTTTACTCTGCCACCTCAGACAATGCAAGAAGAAAACTTAGGGAAAACACTTTAAGAATGGGCATAGACAAGTTTGTAAAAATGACTCGAATAACACTGGAAATAAAATCATGAATTGGTATATGTAATTTCATGAAACTCAAAAGCTCCTACGGAGCACAGGAATCAATGAATAGTCAGCCTAGATAACTGGAGAACGTCTTTGCTAGCTATACATGTGTTAAAGGATTAGTATCTTAAATACATGAAGAATTCAAGAAACTAAACATCAAAAATGCCACAATTCACTTAATAAATGGGTTAATGAATAGTCAATTCACACGAAGTGAAATGCCAATGATAAATTAGCTTAGGAATTTGTTTTTCTTTATATTTAGCCATAAGGAAAATGCAAATCAAAACTACATGAGACTTTATCTTACACAAGACAAAATGTATGTCCATTTGTGGGTCCAGTGGAGCCTGTATAGGGACATAAATTCATATAGGCATGTCATGAGTATAGAACTGAGACTATCTGAGGAAAGGATATGGGTTAGGAGAATGAGAAAGAGCCCAAAATTGAGGGCATGTAAAGCTAAATGTGGTTAAATACCTGAAATATGCTTGTATTAAAATGCCTTTATGACTGTGTANAAAAAGACCAAAAAAAAAAAAAAATCAACTCCAAATGGATCAAAGACCCCAATGGGAAATAGTCTGAAGATGATAGAAGGAAACATTGGCAGCAACCTACAAGACATAGGCATAGGAGAAGGCTTCCTAAATCAGACAGCAGCCACACAGGAAATAAGGTCAATAGTTGACAAATGGAGCCTCATCAAACTCGAAAGCTTCTGTACAGCAAAAGAAACAATCAAGGAAGTGAAGAGAAAACCCACAGAGTGGAAGGAAACCTTCACCAGTGATACATCTGACAGAACACTGACTTCCAGGATATATAAACCATTGAAAAAAAAATAGAAGAAAACAAATGAGTCACTCAAAAGATGGAGTAAAGAGCTGAACAGAGACTTCACAAATGAGGAAATGGAGATGGCTGAGAAACATCTTAAAACATGTTCAACATCGCTAATAATTAAGGAAATGCAAATTAAAACAACTTTATCATCTCACTCTGATAAGGCTGGGTAAGATCAAGAAAACAAATGGTATCAAATGCTGGAAAGGTTGTGGGAAAAGGGAATCACTCATCCACTGCTGGGGGGAATGTAAACTTGTACAACCACTATGGAAAGGAGTATGAAGAACTCTGAAGAGACTCAAGATGAGATTACCACCTGACCCAGCCATACCACTCTCGGGTATATACTCACAAGACTCATCCTACCACAGAAGTACATGCACAGTCATGTTCATTGCTGTCCTCTTCACAATAGCAAAGAGCTAGAACCAACCCAAATGCCCCTCAACCAATGAGTGGATGGAGAAAATGTGGTTCATCTACACGACTGAGTTCCATGCAGCTGTAAAGAAAGATGACATCATGAGCTTTGCAGGTAAATGGATAGAATTAGAAGATATTGTGCTAAGTGAAGTAACACAGTCCCAGAAAAGCAAACTACAAATGGCATCCCTCATTTGTAGATGCTAGCACCAAGCACTGAGTTGTAAGGCAAACTGAGCAACATCAATGTTATATACCCCTTTCCCTGAAAGCAACTGTGCTCTGACAATGTAAATCCCTTAACAGGCTCTAGAATTAACCCACTACTTATTTTTAGAATTTGTAATCTTGGTATATGGGTGGAGGATATGTAAGCATATTTTAGAGTAATATAAAGTTAAAAAGGAAAAATTTGAATCCTTAAATATGATATGAAAATGACAGTTTGTGTGCAAATGATATAAGTTTAGTATAGGTGTGACATATATATATATATATATATATATATATGTTGAAGTGGTACAGATTGGAGGGAACAACAGCAGAGGAACAGGGACAGGGAACTGACTGAAGCAGTAAAGTTCTCCCAAGGACCATAATCCTCTGCTTTGAAAAAACTTTGAAAAAAAACAGAAAAAGACACAGGGCAGGAATAGCAGGGTGCATGAACTCAGGTGAGGTGGGGGGCATGGAAGGGGAGATGAGTCCCCATTGGGATGAAAAATGATGTATGAAATGCACATCAATAAAAATGTTTAAAAAGATTTGACTAAAATGTAAATAATTTCAAACGATATTTTTGTTTATACCTGTATGCTAGTGTGGCTCTGAGTCTGGGGTTGAGAGGCATCCTTCTTCAGAGAGGGACTGTTAGTGCAGAGACCCAGGTATGGTGCTGAAGACAAGAGACTGATGAGCACTCATCCTTAAAACGGACATCTCTATCACTCCCCAACCCTGGCCTAGTTTGGACAACAGCACAGAAGACAAGGTCTAAAGAATTTAAGAGCCAGAGGATGGGGAAGAGTATTGTGCTGCCATCCGCATCTGATACTGCCATTGCAACCATGAAAATTCAGCAGCCCTGGACACCTGCAAAAGACTGGACCCTCCAACTGTTCCTGATACGTTGAAGGATAAGGCTCCACTCCTTCCTTAGGAGCTCATGTCTTATTAATGGTTTCTAGAGGTGATGGTGTAATGATATCTGGTGCTGTAATCATTGTGAAATGAAATGAGAAGAGTTTCAGAGGGAAAAGAAACAGGATACCAGAGGGTAAGGGGGGTGAATATCATCACAGTATTATACACATGCACGAAAGTATCAAATTTAATAAATACTCTGACAAAAGCAACTTAAGGGAGAAAAAGCTATGCTTAGGCTCAGAGTTTAAGTGTCCACCATGGCAGAGAAGTCAGGACAACAGGAGCTGGAAAATAATATCCTTGAGAGCTACTCACGGGAGGATTCCAGTCAGTTGAACGAGTTGTCATGCCCAGTAACCAGCTTACAAACTACCAGATGTCTGCAAGGTGCACCGTCCAGATTAATGCAGCATTAGTTACATCTCAAAGGCTTGGTTCTTATGATTATTGCTATACTATACTTATATTTGCAATGTTCTGATGTATAAATTATTTATCTCTTGCACTGATCACATGACATTAAAATTTCATGTCAATTAAATAAAAGACTGGAAAAGGAGATGCAAGACATGTATGGCAAAATGCAAGAACTCAGGTGGGGTGGGGGGTATGGAAAGGGGAATGAGTCTAAAACTGGACTGAGAAATGTGTATGAGTTGCACAAAACTTCAGCCAAAATCATTAAAAAGTTACATTTATTTACTGTGTAGGTGTCTGTGTGTACATGTGCACGTGGACAGACACTTATACCAAGGTGCCCAAGTCGAGGTTGGAGAACAACTTTCAGGAGTCTGTCTGTGTTCTTCTTCCACCACGTGGGACTCCTGAACTGAACTCAGGTCCTGGATCTTGGAATCAATTGCCTTTAACTCTGAGCCTTGTAGCTAGCCAGTGACTATTACATTTTTTTAAAAAATATTTTTATGAGGAAGTGGCGGTGCGAGGGTTGCTGCACAGCTAGCAGAGCAGCATTCCGGACCACAGTGCGTGCTCCAAGCTCTCTGCCTCCTGCCACCCGCCAGCCCGAGACCAGCCCGCGGCCCCAGCAGCAGCCCGGAGAGCAGCCCTGGCAGCAGCGCCATGGACGGGTGGAATGCCTACATCGACAGCCTCGTGGCGGACAGGACCTGTCAGGACGCGGCCATCGTAGGCTACAAGGACTCGCCCTCTGTCTGGGCCGCTGTCCTCAGGAAAGCCTTCATTAGTATTATGCCAGGTGAGGTTAGTGTTCTGGTTGTCAAAGACCAGTCAAGTTTTTTCGTGAACGGGCTGACACTTGGGGGCTAGAAATGTTCTGTGATCTGGGACTCACTGCTCCAAGAAGGTGAACTTACTATGGATCTTCGTACCAAGAGCACCCACAGGAGGAGCCCCCACCTTCAATGTCACTGTCACCATGACGGCCAAGATGCTAATCCTGCTGATGGGCAAAGAAGGTGTCCACGGTGGTTTGATCAACAAGAAATGTTATGAAATGGCCACCCACCTGCGGCGCTCCCAGTACTGACCCATCTGTCCCTTCCCCCACCACTCCCTTCAGCTTTTGCACCCCTCCTTCCCACACACACATACCATTTTTATTTTTTGGGGTCATTATCCTACTTCCCTTATTGCTGCCAAAACCACATGGGCTGGAGGCCGGGGCTGGATGGACAGGTACTCCCTATACCCATACCCCTGTCCTGTGTGTGTTTGGAAAACATTTTTGTTTTGTTTTGTTTTTTTCTGAATAAAAAAAGATTCTACTAAAAATATTTTTATTTATTATTTTTTATGTGTATGAGTGTACTGTCTGAATGTAGGTTGGTATACCTGTGTCGCGCAATGCCTCGGAGGTCAGAAGAGGGTGTCGGATTCCCCTGGAACTGGAGTTAAAAATGGTTCTTAGTCTCCATGTGGGTGCTGGGAATCGAACCCTGGTCCCCTGCAAGAGCAGTCAGCTTGGTGCTCTTAACCGCTGAGCTATCTCTCCAGCCCCAAACTATTGCATGTTTAATTGAGTTACAACAGGGTCTTCACACAAACAAAAGAAAAAAGAGAAAAGAAAGATCTTCCATAATAAATGTAATAAAATAAATTTAAACATTTAATAGCTTGTACGTCACTTTTTACTGGATACATTTAATCTAGCTGTGCTTAAATTGAATGCAGATTGAAATTTGCATTAATAACCTAAACTGAACCAGATGCTAAATATTAATCAAGTGCATTAATTGAAGGACTCACCTGGTATATTCTATAAAGAAAATAATCCACTCGAATTAAGGAAAGGAATTTTTCATTTTTACCAAGAAAACAGACACTTGCCAGATAATAAGTTACTAGATCCTGTGGTTGCTAAGTTGTTTTCATTAACAGCTTGGCATGCCTAAGCAAGTGTTGCTATAGAGAAGTTTGAGGCAGGAAAACTTTTGAGAACAGAGCGTTTTTACACTTGCCATTCTGCCTGGGCTCCTTTTCCCTGTAAAGTCCTATGGGGAAGGAGTATGGAGGGTGGAGATAATTTGAAGGTATTGTTAAGTGGTACAATGGAAATAAATTCAGCTGGAATCGGTTCAGCTCAACCTTAATCAGCCTGTGTGGGGTGCATCCTTGGTGACAGGAAAGACTGCCCAGGGATCAAAGCCTTCCCAGAAAGCTGGGCAGGGAAACACATTTCCATACAACAAAGCTGCCACTGAGCTATTTACCAGCCCAGAGAAGCCGTTTATCTTTATTAGATTCAAGGAACAAATCACTTTTGCTATTGCAGAAAACAAGTGCTAACTTACCTAGATTCTATGTAGTTAGCTGAACATCTAGCATTAGTTTTGTATCAGTTGATCAGAGATCATTTGTCCCCTCTAGATGTTCTAATTTCCAGAGTACAAGAATCCTGCAAATACCAGGGACTAAGATTGAGTGGCAGATAGTATTAATGACCAGAATATCATGGTAAGGGCAGATGCGTTACTGAATACCTGTTCACGCGTTTCTTTAGGCTTTGTAAAAAATGCAAATACATCATGGTCTCAAATCAGAGTTGTTTCTAAACCCTTATCTGAGTGGACTGATTAACTGCTCTGGCTGAGTTCTCTTAACAAGGCAAGGCTGAGAGACAGCTCTAGTTTATAAGAGAGATAAGGTCTGAAAAACCCTTCAAGCTCAAACCAGACATAGACCCAGCATAGAACTAGGGATTGGGGCAAGAAGGCCCAGATTTAGGCAGGAAACTACTGGCAGCTGATTACTGCTGGGTGAGGAAGTGCTGGTGTTCTTTAAGAGAGTGACATCAGAAAGGCTGATCAGGGTCCAGTGGATGAACTGACACCAAGGAACATATGGAGAAATAAACATGACTCAATAGGCCTTAACATGCTTCACAGAATACATGAAATCCCGTGGGTGGTTGATGGGGGGAGTGGACATACAGTAAGGTGTCTGAATAGGAGTAAAATGTATTGTGTGAAATGCACAGAAATTCAATAAAAGACATATTGAAAAAGAATGATAAGGTTTGAGCAGAGAGCGGGAGGGATGGTGGGAGGACAATTAGTCTTGATAAAGCAGTGACTCCTGGCAGCAAGGAAGCTGTGCTCAAAGTTCAAAATGAGGCAAGAGGTTTGGAATTGCCTTGAAGTTTTATTGCTGGCTGTACTGGACCAATAAATGACTCCTCATGGGCAGGAATGAATTTAATGAGGAAATGAATACTGGGGCGACTTTAATGCAGCTATTACATACATGCGTGTGTATATTTTTAAGATTCTATTGAATTTACTACAAATGGCGATTATGTACAAAATTTATGGAAATTATGACTGAGGAAATGTAACTGACTTGTGGGGTAGGGATGAATATATTCTTTTTTAAAAATTTTTTTTATGTGTATGAATGTACTGTCTGCATGGAGGTTGGTGCACCCGTGTTGTGCAGTGGCTCGGAGGTCAGAAGAGAGAGTCAGATTCCCCTGGAACTGGAGTTAAAGACGGTTCTTAGCTGCCATGTGGGTGCTGGGAATCAAACCCGGGTCCTCTGCAAGATCAGTCGCTGCTATTAACTGCTGAGCCATATCTCCATCCCCGGGATGAATACATTCTAAAGAGAAATTTGTACTCCTCTCTGCCTGTCAGACTACTGAAACAATGGGCCTCAAGAACACAGAGTTTCCAGGAATCTGCAGAGGAGTCAGGACAACTAGAGAAGAAACTATCTCCTGGAAAGATTTACAACTACTTGGATGACCTCCCCAGAGAGACCTAAGGTGGGACATGGTAAATTGGGGACTAACCTTGGTCTGAGTTCTTGAGTTTTAGTACCTATAGCCTTCTACTTATGGCTTTCCCTCACGTTAGGATCAAAGAGATAGCCTGGGGAAGAGTTTCTTGGATCTTTTTGTTCCCTGTTCCCAGGGTGGCTACATTGAAGTACTCTCCTTTCCTACTTTTCAGTTTTAAACAATTATAGTATTTAAGGATGCATCAATGTCAGGCAGTAACTAGACATCAACACTGTAAGATCTTTGCATCCTTTTATTCATTTTTACTAATGCAAATTTTAATTATTGATACACTTATTTGAAACATTATGATCCACAGAGCAAAAGGATTATCAATTTTTGATTCATGCACTTCACTAATACTTTCCATAAGGCTGTTATTTTTCGGTAGGTAAGAGAATTAATAGGAACTTTATTTTTATTTTGGCCTTCAAAAGGTTCACAGTTCTGCTTTTCTCTGGGAGATAGAAATAACTCATTCTTTAACAAGTAAGTAAAATAATTATGCTAAAAGCTACTGAAGAAATAAAAACAATTCAAGGAACAATTTAAAGGAAACAGTCACATGTAAAACAAATGATACATGTCTAGTTTATTTTCTATTATTTTAACAAATACATGAGACAACCCACTTATGAAGAGAGATGGTGTAATTTGGGTCACAGTCTTACTGGATTTCCCAGTTGGGATGTTAAGGCAGAAGCTGTGGGAGTTCCTAGCGTCTGATTTTCCTTTAGTCATGTGTGGCTGCCTTCCACATGATATTCTTCCCTTCTAGAACCAGGGTGGCAGTTCTATAGGACTGCAAACTTCAATGCTGTTTCCTGCCTGCAGGCTGACAGTCTCTAGGCTTAACTCTGGCAAGGAGGGGGCAGGGGACCACGAGAAAGTTACCTGATGAAATAAGAGAAAGAAAGACAGACATGGACTCAGAGAAAGTCCGGGAGATAAAACTCTCTCATTTATTCATGCCAGCAGTGTGTTTATATACCAGAAGTTACTGTGCTCTGGGCAAGGAAGTGGGGGGCAGGCAGAAGGGAGGGAAGAGCCACCTTGGCTCTTCCTAGGGTGGGGGTGGGGAGCTGCAGAGCTCCTGTTTGTGCAACTGGTAAACTAGAGATGTGACATTTTGGTCAATACCTCAAGGGAAGGGACCATCCAGTTCTGGAACTTTGCAGAGATAGGAAAGGCAAGAAAACACTGCAATATCCCGGACCTTCCAGAGCTATAGATAACTCGCAGAGACAACTGAATGCCCACAGAGTTATCAGATAACTCTTGGGGTTTTTGGGGGACAGGTCTTGCGGGTCCTGCCTCAAGCCAGGCAAAGTTTCATGCCTATGAGAAGGTGCATGTAGAGCAAATGCACTCATCTCATAGCCAGGATACCAACCAAAAGTGGGAAGAGATAGGGATCTTAGCCTTCCTTTCAAAGACAATACCAAATAACCTAAAACTTCCCAGCAGGCCACCTCCCTGTGACAGCATGTTGGAGATTGCATGGCTTAAACCTGGGCCTTTGAAGGAAAATTGAGATCCAAACTATGATATTATGTAGAGGACAGGCAGATGTGTATTCACAGCATAGACTATGCAAATCCATGGAGAACAACCCAGAAACAACCAGGTCAAGGCAAGGAAAATAAGAAAGCTGGAGTGATTAAGGAAGAAAGGCACATCATGGGGGCTTTGAAATGGACCCAGAGCATGGTGTTGCCAGGCTGTCACGGTCTCCATTTCCCCTTGGAGAATGTGTTCTAGGACCCTCAGTAGACCTTAAAGTTGAGGATCACTGTATATACCATGTTTTTATTTGTTTTATTTTTTTCTTTTTATGATTTTAATTGATTTTTGAGTATTTCATACTTAGCATCTTACATGCACACATAATGTTCTTTTGTATTTTTCAGTTAGGGTCCCCCTGAAGCCTCAGGTGTCCTGGAACTTTCCATGTAGACCGGGCTGGCCTTTGTCTCACAGAGATCCACCTGCTTCTACCTTCTGAATGCTGGGACTAAAGGCTTATGCTATCACTCCCAGCCCATTTTTTTTTCTTACATACACACAGAAATTTAATGGCTTTCCATCCTTTTTTTGAAAATGTTGACTATATTTTATTCATAATTTTACATGCATGTATGTGTGTGCATCTGTGTGGGTATGAGTGTGTACATGCCATGGTTCATATATGGCAGTCAGAGAGTGACTTGAAGTTGGAATGAGTTCTCTCCTTCAGCAGTGGGGTCCCGGGGTGAAGTGAGGTCATGAGGACTGGCAGCCCACCACATTGCCCACAGGGAGGTCTCACTTAACTGTGCATTTAACTCCTGATAGTTTAACTTCTACAGTTTGAGGCCTGTCTTAATTTCATTTTCTGTTGCTGTAACAAAGGCAACTTCAGGGGCAGGTAGGATATATTTTAGCTCACAGTTCCAGGTTACAGTCTATCATTGTGGGGAGGTGAAGGCAGCAGGAACTCAAGGGTCAGGAACAGAGAATTAGTGTGTGCATGTGCTCATGTGCTCAACTCTCCACTCTTACAGTTGAGGATCCTCTGCTTAGAGAAAAGTGCTACTCACAGTGGGTGACACTCCCCACCTCAGTTAACATGGAGTGAAGACAATCCCTGAAGATGCTCCCACAGGCAAACCTGATCTGATAAACCATCATCGATATTCTTTTCTGTTGATCCCCCATGGTGTCAAGTTGACAGTCACAGTTGACAAAAGCATAGCCAATTGGTATTCCTCTCCTTTAGTTCTTTCTCAGTTTTCCTTAATAAACCTAAGTTCTCTCTCCTACTCCTTGTCCAGCTTCCTTGTTCTTCTCAAGCTTGAGAAAGACAATGAAGTTAAATACCTTTCTCTGGCTTAAGGGAGCTTTGATGGCTGTTGAGCTTTTGGGATCCCAACTCTCTCCCAGGTAAGATGTTCAAGAGCTGTAAAATCTCCAATCACACTCCTTAGGCTGCAGTCCAGAGCTTCAAATGGCCCCACTTGTATTGCCATGTTTATGAGTTACTTTGAGCCACTGTCCATTGAATCAAGGTTCTTAACCCCTGACTCCACCCCGTTGCTACCATACCAGTTGGAAATGGCCACATATGCTGTGGAGGGTTGTAGCCAAGTTTTTCAGTTCAATGCTGTATGGCTTTTAAGGAGATGTGAAATTAACACCTGTCCCAACACCTCCTATGGCCCTTAGAATGACCCTTCCAAATTCATCTTGATGAGTACAATGAATTGATTAGGGGTGATTTATAGAGAGACAGCCAATAACCGAGAGCTCATTTTCTTGAAATAACCAGCTTCTTACCTGCTCTGACTCTAAAGCTCAAAGGATACAAGCCTGTGTTCAAATCACTACCTGGTTTATAGCAGCAGGGGTGTCTAGAAGCTCACATACCACATGACAGAGATAAAGCAGGATCCTGGGAAGGCCACACATTTCTGTGTATTCTGTTACTGCTCTTGTTAGGAATTCTGGTGGCTGCCACAGAAAGGATGGATTATCTTGCTCCAGTCTGGAAAATACAGATGCCAAGTGGTGGCTTGCTGCAAGATGGAATTACTCTGGCTGGGTTCACAGGACTGCTCTCATGACATGCAGGTACAGATTTCCTTAGAGAGCTATTCCTGTCCCCTCTGGCTGTGTAGTGGATCAGGGGAGTCTGTGTCTCTGACAACAGTCATTTGTTTCACACTCAGTGTGTATATCAGAAAGACAGGTGAATGGATCTGCCCATTCTCAGAGATGATGACAACAGATTCACCCAAACAAGAAACACAATTAGAGCAGATTGGTCAACATAAGATGAGCTTACGATAATTTGTTTTCATATTAGATGAAGTCTCTGTTTCCTGGGGCATCATCGATGGCCCATAACGCTTGCTGTTGTCAAGTTTCCACAGAGAGATATCAACGGCGATATCCTGATAATGCTTGGCTTTCTGTATGTCCAAGACCCAGGGGTCCTTAAGTGAGACTTCCCATTTCGGAGAGCTCCTTAAAATTTTTGGGGGCTGGAGAGATAGCCTAGCGGTTAAGAGCACCAACTGTTCTTGCAGAGGACCCAGGTTCGATCCCCAGCACCCACATGGCTGTTAAGAACCGTCTGTAACTCAAATTCCAGGAGAACTCCAGTTCCACGGGAATCCGAGACCCTCTTCTGACCTCCACGGCATTGCACTACACGGGTGCACAAACCTACATGCAGACAGTACATTCATACACATACAAAGAAATAAAATAAAAAATAATTCAATGATGGTTTTGTGGGTTCTCATCATTTTTGTAGGTCAAATGATCAGTAGCCACAAACTTGCCCAGATTCATGTGTCCACTGACAGTGATGGTATGATTTTTTTCCTAATTTGGCTTTAATTTCCTAGTAATTTTCACAATACCTGTTGACCTAGTTAGTTATAACTGTCAACTGGACATAGCTTAGAATCATCTGAAAGAGACTCTCAACAGAGGAGTTTCCTAGATCAGTCTGGCATTTGGGCCTGTCTGTGGGAGGTTGTCTCAATTGGTAATTGATTGGGGAAGCCCATCCCTCTGTGAGTGGCACAAAAAAGCTATCTGAGCATAAGCCAGGGACAGCCAGTAAGCCACATTCTTCCTTGGTTTCTGCTTCAAGCTCCTGACTGGACATCTCTCAATGATGGTCGGGGGCCTGGGAAGTGTCAGCTCAGCAAACCCTTTCCTTCCTATGCTGCTTTTGGTCAGAATGGGAATGTTTGTTTTAACCCAGCAACAGAATGCACTAGGACACCCATGTTTGGCATGAAGTTAAAAACCATTGTGAAAAGGTCACTGTTTATTTTAAAACTCATGATAACTTATTTTTTTAAATTTTATTATATTTTAGTTATTATATTTTAAAATTTCCCTTTAAATATTTGTCAACTAGGGGACCTATGCATAACTGGAAGCAGAAAAAGAAAATTCCTGCTCTGAGGGGGTACTGTGATGAAATGTCTGCCAACAGCCTTATTTTTCTACTTGACTCATATGTTCTTCTTGTTTCTTTTAGATTTCTTTTTTTCTTTGGAGACTAAATTACTATCTGTGTTTTCTATGTATGGGACTGTGCTCCTGAATATCCGAACTTGCCTTGGGTGGTTTGTCTTCTTCAGCGTGTCTTCTAACATTATAATAATCTAATGTGGTTGCAACCTGACACATATACCTAATTATATTTAGATTAATTAAAATTAAACAATAGCTGAAGCTTAGTTTCTGAGGAACACATGAGTTACCTTCAAAGTGCTTACTAAGCATTGTGGGTAATGGAGAATCCACTGATTATTTCTGACATTTTTACCAGACTTAGGTCTGTGTGCTGGCCACACAATAGGCCAATTAAGAAAAAAAAAAATAGATGCTTAGGTCAAGAAACTGATTTTACTTTTGGTCGCAAAATGGAATTTCACAGAATTCCTCCTGGGAAGCAAATGTAGGAATGGCAGTTTATGCAGGTAGGTGCTGGTGAAGATTCTGGGCTAAGGAATCCATTTATACTGCACGAGGCTGCAGATGAAAATTGTTTTAGCCACTTTAAGGACATCAGTATGGACATACCTCAAAAAGTAAAAGTGTTGCTGGGTGTGGTGTTACACACCTTTAATCCCAGAACTTGGGAGGCAGAGGCAGGCAGATCTTTATCTTTGTGAGTTCAAGTCCAGCCTGCTCTACAGAGCAAGTTCCAGGACAGCTACAGGGAGAGTTCCAGAGGCTACAGGGAGACCCTGTCTTGAAAAGACCAAAAACAACAAAAAAAGTAAAAGTGCAGCTACAGTGTAATCTAACTGTACCACTCTGGAAGGACTCTAAGTCAACATAGCATAGAGAATTTGGGTACCCAGCTGCATTGGAGTACAGTTCGCAATAGCCAAGGTAGGTCTCCGTCTAGATGTCCATCAGCAGGAGATGCATTGACGATGTGATAAAAGCTGGGTATCACCATTGACATTTATCCCCCCATAGAAATCCGAGGACCAGTACTCTCATGGGACCATCACTAATGCCACAGGACACAGAGATTTCATTAAAATATATAATAAATATTGCTATTCCACTGGGAATGGAGGAGGAAAGGACACACTAAGAACCATGGGGGTGAAGGGAAAGAAGGAACTCAAAAGGGGGGGGTAATAGGAGACAGGTGTTATCATGGGGAAAATGGGGGAACTTAAACTGGACAGGGCAAGAGGAGGTTAGACAGGGACAGAGGGGAGATTAATTGTACATGGCACCAAACGCCAGAGGGAAATGCATTAACTCAAAACCCTTTGCAAAATCCACATGCAATATGTGAACATGAGTTCATGTGTATACTTGAAGGCTACATAACAAGGAACACACTTCCAGACAGGAGAAACCTCCCTTCCATTTGTGTCCAAGGGACTCTCCAAATAACAAAGGCTATTGCCATAGCCCTTGATTACCTCCCAGAACTTGAAGGAAGACAGGAGATCATCAGATGTAGGCCTTGAAGTAATGGAGCTACAGATGACCTGGAAGACTTCTCCTTGAAGACTAGTTCTCATACTTCTAGAGGACACTATTCAAGCTGCTATAGGGAGAAAGTTAATCAATGGTCCAACTCTGCTCTAAAGTCCAATATCCACAAGGACGGACACAGCAAACTATCTCTATGGGTCCAGTAGTGACACACTTATCTAGGGGTAATCAACAGCTATCAAATTGGACTTACAGCCCACTCAGTGGGAGAGAACTCATGGGACTCACCGCAAATCTAGTCAAATACACATGGATGGAGAGGTCATAGATCCTAAGGAAAACCCTATCTCTGTCATACCTCTAGAGAAATGAAATTTCTTACCATATGCTAAATATGGATCTTTGTATTTACAGACAAGTATATCAGTCACCACTCATCAAAGAAGCTTCTCTTTGTAACATATGGAGACTATTACAGAGCCCCACAATGGTCACTCATAGAGAATATATGTCTGAGAGATGCCCAGCCCCAAGTAACATATCTACAATGGAACTTCAACACCTAAGGGTCATGGAACATAGTGGAACAGGGGTTTGAGAGAATAATAATCCATCCCTCACTGTCTTCAGTGAAGCGTCCTCATACATACAAGCGTCCTCATACATACATCATACAAGAGAGTATGATGTACACAGAAGGCCACAACTGGCCAAGTTTTGGCAAATAAGAAAGGGGAGCGTGCATGTCCCTGTATAGGACTCCTATACTGAACCTTATCCATCAAGGTTCAAGGTAACATTGCAGAAGAGGGAGCAGAAAGATTGTAACAGACAGGTTTGATGAATGAACATAAGGAGACAGATTTTCAGGCATTTGGGAACTTGCACATATGAACTTATAACAGTAGTGACAGCATGCACAAGACTCCTGGTGATTCAAACAGAGAAAAACCCAGCATAGAACTGGGAAAATGGGTGGCAGACCCCAACCCTAGCCAGAGAAACTACTGGCAAGTGATTACTATGGGCTGAGCGATAGTTGTTCTTTAAGGGAGTGACTCCAGATAGACTGACTAGGGTCCAGTGGATCTGCCTGAACTGACAGACATCTGGGTATACATGCTGCACTGGATGGGATTTACCATATATGACAGAATGTATGAAATATGATGGGGGAGGATATGAAGGGGTGTGCATGGAGGAGGGTCTACATTTGATTACTATCTATTATATGAAACACACAGAACTAAATAAAATACATTCAGAAGAATAAAGATATGTAATTTAAAAAAAGTTAATCATTGAAAAAAGTTTTACCTGTTTGTCAAAGAGTGCTAGGTCAGCCCAGAGCTGAGCAAGGCTGTTAAGGAAGTAAAGTTAGCTCAAGATAAATGCCGTTAGGCCTGACATGTACATTCGAACCTCTCCCCAATACTGAAGTTCTCTTCAGTTAATCAGCCTTGCAAAGGGTTCAGCAGAAAATGTGGCTCCTTGCAGGAACTTCCATTCCCAGAACTTTTTTTTTTTAATTAGCTCTATTTCATTTAAAAATGTATTCAGTCCTGGGGCTGGAGAGATAGCCTAGCGGTTAAGAGCACCGACTGCTCTTGCAGAGGACCCGGGTTCGATCCCCAGCACCCACATGGCGGCTAAGAACCGTCTGTAACTCCAATTCCAGGAGAACTCCAGTTCCAGTGGAATCCGACACCCTCTTCTGACCTCCGTGGTATTGCATGACACGGGTGCACAGACCTACATACAGACAGTACATTCACACACATACAAAAATAAATAAAATTTAAAAAATTTATTAGGTCCTGACAAATTCTAACTACATGTATTTATGCATTTCAGAGAGTTGGGTGTGTATTGTATATGCAGAAAGAAGCAGAATAATTCAGTCAAACTAATGTATCCATCACCTCAATGATTCACAATGTATTTCTGTCTCAATCAAACACTGATTCTGTAACCAAGTTTCTGTTCTCCACTGCAGAATTTGATTGTTTCAGATCCCCCGTGGATCCCATTCTAAAAATACATACAGTATTCTTTGTACTGAGATGTGTGGTTTTAAATGAAAGCATTATGCAGGGAACAGTCTTTGCAGCTGATGAATATTGTATGTTATAGCTTCTTAGAGATCAAAACCAAAGGCATAGATAGCCATGTATACCACTTCAAGTGGTACCTGAGTGGCTTCCTCCACTCCAGAGATCCTCCTGTGAGTAGGAGAAATTTTGAGCAGTGAAAAGTTGTCAAAGACACAGTAAGTTCTTTCAGAAAATGCATTGTGCTGTTTCACATTGAGAACTACCACTGTGATGTCTATTAACTCTAATATGTTGTAGATTCAGTATAATTCAGAGCTGTGTGTTTATGCCCACTTTAATATTCAGCTTGGATGTTTTAAATAGTAGAAATAATATAAACTCAAATAATTATCTGGAGTTCTGTACTTTATCATCTGTAGAAGGTTAATTATATCCACTCAATTACCTTATCCTTTACTAAGTGATAAGACGAAAATGGAGATGGTAAATTCAGTTTTCATGCTTAAATGATTCCTAACAATATAAAAGAGGGGAGGGGGATTAAACTCTTGGTTATAATTTTTCAGTCTTCCTAATTATTTTCACCAACATCAGGTATTTTTACGTTTATTTATTGATTGCTTGATATTTCTTCATGTGTGTATATTGGCCTGCTTGTTCCACAGTCCACATGTGAAGATCAGAGTCCAACCTTAGGGAATTGGAATTGGCTCTCTTCATCCACTATGTGGTTCTTGGTGATCAAACTCAGGTTTTTAGGCTTTTTAGAACTTCTAGGTTTTTTAATTCTCCACTTTTCTTTCTATTGTATCATTATTAAACAGAGCAGGGTTTAATGACATTTGCATGTACCTTTCAACAGACCAAGATGAGTTTAAGTCTTAAGTAAATCTACTCTACTCTAACATGAAGAACCGTATGAAAGGAAGGAATTCGGAGTCCTATTCAGATGTCTGCTTTGAGTTGATTCTGTATTTGCATCTTGGAAATATTTATTTATTATTTATTTATTTATTTATTTATTTATTTATTTATTTATTTATTTATTTTTGTCTTTTTGAGACAAGGTCTTCCTGTAGCTCCAGCTGTCCTGGAACTCAATCTGTAGACCAGGCTGGCCTTGAACTCACAGAGATCCCCCTGCCTCTGCCTCCCAAGTGCTAGGATTAAAGGCTTGTACCACAAAGCCACGCTTTGTTGGTTTTTTTTTTTTTAAGGACAGCCATAGTGATCCCACATTGATTCTTAAAAATGTAATTTTTCTCATGTGTCTGTCTATATGTGAGTATGTACATATGTATTCGGGTGTCCAAGGAAACCAGAAGAGGCCATCAGATTCCCAGGAGCAAGAGTTAGAGGCATCTGAGAGCTATCCAATGTGGGTGTTAGGAACCTAACTCGGGTTTCCTACAAGAGCAGTGAACACTTTTAGCCACTAAGCCATTTCTCCAGTTCCTTTAATGCTTTCAAATAGAGTTCTTTATATATAATCCAATTATTTTACCAATAAATTAATAATTCTTATGGGCACAGAACAGAAGAACTGTTCTCTAACATTATCCTTGGTGCATATATAATGCTAGGTACTCCTTAGATTCTATTCACAAAATAACACATTATTTGGCCGTAATGATGTATTGGAATAATGGCATCTTCCATATTTAATGCATGTATATGTAATTGTACGTGTGCTCATATGTGTACGCGTGTGTGTGGATAACATGTGTGATGTCAAGTGTCTTCCTCTTTTGCTCTCCACCTTTATTTATTTATTTTTTTGGTCTTTTTGAGACAGGGTCTCCGTGAAGCCCCAGCTGTCCTGGAATTCTCTAAGTAGACCAGGCTGGCCTTGAACTCACAGAGATCCACCTGCCTCTGCCTCTGCCTCCCAAGTGCTGGGATTAAAGGTGTGTGCCACCACATCCAACTCCACCTTGTTTTTGAGACGGGCTCTCTCACTAAACCTAGAGCTCACTGATTTGGCTAGACTGTCTCGTCATCAAGCTCTAGAAAGCCCGCTGTGCACATCGTCCAGTGCTGGGATTGCAGGCATGCACTTCCTGACTTTTCTGGAAAAGTTGAGTGATTTGGACTCAGCTTCTCGTGCATCTGCAGACAGCGTTTACCTCCGGAGCCATTTCCCTTGGCCCCATGCCATAGCACTTTAAAAGAGTTTCCAGGTTCCTTCCTGTGTTGTGATCTTTCAGCAGATCTGCCTTTCCCCCCTAGACAAACCACCACAGCTCAGGCACCAGGGCCTCTTGTTTTGTTCTCTGGGGATGTGGATTCTTGCTTGCCTTTCAAAGGCACTTGCTTAGCACTGGGAAAAAGCCCTTAGGAAGCCCTGACCTTGGTGTCAGGCTGCAGATCCAAATCTATAAATGGGCTATATGTGGTCGCTGCCAATGCATTTCCAGAGGACCAGTATCTGTGGGAAAAGGGTCAGCTTAGCCTCTTGAAAACCCACCCCTGTGTGCCTCTTCCATCTGTGAAAAGTATTCTTTTATTGGGTAGCAAATTGCACATTTGTTTATTGCTTCCTCAATACTGAATCACACAATTTCTCTGTATGCCAAGAACCCAGGAGCACTGTAGTGATCATGCAAAGAAGAAATATTTCACTTATGACTTTGGCCTTGACTTTGGTTTTTCAAATCTGTTCTGAGGAGATGTGCGGTATGCCCTAAATGCCGGAAGACAGCTCATCGTTAGGAATATGTGTTGGCCTGGCTTCCTCACAGGCTGACTCAGAACAGCATATGGCAAAGCAATACTCTGAGCTATCATTGAATACTGATAATGTTTAACTCCAGAATCTACCAAGACACTGCCAACTGAACATCTCTCCAGGGCACAACTTTAATGTTTTTCCAGGCCAGTGAATTCTGTGTCATCTACAATTGCATGGTGGTGTAAGTTATCAACCATATGTTCTAATTAAAGCTTCCTACTTGTTATTAATAATTTTTTATTCTTGAGAATTTCATGATGCATACGATGAAACATAATAATGTTCACCCTCGGATTTCCCCCCCCCCCCAAAAAAAAAAACTGGGCTGGAGAGATGCCCTAGTGGTTAAGAGAGCCAACTGCTCTTGCAGAGTACCCGGGTTCGATCCCCAGCACCCACAAGGCAGCTGAGAGCTGTCTTTAACTTCAGTTCCAGGGGAATCTGATGCCCTCTTCTGATCTCCACAGCATTGCACCACACGGGTGCACAGACCTACATGCAGACAGTACATTCATATACATAAATTAAAAAGACCCACAAACTCCCCATGACATGATCCCCTTCCAACTTTATGCCCTCTTTTGAATTTTTTTTTTGATAGCCCACTAAGTACAATGACTGCTTCTGCTATGTGTATTTGTGTGGGGCTAGCCAGGAAATCTATCAGTGACCACACTATAAATAGAGAGAGAAAATTATTCTCTCCCCAGCATCTATCAGCTCCACAGTTATTTCTATTTTACTGACGCATTATTTACTCTGGGCCACATAGGGTGTGTTTTATCAGTTTGCATTGGATTTTTGAATTGCTAATTATATTATTAAGACTTTCAGTTCTGGACACTAGCCTTAACTCTTTCGTTGATGAGTCTAGCACACACCAGCAACTCAAATAGGGAATTAACACAGTGTCAGAAATTTTATGCATCCTAACTAGAAAACTAACTGGTCTTCACTTTCTATATTCAGCTTCCATTTCCCTTTCCATTTTCTTTTTTTTAGAATTAGTTGTAGTTTTCCTTGTGTGTATTTGTGTGGGTCTGTGTGTGACACTATGCACATAAGTGCAGGTGTCCATGGAGGCCAGAAGAGAAGAGGGCATCTTTTTTTATTTTTTATTTATTTTTATTTTTTAAATGGCTCAATAGTTAAGGGCACTGGATGCTCTTTTTTATAATTTTATATGATTCCAAAATATGCATATATACACTCCACACACAAGTCAAAACTACAAATTCTGAAAATAAACTATAGGTTGACTCCTAAACACATTTAGAGATTCACATTTTAACAGTAAATTTGCACACATGTATAAAAATGTGTAACTTTACATTTTTTTAAGAATACTACTACATATCTTCCATCTATATATGGTAATTACAATGTGTGAATATAAGTGGTAGGACAATTCTAGAGTCCATTTAGAAATTAACATTATAATAGCAGAGTTGCTTTCAGATACAATGAAATATAATAATAAAGTTGCTTGGTTTGCCTGCCAACTGGGGATTTGGTGTTAACATCCACAAATGAGAGAAACCATTCACCTTTTTTTTTGGGGGGGGGGGCTGTGTTACTTCACTTAGTATAATTGCTTCAAGTTTGATCTATTTACCAGCAAAGCCCATGATGTCATCTTTCTTTACTGCTGCATAGAACTCCATTGTGTAGATATATCACATTTTTGTTATTCAGTCATCAGTTGAGGGGCATTTGGGTTGTTTCCAGGTCTTTGGTATTGTGAAGAGAGCTGCAATAAAAATAGCTGTACATGTATCTTTGCAGTAGGATGCATCTTGTGGGTATATACCCAGGAGTGGTATGGCTGGGTCAGGTGGTAGGCTCATTTTGAGTTTTTTAAGGGTTCTCCTCACTGCTATCCACAGTGGTTGTACCAATTTACATTCCCACCAGCAGTGGATGGATGAGTGTTCCCCTTTCCCCACAACCTCTCCAGCATTTGGTGTCTTTTGTTTTCTTGATCTTGGCTAGTCTTATTGGAGTGAGATGATACCTTAATGTGATTTTAATTTGCATTTCCTTAATTATTAATGATGTTGAACACTTTTTAAGATGTTTCTCAGCCATCTTTACTTCCTTACTGTTCAGCTCTTTACTCCTTCTTTTGAGTAGGTCATTTGTTTTCTTCTTAGTTTTTAAAGTAGCTTATATATTCTGGATGTTAATGCTTTGTCAGATGTATCAGTGGTGAACATTTCCTCCCACTCTGTGGGTTTTCTCTTCACTTCCTTTATTGTTTCTTTATCTGTGCAAAAGCTTTTGAGTTTGATGAGTTCCCACTTATCAGCTGTTGTCCTTATTTCCTGTGCATCTGCTGTTTGATTTAGAAAGTCTTTTCCTACACCTATGTAGGTTGCTGCCAGACTTTTTCTTCTATCACCTTCAAGGTTTCAGGTTTTAGGTTGAGATCTTTGATCCACTTGGAGTTTATTTTTGTGCAGGGCGAGAGGTAGGCATTTAATTTTGTTCTTCTACAAATGGTGATCTAGTTTTGCCAATACCATTTGCTGAAGATGATATCTTTCCTCCACTGAGCTTTTTTTGGCTCCTTTGTTAAAAATATGAGGTGGCTGAAGTTATATGATGTCAATTTTGGAACTTCAATTATGTTCCATTGGTCAATGGTTCTGTTTTTTTGCCAGTACCAGGCTGTCTTTATGACTATAGCCCTGTAATATAGCTTGAAGTCTGGTAATGTAATCCCCCCAGTATTGCACTTTTCATTCAGGGTTGCTTTAGCTACTTGGGGTCTTTTGTTTTTCCATATGAATTTAAGCATTTTTTTTTCTAAGTCTGTGAAAAAGCTCATGGGGATTTTGGTTGGGATTGCATTGAATCTGTATATTAATTTGGGTAGAATGGGCATTTTTACTATATTAATTTTTCCAATCCATAACATGGCAGGTCTTTCCATCTTTTGATGTCATTTCCAATCTCCTTCAGGGTTTTAAAATTTTTGTTGTAGAAGTCTTTGGTGTCTTTGGTGTCTTTGGTTAGGTTTATTCCTAGGTATTTTATTTTTTGAGGCTATTGTGATTGGGAAGGTCTCCTTATATTCCTTCTCCAATTGCTTATTGTTGGTGTAAAGGAAGGCTACTGATTTTTCTAGGTTTATTTTGTATCCTGCCACTTTACTGAAACTTTTGATCATTTCTAAGAGTTTTCTAGTGGAGTTTTTAGCATCCCTTATCATATCATCTGCAAAAAGGGATACTTTTACTTCTTCTTTTCCAATTAGTACTCCTTTAATTTCACTTTCTTGCCTTATTGCCCTAGCAAGCATTTCAAGCACTGTATTGAAGAGGAGTGGCAATAGTGGACAGCCTTGCCATGTTCCTGCCCTTAAGAGGAATGCTTCCAACTTTTCTCCATTTAGGATGATGTTGGCTGTGGGTTTCTTGTATATGTCTTTGATTACATTGAGGAATGTTCCCTCCAGTCCAATCCCCTCTAAGACTTTAAGCATGAAGGGATGGTAGATTTTGTCAAAAGCTTTTCCTGCATCAATTGAGATGATTGCGTGGTTTTTGTATTTAAGTGCATTTATGTGTTTTATGATATTTATTGATTTACGTAGGTTGAACCAACCAAGAAGAGGGCATCTTATCCTCTGTAGCTGGAATTCTACAGGCCATGGTGGGCCACTGGATGTTGGTTCTGGGACAGGAACTCTCGTCCTCTGCAAGATAAGTACAAGCTCTTACCCACTGGGCCATCTCTCCAGACTCTCTGATCCATTCTTTTTTAAATTTTTATTTATTTATTTATTTATTTATTTATTTATTTATTTATTTATATGAATGTACTGTCTGCATGTAGGTTTGTGCACCTGTGCCATGCAATGCTGTGGAGGTCAGAAGAGGGCGTGAGATTCCCCTGGAAGTGGAGTTCTCCTGGAATTGGTGTTACGGATGGTTCTTAGCCACCATATGGGTGCTGGGGATCGAACCCGGGTCCTCTGCAAGAGCAGTCGGTGCTCTTAACCGCTAGGTCATCTCTCCAGCCCTGATCCATTCTTAAATGCAGAATATTCCCCATCCCCGTTGGTGACTAGGATGAATTGACATGGGATAAGTGGAACTTAAGGGCCTTGGAAGGCAGCTGTGTCTTGATAGGTTAAGACAGACTGAAAACGGTCCCTCACAGAACCTGCTGGGGGAACCCCAAACCCCTCAGCTGACAAGAGACTACTTGGCCACCAAATTCCTTGAGCACCTTGTTCTGGGCAGAGACATCTTGGTCAGCGACAGTCAATTATTATCTGCCTCCCATAGGACGCTTGTGTAAAGCCCCCTTTTCCCTGGAACCTAGCCTCCTTCCTGCACTTTCTAAGGCTTCCAACCTTTTCTCTATATAAACCTCTAACCTTGGAGAAATAAACTGCTTTGCAAAGAGACAGTCATCCCAGGAGCGACTCTGCCCCTGCAGCTGCTTCTGATCTCGGCGGGGGTGGGGGGGTGGGGGGGTGGCAATATTTGCGAACAGCTGAAATTCTCTGCAATCCCGGGAAATGTTTTCTGAGACTTTGGACTTCAGTTGCAATCGTGTCTGTTGGGTTAGAGCTAATTTAGCCCAGTGCCTAGTGTAGCAGAATGAACCCGTGGACTGTCTTCTTTCTATCCACCTGATTAATGAGTGCAGCTTTTCTACAAAGAGGAAAAATGCCAGCTAGCAAACTCTAGGAAGCCATGACTGTTTTCTGTTATTAGTTTCTACTGATTCATCAGATCAGGGCTTCATTCTTTGACCCTCACTGTAGGTAAAAGCAGCCTTGTATCCATCCTTGCCTTAGCTCCTGTAAAAAAGAAGGATTGACTTGTAAATTTGAAACTTGGTCTGTGTCACTTTTAAAAAGAATCATAGAGAACGGAGAGAAGGTTTAGTGGAAAACAGCATGGCCTCCTTTTGTAGAGGACCTGAGTTCAGTTCCCAGCACCTACATTAGGCAGTTTACAACCACCTGAAAGACCATCTCCGGGGGATCTGAGTCCATATTCACTTATCCCCTTCCTTCTGCAGACACAAATTAATACACATAGTATAGATGGTAGATAGATAGATAGATGATAGATGTCTCTGATATAGATAAATGACTCGGATATTTTCATGTGTCAAAGCTTTCCCATGGTTTTGAAGTTTTCAGGTATTTGAAAAGCTGTTTGCTGCCATTCTTAGCCGTCCATCTTTTGAGGATCAAGTGGCAAACAGTGATTTCCCTTCCAAATACTCCCCAGCTCCATGAAAGGCAAGAATCTGATCCTGGGAGGAAAAGCTCAGACAGTACAGCACACGTGGAGAGTAAGACAGGGCTCCTGGAAGCTCCGTGTAGCTTCTGGTAAAACGTTAGATGGAACTGCTTCTAAACGTAAGTTTCCAAATTACCAAAGTCAAAGGAACGACACGCATGCCAGAGTTTTGTGACCTGCAGACAGCAGATCGGAGCTCACAATCCAGACGGAACTGCTTCTAAACGTAAGTTTCCAAATTACCAAAGTCAAAGGAACGACACGCATGCCAGAGTTTTGTGACCTGCAGACAGCAGATCAGAGCTCACGATCCAGGCATACGGATTTCACGGGGCTGACAAATAAATGGGGAGATCTTTTACATGGTGAAATGTGTTCCTTTCACATATATGTATGGACATTCTCACACCAGTCCATTCTCTTCCTAGAAAGCCCACAGAAATTGGCTCCCACCAGGGATTGCCTGAGATTTCTAATTCTGGGCAGAGTCTAGAAGATTCTGCTCTGGACAGTTTATTAGAATCTCCTTGGCAATCAGCCCACTAGACAAAATAATATAAAGTTGACCTATTTTCTTATGCAAAGAATTAATCAAAGTCAATCAGTATTTCTGCCTGAGGAAAGTATTTCTTTTTATTTTCTTATTCCCTGTGCTAACCGAATTGAGAATTTAGGCCTGAGTAACTGCAAGACAATTTTAAAATTAAGTAGCTTTTCACGGCTTGCCTTTTGCCATAATTATTCAGATGCTTCTTCACATTAAAAAATAATTATGGATAAAAAGCAATGTCAACATTAGTGTTTTCTCCACTATGAATGAAAGGATAAGAGATAGGAGACAAGTAAGTTTCCATTAAATTTAAAAGAAATCTTTAGACTACTGATGAATATTGAGGAACAGAATTCTCTGTCAAGACAGAAAGGAACCCTAGTGTGTGCTGTGGGATCCATGGCTTGATAAAGCTCAGGGAGCTGGAGGATTATTCAGTGGTTGCAGCCTTTGCCCTGCCAGCCTGAGGCCTGCTGTTCAGGTCTCCAGAACCCTCTTAAATGCTAGGTAGATCTAGCAGCCTGCCTGTAATTCCAGCCTGAGAAGGCAAAGTCAGGGTGCCCAGAGCAACCTGGTTAGCAAGAATAAACTACATCAGTGTGCTCTGGGTTTGATTAGGAGCACCTGTCTCGATACTTAAGGTGAAGGAATGATAGAGGATGATTCCTGGCCTCAATCTCAGGCCACCATATTCATACCTGCCCACATGCAAATCACACACACACACAGAGGAAAATAGAAAAAAAAAAGTGGAAAAAAAGCTAAAAAAATTGATTTATTGTAGAGTCTGTCACACAGATCCCCCAAGGAGATGGAGACAATCTTCCTGTGCCCATTATGCTGTTGGTTAGGTCCCAGGCACTTGGAGCCTTGCACATGAGTTTAAGCTCAGGCACAAAAGTGTCTTTTGATGTCACAGGCAGGATGACATTGTTTGGACTTCTCTGGTATTAATCTCTTCAGCCAAAATTACTTTGGAATTTAGCCATCCTGTAAAGTTACAGTGGAAGATTCCTAAGGATTATTTTGCATTGTGTTTTACTGACTGGATAATTGGAGTCTGCACTGTTAGCAGGCAGTTCTGAGACAATTGGTCAGGAAAGATGCAGCTGATATGAAGTATCTAATCTCCCAAGCCAGGTGTGTTCCCAGACTTGCTGTTTTTCTTAACCCAGTTGATAGTCTCATAGAAATTAATTGTCTACTCCAACATCAAAAACTGCCCCCTTCCCTGGCCACCTCTAGATCCCTCCCTGTAGGAGTTTAGACTCCTGGATGGAAAAGCTCACTGGGAATCATCGTGGATCCTAGACTGTCTGATTTTCACTCATCATTCTCATAAATTTATTTGCCTAAGAATAATATTTGTAAACAATATTTGTAATAACACAGTAGTTATCATTAGTGATTATTTTAACCAAATACAACTTTGTTGCACAAAGTCTTCAGAAACCAGAGTCTACAGAACTAAGTAGTAAATATTGTGTTGGGAGCTTTCGTATTCTAGTCTGAATGAGCATTCGAACTTCTTCAAATGTAAACCTCTGTATTTATTATTTGTTTGTTTGTTTATTTACACTTGTGCATTTGTGTATGTGTGTGTATGCTTCGAATATGGCATGCATATGGATGTTAATGGATAACATGAGGAAATCAATTCTTTCCTTCCCTGATGTGAGTCCTGTAGAATGAACTCAAGTCATCAGGCTAGGGTGGCATCATCTTTACTCGCTGAGCTATCTCTCTGGCCTCGCATCTGAAGTATCTTTTAATAATCTGAATGTTGGCTCCCATCTTATCTTCACATCCATCTTCTCCCCTCTTGAAACCCTACAAGTTCCTATAAAATAATCAAAACAGACAATATGAAAAGTACACAGAGACAGGTAGAGAAACAGACAGTGGAGGGAGAGACAATGTAAAACTGTAAGTGGTAAGAGCTACTGTAAAATTGTGAGTTGATTCTAAAGAGCCCAGCAAAACACGATGTCTTCCCTTCCCCCCTTCTCCTTCATCTTTTTCAAATTTGTCTATTTCCTCTAGATATTTACTAACACATTTGTACATTAACATGAAACTATTATCCCCAGTAGCTTCAAGCCAATAAATAAAAGCTTTGATATACAAAGAACAAATTAGGTGCAATCATGGACGTCTTTATTTTTGCAATGATTAAATAAATGAAAAAAAAAAAAAAACATGTGCCTAAGTTATTATCCAGAGAAAGAGTGTGTGGTGACCTGCCTGATGATTTTTGAATGGGAGGCGATCTTTTTGAAAAAGCTATGGCACAAACAACAAATTGAATTTTTTTGCATAGTCAACAGTTTGGTTTTGGTATTGCAAAACCTGCATATTAGATCAAATTCCAAGTGGCACTGCTGTGAACATCATTCTGGACTCTAACCTCTCTCCGGCTTCACAGCTAAACCCGAGTGTAAACAGTGTTATGGCGTAAGCTTTGTTCTTATTTCGAAGTTAATTATGTGAAAATCCACAGCAGCAGGCTTCTATCTTAAGCTCTCTTTAGTGATATAAGAGGTTCTTGAACTGATTGTAGAGAATTTAGAGACCTGTGGTACTTGAATATCAAAGTTTTGAAAGAAGAAAGAAAGGATTTCTTATTAGATTTTTAATGAGATAATTACAGACATGTGAATTAAATGGCTCCAGCATGAAACTCGGTCTTCATTTAGCCAATGAAGTCCTCCATACACACTGGATGCAGATTGATTCCCTGTTGGAGTAATAGCTCATTTGTTTGCATGCATATGTGGCATGTATGTTTGCATGTGTGTGTGTGTGTGTGTGTGTGTGTGTGTGTGTGTGTGTGTGTAGCCTGGTGTCTCCTTCATTTGCCCTCCACTTTATATCTTGAGGCAGGGTCTCTCAATCAACCCAGACTCCCAGATTCGTGTAGTGTAGCTAGCTTGTTTGCCTTGTGGATCCCCTATCAGACTCTTAAAGGCTGGGCTTAACACTGGCCAATAGGCCTGTTCAACATGCACATGGATTCTGGGTATCTGAATTCTAGTCTACATGCTGGCACAGCAAATATTTTACCCTCTGAACAACCCCCATATCCTTGTATTTTTTTTAATTGATCCAAAAATGAGCCCCAGTGCAATCGTGAGACTCCACCTGATGGTAGCAGATGAGTCTGCCCTGTATTGCTTCTGCCCTGTATTCATTCTCTCTCTCTCACCCACTCCTTAAGATCCCCTTTCCTGACCCATGCTCCCCTCTGCTCCTCTCCTCTCCCTTTTACTTCCTTTTTCTCTCTTTTCCTCTTCTCTCTCTTTCTCTTCTCAAACAGCTTCCTAGAATAGAAGGAGGAAAACCCAGAGCAGAGCCTAACAGACAGAAACCCAGAAGTGAGGCCGAGTCACAGAGAAGCCGAGGTTGCTCTAGGGAAGGAACTGGAAGTGCTCCCAGGGACGGAGAATAAACCACTAAGCCATAGCAGAGGGTACCCAGATAAAGCGACAGATTGACTAATTTCTGCGCTTTACAGAGAGAAAGGCGAGACTTGAAATCTACCAATTAGTCAACTATAAAATAAAAAAAGAAATCAGATGTAAATTCAATATGCTAACTGCTGAAAATACCCTTCTTGGAGAATAAAATTATGGAAAATTATTTAAAAAGATATTTGATGAATGCTCAAATATCTTTTTAAATAATTTTCCATAATTCTCTAATATTGCGGACACGAAATATGTCTTATTTCCACATTCATCAACATACTGGAGGAACATATCAGAAAGGGAGTACCTTCACACCAAGACTCCTTCAATTTAGACTAAAATGCTATGATTCTTCTATGAACAGTTTATTTTTGTGTGAAGAAACTCTTAAATTTAGTTTTCTATTTTTTCCCAAAAGATAATACCAAGACTTAATCTAGCACATTACTGAAATTAGTATCTGTTGGTCTCTCAACACATAAATAATAAAGCAATCAGGTCAATGGTGTTTACAATGACTAATTTTAAACTATGTACAGAAATGGAGTCTTAGAATGCTTTTATTAAGTTGCATTTGTAAGGCACTTTATGATCTCAGGTATGAGATAGAGAAAACCTGAGTTTCCTTAAAACATATTTAAAGTGAATTTTATTCCTAATTAAACCTGAATAAATAAATTTTCTAGACAGCTTTTCATGAAGCCTAACATAAATCACTGGGTGAATTTTTTTTTTTTTTTTTTTTTTTTTTTTTTTTTTTTTTTTTTTTTTTTTGGTCTTCCTGTAGCCCCAGCTGTCCTGGAATCACTCTGGAGACCAGGCTGGCCTTGAACTCACAAAGATCCGCCTGCCTCTGCCTCCCAAGTGCTAGGATTAAAGGCGTGCGCCACCCCCCCCGGCAAAGTTTTTTTTTTTTTTTTTTTTTGAACTGGGTGAATTTTACAAGGGAAACTGTCCTAGGTACAAACCTGGGAAGAGGTAGGGACTGGGAAGGAGATCAAAGGACTTGTTTGCATAATGATTGGCATGCCCAGGACACAAAGTATTTCACAAGACTGTGAGAAGCCAGGAGGAAATAGGAATCTGTGCCTCTCCTTAGTTAGAGAGGCAGAAATTGAATCATAAATCACATTGGAGAAATAGTAACACTCATGTGTTGGGGAATAGTTATTTATTTGTTTGTTTATTTATTTATTTGTATTTTTGAGACAGGGTCTCCCTTTTAGTCCCACCCGGCCTGGAGCTCATTCTGTAGACCAGGCTGGCCTTGAACTCACAGAGATCCACCTGCCTCTGCCTCCCAAGTATTGGGATTAAAGGTGTGGGCCACCAAGCCCGGCTCTAGAGTGATATTTAATAACCATATCAACTCCACCGTAAAGACAAATTCTGTGTGTGTAACAGTGTTCACATTCACTATCAGATTTAAAAATGATATGAAGATATTGTCATGAATAGGAAGAATAATCTCCTAAAGATATATTTATTGCTTATTTACTTAACAAATTCTCGATTTCCAAGTTGTTGACTTGCTAAGTATACTACCCGAATTTTCAGAAAGGAAATAAGTCTATAATCTGTGTGTGTGTGTGTGTGTGTGTGTGTGTGTGTTTGTGATGTATGTGTGACTGTGGGTAAACACCGTGGCGGGCGTGTGGAGGTTGGAGGACATATTTTGAGGTATCGATTCTCCCTTTCCAAGTTGCTTCCAGGGCCTCTTGTTTCTGCTGCTGCTCAGCTGAGGATTTCCCCTCATTCTTCAGCCTCTGCCTCAACAATCCCGGAAGGAGTGCTGTGATTTCGGATGTGCCCTACCACCCCCACATCGTGGGTTCCAGGGATCCAAACACAGGTCTTAAGACTTACAAAGCAAGCTCCTTTTTGTTAGGTGGGGCTCGGGGTGAAAAGCCAAGATGGCATAGACCGGAAAGACCCTCCTTTCTTTTCTGGTCAGGCCAGATTCCCATGAGACCTCTGGACCTGAGACCCACCTCCAGATCTGAGCCCCTGGCCTGGTTTAATTGGCCAGATTCTAATAGGTTACCATCTTCCCTACCCCCTGTAAAAGGTTCTCCCCACTTCTCAGAAGCACGCTTTCTATGGCCCTCAGGATGGCCGGCGGCCATGGATTCAGCAGAGAGACCGCATTTCCTGGAATAAATGCCTACATTTACGTAATTTTAAATTCGGACTGATTCGGCTTTTTCTTAGCTTAGGTTATACTTCTCACTTTTCCTGCTGCGTCACTTCCTCAAACCCAGAATTCTAACCAGAAATGTACAATTGCTGGCTTCCTAAGTCTTAGAACTTCTGTGAGGATGAATCTCATGAAACAAGTATTTTATGCTTCCTAAGGAGTGAATCATTCTCTAAGGTGTCTCAGGCACTGGGTAACTATCTCCAAAGCACATTGCACTGCACAAGCACTTTGCTTATGGCTTCACACCAACAGGTAAACAGACCCCAGGTGGAGAAATCACACCTTCACATATGAACAATTCAAGCCTCTCTCCTCACTGTTTTGGGGTCTCGATGGCTCTCTTTTCTTCGAACAAATTCTATAGAAGCTATTTATGCAGGGTGGAAAGAATAACAACATCAAGGGATTCGGGGGATTCGGGAGACGGCAGTACAGAATCACTGTGGTGATTGGAGAGCAATAATCCTGCAGCTAATTAATACAAATATGGGCGAAGCATTGTTTTGTGTTTCCAGATCATTGTTTTATAACACAGCTCTGGTTTATACCCAGCCTTTTTCTGCTTCAAATGTTTTATTGGAAAACAAAGTATCAGAGTATATCAGACTCAAAGGAATCACAGCTAGAATGAAGAACTTTGCTAATATAAAGTAAACTGACAGCTACAGGAAGTAGTAGACAGCTATCCGAGGACAGCCATGCAGATGCTTTCTTCCTTCTTTAGCATGCACTCTCTTTCAAAATTAATATTTAAGGGCTTAACAGACACATCTGCACTTCACTTACACAAAGGAAACCCCTTTTGATGGGGGTTATCTCCTTTGCCTGTTCCATTAAGAAGGAGGACAGGTAGTCCCACTTAAGAGCATTCCACAGATAAAGTCTTTCCTGGTGCCGTGTATCAGCAGTGAACTTCCGGCAGCTTTGCATGATTTTGGACCAAGTTATCTCATTTTTTTCTTTTTCTTTTTTTTTTTTTCCCCCAAGGTGTGCCTTATAGAAAGAGAATACGTTGTAGGCCATTAGAGATATTAAAAAGCGTTTTTTTTCTACACGTACAACGCTTGGTATTTTGACACCAGATGTTTGAGGTCTGTTTCTCCCACCCACTAAGTAGGGCACACACTGCAGTGGGCTCTGGTTTGATGTCCTCTAATTGAATTCAGTTCTGGCACAGCAGATCACACAGAGGAGGAGCTCAGTACCACAGCGTGGTCCCTTACTTCGCAGTCAAATTCAGGCATCCAGAACATGGAACAAACAATAAATTGGGGATTTCTGGACCCCTCCCTCGAGTGCTCTTAATTTGACAGAGAAGCTTGCCAAACTCAGGGATTCATTTCAACTATGTCAAAAAGAACAGCTTGTCTAAAAACAAACTTTAAAATTTTAATGAGTACTGTTTTGTAGTATAGCTTCACAGCCATATATTTACTAACAAAAGCACATGCCCGTAGGTAATGAATTTTATATAATAGTATGTAATACCTTCATATAACATAAAGCAATGAATTAAAGATTCATATGCTGTATGGATATATGAGATGGATATATTTCATATTTTGTGGATAGAGCAAACTTTTTTCAAAGCAAATTTTTATTCAAGCTTTGTGCATTTCATACAAAACTTCCAGTCAAATCTAGACCTGTGCCCCCTTACTTGCCCTCCACCTCCACCCCACCAGAGTTCACACCTTCTGTCATTTGTGCTAGGGCCCATTGAACCAAACTACTCTCCCTGCCCATTCCTCAGTACCAGCTCCTCCCCTGAGCTCTATTCGGCCTATCCTGAGTCTCTTTCCTAAAGAAGGCCAGGTTTTCCTCATCTGACCACCATCAGCTTCCCGTATTTTCTCAGCCAAGGTTGGGCTCTGCTACCCATTTCTGTAGTTCTGTGCTGGGTTTTTGTCCAGCTGAGCTTGCATGGGTCTCGTGCATGCTGATACCAATGCTGTAGGTTCATATGAAGGGTCCCAGGAGCTTGTAGGATTCATTTCTGTTCTGTCTTGTACCACCTCCCTGGTTCTTATAATCTTTCCACCCCCTCTTCCACAATGTTCGCTAAGCCTTGGGTGGGTGAAGCTGAACATAGGGGACCTGTCCATGGAACCACGCTCTGTAGACTCCTAATCTTCATGGTTTGGCCACTTAGGTCCTGCTGAGTTCCTGGTCTCCTTTGCATGGAAGAGCTTCCTTAATGAGAGTTAAGAGGTAGTTAGTGCCTTCTTGGGTCCTTGTTCTATGTTGCTTGGGCCTTATGTGTAGAGGTTGCATTGTAGATGTGTCGCCTAAGCATGAGCCATTCACAGACCATGTCTTCGTGTGTCCAGTTGTGCTACTCTGTACTATTCTTATCTGGTGCAGAAGAAGATTCTTATCTGAGAGGTGTCTGGGGTAGTTGTGTGTAAATATAAAAAAATCTGAGAGAATAATATTATTCTAACAGTCTATTGACAAATTACACATGTAATATCTCTACATGAGTCCATATGCAAAAATGAAGGCATATCAATAAACATTACCAGACAGGAGAAACATTCCTTTGAGTCATTGGCCATTCAAAAGACTCCCCAAATTACACAGGCTATTGCCACAGACCTTGATTGCCTCCCAGAACCTGAAGATAAAACCCTATTGCAGAAGACAGGACATACTTCAGAGACCAGATCTTGAGCAATGCAGCTGGATCTGACCAGGAAGCCACCATCCCTGAAGGCTAGCTCTCATAGCTGTGGAAAGAACTGTGGAAGCCACTAAGGGAGATCATCAATCGGTGGTCCAACATCAGCCTAAGACCAAATATCCATGTCAATGACCAGCATACATACGACATTAGTGCAATATCTTGGAGGAAATCAGTGGTTAACCAATTGGACCTAAAGGCCATTCAGTGGGAGGAAACACATGTGTGGTATTAACATAGCCAGATGCACACAACTGGAGAGGTCCTAGATCTTAGAAAGCTCCCAAGGTTGACACATTCCTAGGCCAAGTTAACATATGACAAACTAAAAAGAAGTATACTTATATTTACAGACAAATATACCAAGCACCACTCAGAAAAGAATCTTCTTTGCACCAGATCAGAATAGTACAGTGTTCTACAACTGGACACACACAGATATGGTCTGTGAATTGCTCATGTGATTTTCTGAATTTCTTTATTACTTTTGATATTTTCTTGTTGATCTCTAATTTTATTAATTTGGGTCTTTTCTTTGTTTTGGTAAACTCAGCTAAGAGTAGTCAATCCTGGTTAACTTTTCAAAGAAACTCCTCTTCATTTCATTGATTTTTTTGTATTGTTTTATTTATTTCTACTATTAATTTCTACCCTGGCTTCTATTGTTTCTCCCCAATGTAGTAGTTTGGGGTTTGGTTTATTCTTGTTTTTCAAAACTCTTGAAGTGCATCAAGTTATTTATGTGTGGTCATTATAATTATTTTAAATGTAGGAACTTAGTGCTGTTAAAGTGCTATTAATTTTCCTCTTATTCCAGAGGTTCTTTCATTTTCATTTGTTACAGGAAATTCGAATGTCTTTCTTGATTTATTTATTTATTTTTAATATAATACTTTTATTGATGTTTTGTGTATTTCAGACATCATTTTTCAGTTCAATTTAGACATTCCCCTTTCTCTTCCCCCCACCCCACCGCAGTTCATGCACTCTGCCATACATATCCTGCATCTTTCTCTCAGTCTCTCCAAAGTTTTTCTCTGCAAAGGTTTATTGTCCTAGGCAGAATTCAACCACACCAGTCTGTTCCGTGACCCAGTCTTTATGTTGCTGTGGTCCCCTCCCAACTGTACAGCTCCAAAGTATGCCCATGTACACATCATATATGTACCAGAATTATGTCTTCCAGGAATAAACTGCATGTGAACTCCGATATATGTCCAGGAGTTGGCAGTTTTGATTTCATTCAGTAGTGTAGTTTTAATCTCTGCAAAGTGAAATTTCTAAAAAAAAAAAGGTATCAATTTTGGGCTTCATTTCATGTGGTCAGATAGAATAATGGGTTATTTCAAATCTCCTTCTCCAGCATGTGCTGGGGTTAAGTCTGCCAATATGTGGGCTCTAACACAACCTCATGCCAAACCTAAGGGACCTTTGAGGAAGGGAGGGCAGAAGAATTAGAGGAGCTAGAGGACAGGGAAGTCTTCTGTGAAATAGCATCTTCTGGACATGACAGGGATGTTGAATCCATGAGCTCTTAACAATACATTTGCTTGCACAGGAGCGTTCCAGTCAGCATCCCAGCAGGGATGAAGGAAGGGCTCCAGCCTAGTTTGAGATGAGAAATGGAGGCATACATGGGAGAATTAGGTGGTTGGGGAGGGCTAGATATGATGAACATGAATCTTGCCCATGTATGAAATTCCTAAAAAAATATGGAGCAAAGATATCTCTTAGAGGGAAAACCTTTGTCAACTCAATTAACATAAGCAAAAGGCTGGGTATGCAGCCCAGGGATCAGAGAGCCTGCCTAGAATGGCCGGTGCTCTGGGCTTGATCCCTAGAACCACTGCAAGCAAACACAAATGGTAAATCAAATAGCACGTTATGATTTTTTGAGTTATAGACTCATTCTTCTTAGTATATTTTTCACATGTAATTTGTAAATTGGCATTTCAAATAATTAGAATTTATCTTTTTTTCCTTTTGTTAAATTTATCATTTGAAAATTTCATACATATGCGCATATAACATATTCAGCATAATCTCACCTGACACTTCCTTTCCTTCTCCACCTCTGTCAGCTCCTCCCCTTTCTACTAGTCCCTCTCTCAGGGTCACCTGTTTCTTCTTTTTTTTTTTCCATTGAGTTTACCAGTGAGACAAATTTAAATTACCTCAAATTAGTAAAGTCTACATATTGGGCTTAAAATGAAATATGTAATAGCAGAAATCATTACATAAAGGCAAATAGCCTCCTTACCTCAGTACATTCTCCTTAAAGAATAGATATATATTTTATGCTTTACATTATTAAAAATAACGATATAAAGTAGCATTGCAGAATAAAAATGTGGGATTGGGGACATGGCTCATCAGTTAACAGGTCTGGCGCTCTTGCAGAGAACCTGGGTTTGGTCCCAGCACCAGACAGTGGCTAATGACTGCCTGCAACTCCAGTTCCTAAGGATCCTATATTTTCTTTCGATGTCTTCAGGCATCAACCACAACATGGTATATATATATATATATATATATATATATATATATGCAAAACATTCATCTACACAGAATAAAACCTAAACTATTTTTTTAATTTTTTAAAATTTATTTTTGTATGTGTATGAATGTACTGTCTGCATGCAGGTCTGTGCACCCATGTCATGCAATGCTGTGGAGGTCAGAAGAGGGCGTCTTTTTCCCCTGGGACTGGAGTCAAAGACGGTTCTCAGCTGCCATGTGGGTGCTGGGGATCGAGCCTGGGTCCTGTGCAAGAGCAGTCAGTGCTCTTAATTGCTAAGCCATCTCTCCAGCCGATAAAACCTAAATTTTTTAAGAAAAAAGTAAAATCACACCTATGTACCAGTAGATATAACCAAACAATATTCTTAGTAACATTGTTTGTAATTGGAATAAGCATAAGCAAATTCTAGATCATATCAGTAGGAAAGTGAGTAAATCAGATGTGTAGAATTAATAGAGAAAATTATTGACTTAATGGCATAATAATTAGGTACGACAGTTTTCAAAGAAAAAGCTACTGGCGTGAGATTGTAGATCATGCATTATTTAAATGAGGTTCAAATGGGCAGAATAAGTATGTTGAGATACATCCCTTTTATTTTTGAGAAGGTTCATACTTTGGATAAATGCATGGAATCGATATTCTGAAATTATAGTACTGACTGCCAGTGAGGGTCTCAGTATAAAGGGAGATGAACAAGCTGAGCATTTTACCTAGGTGGCATGTGTCAGTCCTTAAGGTCTGTACTTTGTTACACAATTCATTTTCCTGATATCTGGAGTCCCTCTGTTCTCCTAACCTTTCCCCCGAGGCTCCACTCACTGGAGTTTGAAAACTCCACTTGGCCCCATCAGCCACAGTCTTTGAGGAATCCTCGCCTGTATAGGTCTGAAGGAGACAGCAAAAGAGTCATTAGTTCTTCCTTATTGGATCCAGAGTCTGTCCTACTGAAACTGGGTGCCAAGTGCTCAGAAAACTGGTTTCTATGCTTGAAACTTCTGCTAGTTTTCCTCAAAGAATCTTTGCCCTCAATGCTTTAAAGAATCCTTCCTTGTTAACTGCTTAGAAGCTTTCATTAGAGACCCTCTTCCCTATCAGCAACAAAGTCAACTTTCATTTCCTTCATGTCTGATTTGAAACAATACATTCTTGGGATGTTGATTTTTTTCACAATAAACGTGTACTAGCATTTCTTGGGAAGCCACACTTTCACTGGGAGTTGGCAGGGGTGGGGGTGGTGGTGGTATACTAAACTGAGACAGACACTGGAGCCTTCCTCCTTTCTTACTCTCATACTTTTCTCAAGCCTCTTCTCTACTGTCACCCAGTTAGTTATGTTTCTGTTGCTGTGGTAGAAAACCTCAGTGAAAGCATCTTAAGGGAGAAAGGGCTTATTATAACTTCCAGTTCTAAAGGAATGCAGCCCACCGTGTCAGAGAAGAGTTGGTAGGTAGGCAAGGCAGCATGGCAAGAGCGGGAAGCTGACTGATCATGTTCACATCTTCACTCAGGAAGCAAAAAGGGGAACAGGCAGTGGGGCTGGGCTATAAAACCCCTAGGGCAGGGCTTCAGTGACTCAAAGTTCCTAATCTTCTCTGTAAAGCACCACCTGCTGGGGATCAAGCTTTCAAACTCCTGAGCCTCTGGAGGATATTTCACCTTTAAAATACTCAGACACCATCAATGCGCACAACCTTTTGTGAGCCCAGGCTGTGAAAAAAGAAATCATTTACAGGTATATCATATAGCCCACAGATGCTTCTCCAGGCTTAGGCTTAGAGTAACATGCTTTACATATGGCTACATATATCTATAGTTTCTGTTCTCTTTCCTAAAAGTGAGACTCATATTTAAGCTTTTCTGTTTACCTGCCCCAAGACTTTCTGTGGGGCAATAGGAGAAAGATAACGCTGATTCAATATTGGGGCTGTGGAAGTGTAGGTTTGGAGAGATACACTCTCATTACTAATCTAAGTACTTCAGGAGAAATGTTATGAGCTATAACATTGTACCACTGAGAAATTGCATTAACTCCCATGAAATGTTCATCTCATCAATAGATTTAGTTCTAAAAATATTTCCTACAGTGCTGTTTACTGCATTTTATAGTTGACTCTTCTCAGCTCCAGATGAAACATATTGAAGTGTGAAATGGTCAATTATAACTGGATAAACAAAATTGCTTGGATAAAATATTGTGTGTGGCTGGCTGGCGAGTGTTCATTTCTCTTCATCTCAAGGCAGAGTGGGGAGTGGAAGAAAGATTTGGTACATCTAGAAGATGGCTTTCTGAACAAATTCACAGTTACCAAGACCAAAAAGACCTCATAAGTCAATTTCATGCAGAGATGTTTAACACCATTTTTCACATCAAATGTTTTAAAAGTTCTCTCTTTTGTAAATACCTTTCAAAATTTAAAAATTTTTTGAGGCAGAACTTATGTGAATTTTTCCTCCTTTAATCATAGGAAAAATGCATTTAATGTTTGAAAATACTTTTAAAAAATTGATGCTTAAGAACATAGATTCAGAAGAGAATAGGAATAATATATTTAAGTGGCTTTCAATACGTCCAAAGCTTGAGGTAACAACACACTGACACATATCTGTGTTTACTGAAATGTTTTTAATAAAATATGTGCTTCCAGCATTGACCGAGGGTTTCATTAAGTTTCCTATTTAAAGCTATGTAGCTGATGTCAATATTGAGAAATGCCTCTGTTATTCATATTAGCAATATTTCTGGAGTATTTCTTTTAAGACTTAGTAGATATAAAATCATGACATTGCAGACCAGTATTTTCTGGGATATCTCTTTGCAGTTATTATTTTGTGTGTGCATGTGTGCTAATTTCACCAGAGTTTGAGAAGCAAATAAAGTTTCTTCTTTTAAGTCTGCTAGTCATATTTCAAAAATTTGTATGCCATTCTCAGATATTTTAGTTAGTGATCTTCATGGAGTTTTGTGGCTTAGCAGGTAGAGAAACTTGGATTTAGCGATATGTTCCAGAGATTGGTAAGCAAGCAGCAAAGGCTTCTGGGATGCTACTGTCCAGGTTGTTGGCTAGCTTGCCTCTCTGTTAAAGTCCCTTCTCCAAGGATGGTGGAGATGCAGACAGTGAGGACTGTTCTAGAACATAAGGGAAAAGAGAAGTGGAGAGAGGCAGGAAGCCTGGAAGGGAAAGAGAGTCAGGGAATGAGAGGAGGGAGAGAGGAATGGATACTCTGGTTTTTGTAATGCAGTTTTTTGTCAACCTCAGCCGCTCCCTGAGTGCAGCCACCCTCAATACTTGCACTGAACTCTAAGCTCCTCAGTATCCCACCTGTCAGTCTCTAAAGGGTTAGCTTTATAATGACTTCACCATTTCACTCCTTTCCTCCATCCCATGCTGACTCAGTTACATCTGAATTACTCAAGGAGGAAGCTTCATGTTGCCCAACCCATGACTTAACTCAATAAAGACACTGGACACGTGGTCCTTGCTCAGCTCCCTCTGCCCAGCCTATTTCCTTTAATAACACAGCCTCTCTTCCTGAATTTTCCTTCTGTTGTAGCGACTTACAAACTCCACAAGTGCATTTGCTCATAAGTACTGGTATCAGTATGATTTAGAGAAAAGCCTTTAACAAACTGTTCCATACCTCAGATCAAATCAGTATCCTCTGAAGGGAAATCTGGAACAGAGGGGCACTACATGGACGTCCTGATTTGTTTTGTTAGTTTTATCTGTTATGAAAGTCTTTGATTGGTATTCAGAGGCTAAGATGTTAAGAGGTTGGGTGGTCCACGAGAGTTCTGTCCCCTTCGAGTTCTCCAATGAATTTCAAGGTATAATGAAAAACCTTAAATTTTGGTAAGAAAATTTCATGTTTTCCAGAACAGTGGTTCAATGTAGGTTATAAACATGATTTTGTCTTGAACTTTAATGCTAGTATCCATGTGGGACTGTTTCTGGTTTTTTTAACTAACAGTAGATTATCACCCTGCCAAGACCTAATTGCTAAAAGAATCTCATCAGGAAGTATTGACAAAAGACCCTTGGATTTTATATAGCTGAAAAAAATATATTGTCCAGCTTAATTAGTAATTCAAGTTCAGCAAAATTTGAACACATCTTTCTGATAGCTCATTGGACCAGTTTGGATAGCATGTTACTCTGAATAAGTTAATTCACCCAAAGAGCAGAATTGTTGCTAACTGCCTAATTCTGCATTATATATCTTAAGTCTGAATGCAATGGAAAGAATAGTATCATTAAATCAAGACATAAGTACTGGTATCAGTGTAAAGCTAAAGGAAAATAAGTACTAAATATAATAGCAACGTTCAGACTTGTCTATCTTTGTGGTATAGAACGATAAGGAGAGCTTGCCAAATATTTCCCAGAAAGCATCACTGTCTCAGCATTCTGTGCTTATCTGTGAAGATATTTCTCCATTTGATTCAAACTCCCCAAATCCAGGGAGACTGATAACTAGCACTCCTGTCTGACTAGTAACCGTAACAACAGCATATCTTAACATTTCTTTCACATTTTCTATTATGTTTTCTGCCTTTGATGATACTGATCCTCATTTTTATATAATAGATACCTTTTCCAAGAAGTCGTTACGTACTTTAGTCTTCATAGATGCTGTTCATCAATTTATTGGTCATGATCCAAATGAAGGAGAGAATTTCACAGCAGGAAAAGAATGTTTTCTTCATAAAGTATAGAAATAGCTCAAAGGTTCAGATTTAGTAACTAAAAGTAGCATTCGGTTAAATATCAATGATATTTTTTTCTGACAAAATGCAATGTCTAATGTACTTTGATTATGAAGACAGGCTTTGAAGTAACCAGCAATCAATTGGCAAAATTTGGGGCAGTAAAACATATAAAATTTACTGTTATAAAATAGCCATTGATTCTTAAAAAAATTCTTTGCTGCCCCACACCTGACTGTGTCAGACATTTCTAGTCTCCGTTTCTTTTTTGTGAAAAACAGCAAAGTTCTGGAATGTCAGCTATGGCTTCAAACTGGGTGACAGTAAAAAAGTTAAAGATGCTATGAGCAAGTGAAGAGAGGTTAACGATGTTAGGTCAAGGTTCAGGATGGAAAGCCAAGGTGGCGTAGACCGGAAGTCCCCCCTTCTCCTTTTCTGGTCAGGAGCCCACGATCGTAAAAGTGCGTGAAAAAAAGTCTGGGAAAATTGCCAGTCAGAGCCAACACCTAGTTCTGGATTCCCATGAGACCTCTAGATTTGAGACCCACCTTCAGGGTCTGACCTGGCCTAATTGGACAGATTCCAACACATCACCATCTCCCCTCCCCTGACCTATAAAATTTCTTTCTCCCTTCACAGACGTGTGCTTTCCCCTTGGTCTTTCACCCACAAAGGCCTTGGGTTCCCTGGGAGAAGATTTCCCTTGAACAAAAGCCTGACTTGTTTACTTTCAGTTTGGACTGATTTGCCCTTTCTCCAGGTGTCAGGGAATCTCTTAAATGAATTAAAGTTAAAATGAATTATACTAACTTCCTTCCAGAGAATGCAGTTAAAGGAGTCAAATAGTTACTGACTGTTCATATTTTAGATTCTTCTGTCTTCTCTATAAAGAGAACCAACTATCCACCTTGTGCCTGGCCACCTTAATCTAAACTTTAATAAATCCACAAACAATTTGCTTCCCCCAAATCTTATTCTTTCAGATAATGTTATCCTTGTTCACTTCCTATCAGATCTTTCTTCCTCAGTCATTTTATTCTCTCTGTGATCTTTCTCATCTCCCCCAAATATCTAATTGTACATCAGTTACATTAAATTCTACATCTAAAAACACTTCAGGATCCCCCAGTACTCTGTCTCCTTCCCAAGGTCAGACATAACTTTAAGTTCTCTTTACTTCTTAATTTTCTGTTTTATCCATTGCATTTGTATAGCCATCTTGAGCCTTTGTATTCTCAGTTAAATTAGATCTATCCTATTAACTACATTCTATGTTCTTTTCCTCTCTGCAATGGTTCCATTTTCCTTTGAATTTTTGTTAGCATTTAGTAATTATAGTTTATAATTGATTTAATTATGCCTTTCCTTTCTTTCTTTCTTTTTCTCTTTTTCTCTTTCTTTCTTTCTTTCTTTCTTTCTTTCTTTCTTTCTTTCCTTCTTTCCTTCTTTCCTTCCTTCTTTCCTTCCTTCCTTCTTTCTTTCTTTCTTTCTTTCTTTCTTTCTTTCTTTCTTTCTTTTATTTTTTTGGTCTTTTTGAGACAGAGTACCCCTGTAGCCACAGCTGGCCTGGAAATGTCTATGTAGACTAGGCTAGCCTTGAACTCACAGAGATCTACCTGCCTCTGCCTCCTGAGTTCTAGGATTAAAGGCATGTATCATCCTACTTGGCCACATTTTACATTAGGACATTTAACGTACGTATACCATGTATTTTGATCATATTTATGCCCACTACCATCTCCTGTTCCCATCCTACCCCCTGTCAATCCCCCTTACCCTTCTCAAGCAAGCTGGGTTATTTAAGACCCTTTTGTTTTGAACCAAACTTTTCCACTAGACTTGTTTACAGGATCAAGGCTGAGGGATTAGCCACAGGACTGTGAGCACATTACAATGGCTACACTAAGAAAATAACTCTCACCCAGATGCAGCCATTGGCTTGTTAAGAGATCATCAGGGCAGAACTGGGCCTCACGAAGCCACCCCCATGGTGGAATATTGATGGGACCAGTTTCGTGCACATTCTGTGTAGGTTATCACAGCTGCTGCTGAGTTTAAGAGGGCAGTGGACATGTCATGTCCTCAAGAACACGTTCCAAGACATTGCACCCTGCCCTGCAGCTTGTAGTTCTTTCTAGGTTCTCTTCTTTGATGTTCTTTGAGTGTAGTGGACCTGTCGTGTCCTGAAAAATATGTTCCAAGATATCGTACCCTGCCCTTCAGCTTGTAGTTCTTTCTAGATTCTCTTCTTTGATATTCTGAGTCATTATGCATTTTAACATTATTCCTAAACTCTCCAGATATTTTTTTCTTGGATTCCTATATAACTTCTCTATAGTCTTGTATTTTCCATTTAAATCACTCTCTCTCTCTCTCTCTCTCTCTCTCTCTCTCTCTCTCTCTCTCTCTCTCTCTCTCCTTTTCCCCTCCCTCCTTCTGTCTTTTCCCTTCCTCCTTCTCTTTCATTCTTTATGGCCAGGATGACTTTTGAAATTAGAGAACTGTCTAGAGTTTTTTGCTTACATCCAAGAACACTTTCTCAGTAAGTTCTCTCTCTGAAGGAGGTTGGGTCTTAGCTATGTTGAACTGTGGATTGAGATTAATCTATGGAGTTGAGTCTGCAGCTTTGAATAAAATCTGTCCCTCCTGCAGTTAAGGTCACTCCTTAAAGCTGCTTTATTTTCTGAGTTTCTACATGACCAATAATGACTGCTTTGTCCTCTACACACTAACTTGTCTCCATAGGATTAAAAAATAACTTGGGAGGCAGAGGCAGGCGTGAGTTCAAGGCCAGCCTGGTCTACGGAGTGAGTTCCAGGACAGCTGGGGCTACATGGAGACCCTGTCTCGAAAAGACAAAAAAAAAAATAAATAAATAAAAAAAAATTAAAAAAAAATAAAAAAAATAAAAAATAACTTGTGTATTTGAGGTTTTTACTCTTGGGATATCATGAGACACATCCATATGGAGAGAGTGTAATTTTAGTCACCTAATCAAAGGGACTCTGGTGGGGTTTTATACATTTTTTTTTATTTATTTTTTTGTATGTGTATGAGTGTATTGTCTGCGTGTAGGTTTGTGCACCCGTGTTGTGCAATGCTGCAGAGGTCAGAAGAGAGTCTCGGATTCCCCTGGAACTGGAGTTCTCTTGGAATTGAAGTTACAGACAGTTCTTAGCCACTATGTGGTTATTGGGGATCAAACCCCGGTCATCTGCAAGGGCAGTCTGTACTCTTAACCTCTAGGCCATCTCTCCAGCCCGGCTTTAAAAATTATGCCACTTCCTCTCATAACAATCTGTGTATTTGTGGACTCTGAGAAAGCCTACTCTGAGTCAGCCTCTTACCTCATGAGAAAAAGCATGTGTGGAAAATTCTGTGAACCTGATGGCTTGAAGGGGTGTTATGTTACGTGTACTGTTTCATAGAAAGTGGAGGCAGATTGGAGCTCAGAGATGGTTCAGTGGTTAAGACCATTGGCTGCTCTTCCAGGGGACCCAGGTTTGATTCCTAGCACCCACATGCTGGCTACCAACCAACCAACCATTAACTCCAATTCCAGAGGATCTGACATCCTCTTCTGGCCTCCATGGGCTTCATAGAACACAAGTACACTAACAAACCTGTAGGCAATATACTCATACACATAAAATAAATAAGTAAATAAAAATTAAAAATAAACTAACTAAATAAAATTTAAAAAAAAGATGGAGTGAGAATCTATTTTCCTCAGTGTTAGGCCAGAAAGCTCAGAACAAAAATGACACGATGGCTTGGGTAGAAGGTCCTTGCCCTGCTCTTCCATCCAGGAGCCCTTGCTTACAAAACCCTGTACAAGATACCAGATAAAGCCAACACCTAGTTCCAGATTACAAAGTGCCCACCAGCCCTAAAGCCCACCCATGGGCCTCTAAACTGGCATGATAGGGCAACATTCCTATACCATACCAGCCTGTCACCATCTCCCCTCCCTGCCCTATAAAAAAACCCCAACTCTAGGCTGAGCCTGTGACTTCCCTGACCTCTGACTAGTGGACGCACCAGAGAGTTGCATCTCTCAATAAACCTGGCATTTGTCCTTTTTTATTTGGCTTAATTTGGCATAATTGCATCACTGGTGAAGCTTTACACTCAGTTCCACCATTTCCTGGGGCTCCTTAAAGATCTCAAGTCCTTAAAAATCCATAGCAACAAATGCTCTACTGATATCTGGGAAATGGACACACTTGCCAGTATAGAACTTTGCCTGTGCTGTGAACAAATGCTGATGTTCTTTTTTTTTAATTTTCATTTTCTTATTGATGCTTTGTGTATTTCATACATCATTTTCCAATTCAGTTCAGGCATATTTTCCTTTCCCTTCCCCCCACCCCACCCCACCCCATCCCAGATCATGCATTCTGCCATAATTGTCCTGCATCTTTCTCTCAGATTTTTTTTCATTTTTTAACAATAAGTGATAATTTATGAGTACAAGCATCCTTCATGTAAAACTAATTTGCAAGCAGTTGTGCCCAAACCCTTGGGCACACAGCCCATGGGTCCCACCATCCAGCACGGGGGCTTGTATTTTCAATCAGGTTGATCAAATGAATGTCCAGACTATATTGATGTAGTTTCACCATTCACCCCAATCGCAGCCCTTACATTCTACCAAGCCCCCTCTTCTGCAGATTGTTCCCTAGGCTTAGAAAAGGGGCACAGGTGGATGAGAAGCAAAACGGTCTACTTTCTCTGGAGCTGTTGTCTTGGAATCTGGTCAATTCTAGCTGTTTCCTTTCATGGGCTGACAGTTTTTCCAGGAATAACCTTTTGATCCTATTAATGAAGCACAAGAATTAGATATATAGTTATTTAAACAGTACTAATTGTTATGGTAGGTTACTTTGGTATAGACACAGATGTTTGGATGGTATGTTAATCCATGAATTACATTTTTTCTGTTAAATATGACAGGGTCTTATTGTGGCTTATAACATCTCCTAACCATCAGAGGATGTAAACTTGTGGCATCAGCCATGGGTTATTCCTCCAAGGAAAGAGCTAATAGCCAATTAGATTTGGGATATACAGACATATGGCTGCCACTGCTGCACAGTATTTCCAGGCAGGTGAGGTGTAGCTGGTGCTGACGGAGGAGTCTTATTTGACTCAAGGAGAACTGTATTTGCATTATTGGTTTAGTGGCCTTTGGTAACACTCTCTGGTATTCCAGAGACCATCTGTACACTTGCATGTGTAGTTTCAATACATCTTTCCCATGTTAACATCAGGTCTTTGACAGCAGGGCCTTTTCGCCTCTCTTCTTGCAGGTATCCCAGTTTAGAGGCAAGGAACCTTTACCTTTTGTGGGGGCTTGGATCCCCTGGCCAACATCTCCTTGGTATAATAATCCATTGCTGATGTCAGAGCTCCTGTATCGATATATTTTGCTTAAGTGCATAGCTTAAGGAGTCTTTAGTATTATATTTGGTTCTGAATAGAGGATAATCCTTTTCATAGTTCCTATATCTATTAGTCAATTAAAGAAGGCAGTTTTACTAGTTCTATAAGAGATTACCTCTATAACAGTTGGCTCCAATTTACAGTTGGAGAATGGCCTCATCATCATCATCATATTTCCCCTTGTTCTATGGGGGGGAGGTAAGAAAGTCTCTTGTATTAAAACCTTTGCAGCACCTAGGAGGTAAGTTTCATTAGGACTCATTATAAATAGTTGTTACAAGTAGGATACACAGAGGGGCTTGATGTTTGTATCAATCTGAGGCTTTTCTTCCTTTCAATGTTCAGATGGGCCAACCTTTCTGCTGGCACTTTCTGGTACATCCTACTCAATGCAAAGCTGTATCTTTTCTTTCTCAGCCATTAAGTTGGTGACATTTTGACCTGTTGGAACATACAAATCTTTTCCCGTAGTTAGTTTTAAGATTTGAATTGCAAGGTTTTTGACTAAAAGGTTTCATGTCTGTCTGTACCCCCCCCTTTTTTTTAACCCATGAGTCTCCAGAAGACAGTTGTATTATACATAACTATAGGGTGGAATCAAGGCACAGATTTCATCAAATTCACCCATGTTGTTTTGGGTGACTATATATGATTAACTTGGGAAGCAAACTTAATTTTTACTTTAAATCATCTTAAAGAGAATGCTACAAGGTGATACTGTACAACAGAGAAATTATAGAGAACATTTGTATGTGCCAATCCCAAAGTTATTGTTATACAGATTTTATGTAAAACAAATGTGGACAACAGCAATTTATATCTCCATTTAACTCAGATGCATTACCGTTTTTATCAGAGCCTTTAAACCAATGTTGTTTAATATACACATATTTACTTTTACTAAGTCCTAAAACACCATGTAACCTGTAGACAGAGTCTGGGCAAAACTGGATACTTGTTGAACTCACGTCAATTAAATATGCATTAATCGAATATACACCCGTGTCCCTCTCCTGCCCCTCCCACCCTTCCCGATTCACCATTTCAGTCAGTTTTCTGATGCAGTCTTTCTGTTGTTGTTCTTTTAATATGCATCCCTCTCCACAAGAAATATTTATAACTGGGTTATTGGCACTAGCATCCACATATGAGGGACACCATTTGTCGTTTGTTTTTCTGGGACTGTGTTACTTCACTTAACATAATGTCTTCTAGCTCCATCCATTTACCTGCAAAGTTCATGATGTTGTCCCTCTTTACCACTGCATAGAACTCCATTGTGTACATGTACCACATTTTCTCTATCCACTCGTCAGTTGAGGGGCACCTGGGCTGGTTCCAGTTTTTTGCTATTGTGAACAGAGCTGCACTAAACATAGCTGTGCATGTATATCTGCAGTAAGATGAGTCTTGTGGGTATATACCCAGGAGTGGTATGACTGGGTCAAATGGCAGGCTCACTTTGAGTCTTCTAAGGGTTCTCCGCACTGCTTTCCATAGTGGCTGTACAAGTTCACATTCCCACCAGCAATGGATGAGTGTTCCCCTTTCCCCACAACCTCTCCAGCTCTTGGTGTCATTCATTTTCCTGATCCTAGCCAGTCTTATTGGAGTAAGATGATATCTCAAAGTGGTTTTAATTTGCATTTCCTTAATTATTAGTGATGTTAAACACTTCTTAAGATGTTTCTCAGCCATCTCTAATTCTTCCTCTGTGAAGTCTCTATTCAGATCTTTGCTCCATCTTTTGAGTGATTCATTTGTTTTCTTTCTTCATTGTTTTTTGAGTAGCTTGTATACTCTGGAAATCAATGCTCTGTCAGATGTATCTGCAGTGAAGGTTTCCTCCCACTCTGTGGGTTTTCTCTTGACTTCCTTTATTGTTTCTTTTGATGTACAGAAGCTTTTGAGCTTAATGAGGTCCCATTTGCCAATTGTCGATCTTATTTCTTGTGCAGCTGCTGTCTGATTTAGGAAGTCTTTTCCGACTCCTATGTCTTGTAGTCTGCTGCCAAGTTTCTCTTCTATCACCTCCAGAGTTTGGGGTTTCATGTTGAGGTCTTTGATCCATCTGGAATTGACTTTTGTACAGGTCGAGAGAGATGCTGATGTTCTTATAACTTTCGAGGAGACTTCCCTAACCTTGGTCACAATTTGTATACTTGTTTTCTGCAAAATTGTTATTTACTTTTATCATTTACCTTAATATAACACTGCGATTATTCATATTATTTTCTCTACTTGTTAGAGTTTCCAATTTTTCCCTGCATCTATTTCTATTTTTAAGAACAAACTGTGTCTGAAAGACATTATGCTCTTATGTCAGAGGGTCAGTGAGCTTCTGTGTAGCATGCATGAATCAATTAGAATATTTTTACATTTATTTTCTTATAGGCGGGGACATGCATAAAACATAACATGCAATTGGAAGTCTGAAAACATTTTCAGGAATTCACTGTTCCCTTTCACCAAAAGGGGATCAGTTATTGAACTCAGGTCATGGGACTTATCTGAAAGCACCTATATCCTCTGAACCATCTCACCAGATGGATTATCATGAAAATCACCTCCAGAGCACATTTATTTAATTACACAGTAAAAACTACTTCCCAAGTACCTACTAAGAGTGGATCTAGGGGCCAGAAATAAAGAGATTCCCAAAATTAGCCAAGTCCATGCCATTTGAAAAAGCTCCTAGATGGTGGCAGCTTCCCAAGCATCCCTTTTCCTGTTCCCTACAGGCTGCTGCTAAGGGCTGGGCATAGGAGATATTTATTATCTGTTTTTGTCCTTTCCTAGCACACTTAACCTCAGGCACAAAATGAAACTCTTCAACCTCCTTAGCCCATTCCCTTTCTTCCTCATAACTATCCCAACTAGTAAGGAGCCATTGGGCTCTGATTGTTTAGAGACCTCTGCAGGCCTTCCCCCCTGAATAAAAGCCTGCACTATCTTAAGTATCTCATTCCCTTGTCTGTCTTTCTCTCTGATCTTTCAAACAGGACACTTGGTGCCTGCCCCACTTGAGGAAATTTCTATATGTGTAAGTAATACCATTTGTATCCACACTTCCAATTGAAAGGGCAATGAAGGTCACCTGTCAAGACAGGGAGGCTCAGTGGTACTGGTACATGACCAAGATGAGGCAACAGGAATTCAATCTCCTGAATGAATGTGTACAATAAGGTGAACAGTGGTATCATATAGATAATGTAAATAGTGAGTTGATAGTGAGTTGAAGGTGATCTTTTAAAGAAAATTCTGATTAGTGTGGAGCATCTTTAAGGAGATGACCCTTTCAGGCAAGATCTTGTGAGAGGGCCCTCAAATGATTTAGCTGTTAAACTTTCAATAGCATTGATTTTAAAGATTTAAGTTTTATGTCTATAGATGTTCACCCACATGTGTATATTCATGCACTCAATTCATGCCTGGTGCCTGTGGAGGCCAGAAAAGGCCTTCGGGTCCCTTAAAACTAGAATTACAGATGGTTGCAAGCCACTCTTATCAACTGAGCCATCTCTCTAGCTCCTTCCCATGGCGTTTAGAAGGAAAATCAAATTATATACGTAAGTAAGTGTATGTTCAAATATATACATACACACAGATCCATGTGTGTGTGCGTGTGTGTGTGTGTGTGTGTGTGTGTGTGTGTATATCTTTAAACTTCCACAAAAGAAGCTACTGCAAGGTTGATTAGTTGATTAGAACTTGTGGAAGTTCTGGAATATTTCATGTCCAGAGCCAATCTTGGACTATCTGTAGACCTCTTAACGGCCATTTCCTGCCTTTCTCTGTTCCTGACATACAGATCATCAGCTTTGTGATCATTAGGTAAATCGTTTGGAACGTACAAGCAAAGCCCCAGCTTTCATCTATAATGCATTAACTTAGTAGACCCTTAGCTTCCACCCACCCAAAAGCTGAAAGTATCATCAAGCAGCAGGAGAAACCTCCAGCCAGCCGGGCTCGCCCCTGCTTTACCATAAGTACCACTTTTCTCATTTCTCCGCCAGTGTATTTGGAAAGAAGTGCCTGGATGTATGGTTTCTTTGCTGTGTTACTATAAAAACTTCCTGAGACTGCCTCCAGGTTGGAACATAAAATCTGGAGTAACCTCAGTCTGTGCTTTTGGAACATGATCATTCATATTTGGCTCCAGAAGAAATCTCTTTTCCCTTTGAGATGAAAGTTTTGGTTGCATTAAATATATGCATACCTATACATATATGTAATTTTAGTCGAGAATATCACCTGCCGTGAATGCCACCTCTTAATCCTGCACTCTACATTTCTGTTACTACAATAAGTAGAAGTATGCTTTAAAGTAATTAAATACAAGAAGATTTTAAATATTTAAACATACATCTCTATGCTTCAGCCAGAGAGCTGCAGACTCTTACCCAAGTCATAAAACAAGAACAATATGCCAGACAGAAGTAGAATCCTGCTTTCAAGTCATTGTGACTAGTCTAAGAGACTATCAAGTAACACAGGCTTTTGACACAGCCCTTGATTACCTCCTAGAACTTGAAGTTAAGATCCTAGTGCTGAAACACTCTCGATATAGGACTTGGAGCAATGGAGCCAGAACTGACCTGGAAACCTTCCAGAAGACTGGTTCTCACAGGTCTAAGTGGATACTACATGAGCTGCCAAGGGAGAAAAGTGAATCAATGGTTCGACCCAGTTCTAACTGTCTCTATTGCTGCAGTGGTGGCAGCTTTATCCAGGGGGTAATCAACAGCTATCCAATTGGACTTAAAGCCCTCTCAATGAGAGCAGACTAATGGCCCCATAAATTTACCTGAATGCACATTGTTGAGAGGCCATAGATCATAGAGAAAACTCTATCTCTGGCATATCCCTAGAAATTTCTTACTGTATGCTAAATATGCAAGCTTTTATTTACACACAAGTATACCACTCATCAAAACAGCTCATTTTTGCGACAGATGCAGGCTCTTACAGAATTCCACAATTAGGTACACACAGAGAATATACGTCTGAGAGATGCCTAGCCCTTAGTGACTCATCTACAGTAGAACCTCTATACCTAAGGCTAGTAAAATAAAAGGATCATGGGTCAGAGGAAATACTAATACATTCCTGGCAAAGCTTCCTCATACAACACAGCGAGATGCACACAGAAGGCCACAACTGGCCAACTTGTACAGAATAAGAGACTGCAGAGTATGGATTCCTGAGTAAGACTCCCGTATTAAATTTCACCCACACATGGCTCAGAGATCATTGCAGAAGACAGGGTAGAATGGCTGGAAGAGCCAATGTTGGTGCATGAATATAAGGAAACAGAGAGTTTCAGGCCTTTGGGAACTTGCTCGTATGAAATTGAAACAATGGTGACAGCCTGCACAAGACCTGTGCCAACTCAATCAGACAAAAACCTGGCATAGAACTGTGGGCATGGGCAGCAGGCCTCAATTCTAGCTTAGGGACCATTGGCAACTGATTACTGCTGGGTGAGGGAGAGTAGATCTTCTTTGAGGGAGTGACTCTAAATATGCTGACCAGACTCCATTGTATGAACTTTCCCCAAAGGACATTTGAGTATAAAAGCTTGACCAGAAAGGACTTGACATGTATGATGGAATGGATGAAATCCAGTAGGCAGTCTATGGGGGAGGCACAGGCAAGAGAGGGGCTCTGAATTGGATAGAGATCTATTGTATGAAATGCACAAAAACTCAATAAAAATCCACATTATAAAAGAGTTATCTCTAACAAACTCCCACACTGTTCCTGCCTCAGCAACTCTAAAACAAAGCTGTGTTTTAGAGGGCTTTATAACTCCATCAATTTCTAATCACAAATCATCTATCTTTCTAATTAAAAACTGCTTTCTCATGTCTTTATCTCTTTTTATAAACCCTGTCAGTGACCATCCATTTAGACTGCAAGTATTTAAAGCATTAGCTAGTACCTCGGCAAAGTCCCCCGCCTTAACATCTGATCACATTTTGATCCCCTCCCTATCTGCATGTCTCCTTACTGCTTCCCATCCCGAGCCCTCACCATTTTCTCCTGTCAAAGGTCTGACTGGAATCTAAACTATTCTATCAGAGGAGACCAGCAGCTTGAATTATCTAGGTGGAATTATCACGAGGGTTGGGCATTTAAAACCAGCCTTCTCAGAGGCTGTGTGAGAAAATACTTTTGTGAAAAGGACCTCCCACCTTCTTCCTTCCCCCATATAAATGAAATGTCCCCAGGAATGCTCTGTGGAGTTAGTTACTTTTTTTTTTTTTTAGTTTTAAATTTGGTATTATATTTATTGTATACAATTCAAGTCAACCCTCTTTGAAACAGTAAAAGTGTTTCAGTTGCTGAAACATATGAAGATATCAGGATGCTTCTTATATTCAGCAATACAGGAAAATTGAAGAAATATCACAGAGTCACAGCTCTTCCTGTGCTCTCCATTTCTGAATACTCTCTGATGCCCAAAAGGTTACATTTCACTGCAAGCGACTCTCTTTTCTTCAGACACAGACATATTCGCACAACACTGGAATTACATTCATTTGGTAGTCTTCATCTTAATTGTGAATGCAATTAAGTAGCTAAAGTTACTCTTCACTGCAAGTTCCCAGTTGTTTAGAAAAGGCATGAGAATTATAGAAGAGGAGCAACATTTTCCTTTAAGTGACGTAGAGCCTATGAACTAAACTAACAAACCATTAACAGGAAAAAATGATATACAAATTTTAATATTTTAATTTTATATGCACAGAGGTGTCACGCAAAAGAAACAGTGGACCCAGGAGCTGGTACATCATTTAACAAAGGGCAATGAATCGTGTAGTGCTTAGGAAGTCTATGGTGAAAACTCACCATGACAAGGGTTACTTCCAAAGTTTCATTTGTTTAAATGAATGTTGGTCCCAGCCTCCTGCCAGTGATGAGAAGAAAAGAAGGGAGATTCTTTTTTTTTTTTTTTTTTTTTTAGTTTTAAAGGTAGGTTTAATTTAATTACATCCCCAGGCTGTCACTCAGCTTGGGAGGAATGTGGCCGCGAGAAGCTGTTAAGCAGCCTTTTATAAGTACAACAGCCAATCAGAGTTTAACATGATAGTTAAAGTTACCAATCAAAGGGAATCACGGCAAGCAAGCAAGCAAGCAAGGAAAATGGAACTTAATGGCATCTGCGAGCACTATCCTTGAGTTTTTATAATCCATTATTTCATTCCTCCCTGTTGTTGTGAGATCTTCAGATCCTTGAAGGAAGTCCTTTTTTTCAATTTTTAACAATAAGTAATAATTTATGAGAGTTAGTTTCTTATCCCCTTAACATCATCATCTTTTGCTTGATTGGTGCCAATGGATGAAGCTCTTATGGCTGAATTGTATGTGACATTTTTATAAACTACAGACACATGCCAGGACTATTTAAAGTTTTCTTACGGGGTTTACTGTACATAAACACTCCCAAGTCCTTATTTTAAGTTTGTAATACAAATACCATGTACAATTGTGGTTCGGCTTGTGCTGCTCAATTTTGGGATACTGGTAGGTACAGTCAAGAATCCTCTCAAGTCCCTTCTGAAATATGATAAGGTATTGCACACCTTCTTGTATACTGTAAGTCATCTCTAAATTAATTATAGGACTAACTCCAATGGGATGATATGTAAAGCATTGTTGTTTTGAATATTTAAGGAATATGAACCAGACAAAGTCTCTTCATGTTCAACACAGAGGCCATTATTTCTTGAAACTTTTCCATCCATGAATGGTTGAACTCATGAAGAAGTCTATAGGTACACATATGAAACGCTTAAGACTCGCTTTTGCCAAATGCTGTACTTTTTAACTTCTTAATTTTATCTTTGATGTGTGCATTCCGGTGTGGTTCATGCATGTGTATGTGGCCACCAGGGCTCAGATGCATAGGCCAGAGCTAGGGCTTGGCATTTTCCTCTGTCACTCTCTGCTGTACTTTTAGAGGCAGGTTTTCCCACTGAACCTAGAGTTCGGCTGACTACACCGGCTGGTTTGTGAGAGTTGGAATCCCCCTGGCTCTGCGTTCCCAGGGTTGGAATTACGTGCTGCCATATCCAGCCTTTACACGGGATCAAACTCAAATCTCCAAGCTTTTGTGGAAGCACTTTACCCAGCGTCATCTTATCAACCCACCCTTTGTTCCTTGCTCTAGGTTAATGTACTTATTTTGAGTCTTAAAATGTTATTTCCTTTCATGAAAGAAAACTATATTTTCTATGCAGTAGAGTCAGTTATTACTGTAATTCTGCTTGACATATGGTGAGTACCCATTTAACCATCATGAACAATCCTGTGAAGGGATGTGTAATTCTTAGATTGCAAATAGAGAAATGGAAGCAGCAAGGTAGGAGGTGGGACGGCATGTGACCAGTGCTCCACAACTCTCAAGCACTGGCTTGGGGTCTTAACCACTACCATCCCCTCATCCCTTAAAACTGGGCTAAGAAAATCTGCACTTACTTTGTCAATTCTCTTTGCCATTTAAAGCATCTTTTTGAATAAAGAATTATGATTTGGGGAGATGGAGAAATGACTCGGTGGTTAAGAGCGCTGGCTGCTCTACCAGAGGCCCAGAATTCACTTCAGGAGCTACGAAATGGCTAATCACCAACTATCACTCCAGTTCCAGGGTATCCAATGCCCTCTTCTGGCTTCTGCTGGCATTGCATGCATGTGGTGCACACAAACGTAGAAAACAAATTAGATTATTACATTTTTAAAAATAATTTTTATTGGGGCTGGAGAAATGGCTCAGCGGTCAAGAGCACCGAGTGCTCTTGCACAGGACCAGGGTTCGATTCCCAGCACCCACATGGCAGCTAAGAACCATCTTTAACTCCAGTTCCAGGGGAATCCAATGCCCTATTCTGACCTCTGCGGCAATGCACCACACGGGTGCACCAACCTACATGCAGACAGTACACTCATACACATAAAAATAATAAAATAAAATGAAAATGAAAAAAGAATAATTTTTATTTTCATTTTGACATTATAAAAATCATTTTTAAGATAGGTGCTCCTTGTAGCTCCATCTGTCCTAGAATTTGCTATGTAGACCAGGTTGCCTTGATTTCACAAAGATCAGCCTTTCTCTCTACACAGTGTTGGAATTAAAGATGTGTGCCATGGTGCCCAGCATTCTGACATTTTATTATGTAGCAGCTTCTGCATTTAAGTTTATCATCTTAATCATCTTTTTTTTATTCTATGACTTTAAAAATATATATTTATCATTTTTATTTTTGTGTATGAGTATATTACCTATATGCTTGTAAATTCACCCATGTTTTGCAGTACCTGCAGACATCAGAAAAGGGTGTCAGATACCCATGGAATTGGAGTTAGTGACAGTTGTTAGTTGCCATAAGGGTGCTGGGAATTGAACCCAGGTCTTCTGCAAGAGCAGCCAGTGCTTTTAAGCATTGAGCTATGTCTCCAGCCCCATTCTCTGACATTCATCTCTCTCTATTATTTTACTTTTTGTGTTAGAAAAATGCACTTGCATCACAAGTGCACAAAGCTTTAGTAATGGTTACTATGTGGATATTATTAATTAAAATATTTTTCTATTATTTTATCTGTATGGTTAATATGTGGATATTATTAATTAAAATATTTTTCTATTATTTTTATCTGTATGAGCACATTGCCTGCATGTATGTAAGTGAACCAATGTCCTGCAAGGCTTGCAGAGTTCGGATGCCCTGAAACTGGAGTTAGATGGTTGTTAAGCACCATGTGGGTGCTGGGAACTGAACGCAGGTCCTCTACCAGAGCAGCCAGTGGCTGAGCCATCTCTCCATTCCCCATATTTGTAATTTTAATACTAAAATTTATATCACACAGAAATAGCATATCTTCCACAGTAACATATTTGCTTAATGTGTTTAGTTTTTGATAAATAATGGGTAACATATTCATATTTATTTTTATTTATTTGTTTTGAAGCATGGCATCATGCTTCAAGTTGGATTCAAATCCTCTATAGAGCCTTTTAGAAATTTGAATTCCCGATCTTCGTGCCTCTACCTCAGTAGTGCTAAATTATAGGCATGTACCACCACACAAGGCTTCATATTCAATTGTAATATGTAGATTACCCAGAAGTCTACAGAGAAATTGATCCAATAAGATTGGGGGATGGAGAAGTAGATACAAGGGTGCTTGGAATGACAAATGAGGTCTGACCTATCAGAGGATTGGCTTATGTGTGCGGGAGGCCGGGAGTTCCATGCAAAGTTGTCTGTGAGCTGGAGGAATAGAAAGCTGGTAGCTCAAGGCTGAGTGTCTCGGGATTAGAGAAGCTGCTGTCATAAATCTCAGAAACCTGAAGTTGTGATACGTGAGGGTGAGAGGAGAATGTGAGAAATCCAGACATGAGCGAGAGCGACAGACCTTTCCATGGCTTGCTCTTCTTCCCTCCAGGCCTTCGCTGGATGGTGACCAGTTACTAGGTGAAATGTCTCTCATAGCTTCAAGTCTCTGAACACTTGGGGCCCCACATGGTGGCGCTGTTTGGGAGGGGTTATAGGTTTCACCTTTGAAAGGTGAAACCCTGCTGCCAGATCTGTTCCCTCAATCCACTGATTGAAATGTTAGAAAATACCTCCAGATATTTCTAGAACTATCTCATCCACATACCCCAAAATCATGTCTCAACGTCAATCTGAATAGCCCCTAGTCTAGTCAGACTGACACCTAAATATAGCGAATTATTCCAAACATTCACTTCTGTCTTTAACTAAATTACCACTTTTGTATGGATGTATTTACTACATTAATATTTTTATACGAAATATTTACAATTTGTCATGTTTTCATAAAATAATGTAATATTCCTATTTCTGGTATGAATTCTTCCTTTTTCTCTTAGTAAGCTCAATTTTCTGATCTTTAACAGACTTTAAGAAATCTGTAACTAACTCATCACTCCTGAACTTTTAAGAATTAAAACGAAGCATATATGATTAAGTAAATGCTTAATCAGCATTTGCATAGCTTTATAATTATGCAAACATTTCATATGTATTCTGTCTCATTTTACTTAACTCTGTGAAGCATTGAATAGATGTGATTCCAAATTGTAGATGATTGGAGTGTGGACTGGAGTACTCAGGTGACGTAACTGATGTCACATGGTTAACAGATAAGTGCAAACAGGACAGTAACCCAAGTGATCTGTTTTAAACTCCCAAGGCTTTAAACTCTTCTACTTCATGCTTCCCATCAATTAATCAAAAGGAGATGGCCTTATTGTAATATAATGTCAGCATATTTGCAAAAGAAGATGCTAAATGCTAAATTGACTTTATGCAACATTTCACCCTGTGAATGTGGTAGTCTCATATATAGAAAACTAATGGAATCAGATGGGTGATCCTTGGCATAGATTCACCCAAAACTGTATGGCTTTATAGGTGAATACACATGCACACACACAAACACACACACACACACACACACACATTCCAGCCCTATCACCACCATTACCACACTGCCAATAGTTAACAACCTTGAGATCCAGAAAAGTGTATATTTTCAATTACTGTGACTTAAATAACTTGTTTCTAAGCTATTTTTCCAAAGGAAAAAAATTCAACATTCATTGAAAAGAAAAGTAATGGAGGAAAACATTCCTTCAGGCTCCCAGATATTTTGAGCTATGTTTATAATTTAGAGATTAGTTTGAAATGACCCAGCCAACCTGGACCCTCCTATATGGCTGACAAGAGAGTATGTCCTAGAACTGAATCAGCTTGTACCTGAAATGAATATGCAATACCAGGGTTCCAGTCCCCATCTTCGTTTTACAGAGAAAGTCCTTACAACTGCATTTCAAATATCTCTGGCTCTCTTCAGAGCTTCTGTTTGGATCTGTGGTCTAAGAAATGGTTGATCTGAGTTTGAAGAAGTGATCAAATGTACACTATCATGCTGTATTTATACAGCATCTCAAACTTAGAACTCTCCCAATTTCAATATCATGAGGCTTTACTTTCAACTAATGTTATACTTATAAAATTATTAGAACACTTGAAAATCAAGTTAATATACATTTACAGTTTCATAGAGAGAGAATTGCGCACATTAATTTTCCAATGGGTATGATAAAATGTCTCCTGAAATACTCTTTGGAAACTGAAGATATTTGTGCATTGTGTACAAAAGTAATTTAGAAGGCAAATCTTTATAGCAAACTTTACATACTACCTATTTATTCTATTCTGCTGTGATGGGGATAGACCTAGGCCCTCATACATGAGGAAAACCTCTTTGGATGTATTAACACTACAGACCACTAGCTTCCACCACCCTGAAGCAAAGAATGTCATCAGCGTATCTCCACACTTTCCTGCAACCTGCCTGGTGTGCCAACTGAAAAGTATTTATGACTCTAATTGTTCTGTGAGTCTAAAAAATCATGAATTTATTTACATGTTAGAAACATGAAATTTATCATGACATAAATCCATGGTTATTATAACATCAACCAACTACACACTGGGTGCGAGAGGGAATGAAGTTGTAGGAGACTTAAGTACCTGGACAATGAGACTTATGTCTCAATGAAGAAAATTTTATATTGGAGATAATGGGCTATGTCTAGATTAAGGATAACTGAGAGAAAGCAAAATAATGTGGAAGCAAGATTTCAGGAACTTACAAAAATGAACACTTTCAGAAAACAATGAACTAAGGGTTGGGTATGTAGCCTTGGTATGTAGGTGGGGTATGTAGGCTTGGTTAGTGACCCGTCCAGCGGGACAGTCAATGGGAGTCTGGATGAGAAGGAGTGAGGGGAAGGGACAAGAGACCTGAGGAATGGAGACAAGACAAGTTCTGATCAAGTCTCATTTATTATAGGAATACAAGCAGGATATATAGGGCAGGGAAGGAAGAAACATTTCAGACTGCCAGACCGCAATGTTTACACAGTGGAAAGAATGTGTGGATACAGATCTTATCTCAGGGCAAACATTCGGAAAACATCCTGTTGTTGAGCTAGGAGGGGCTCAAACTTCCTGTGTGCAAAACATCCTGTTGTCTGACCCAATGACCCTAGAATCTGATTAGTGGAAAAACACTGCCAGATGGCTAAGCTTGCCCGGAGCCCCACAGGTTAGTAGAGTGCTTGCCTTGCACAGGCCCTGGATTCAGTCCCAGCACTCCATGAATCACACCTGGTGGAGCTTGTCTGTAATTCTACCACTGGAAGGTAGAGGAGGGGGAACCAGAAGTTCAAGGTCATCCTGGGCTCTACTGCAAGTTTGAGGGTAGCCTGGGCTGCATGAGACTCTGTCTTGAAGCAAAAATAAAGACAATAAAATACAAAAAGGCAAAGACAAAGAAAAAGAACTGGCTCATACCTGAATTATTTATTTCTAGGAAACTAATTATTGAAATTATGTTGCATACCTTTAATTGGTTACTAAATATCTAAAAAGGAACCATGTTGGAAGAAACTACTTAGTAAAATATAAGATAGTTTGTTTTGAAATCCACAGTAAGTTCCTTTAGGAACAAGAAAACAAAGTTTCTCTAATAGAAAAATCTTGACGATAAAACACATCTCCTCCCTACCCTGGAAATTGGAAACTTACAATGCAATTTACCGTCACAATACTTTTCCAATTCCTCTGTTAAAAACAAATGATAAAAGCTTTAACTTTTATTCTTCTCAGGCATTCTTGAATATAAAAGTCTGTTTTCTAAGTCCCATTAGCATCTCTCAGAATGTTAAGCACTGAAAGGACATGGCAGTGATTATGAATTTAGATGTATTAAAGAAACTCAAATAAACTGGAGAGAGGGTCAGCAGTCAAGAGTGCTTGCTGTCTTTATAGAGAACCATAGCTCAGTTCTCCCTGCCCATGTCCAGTTCCTCACAACTGCTGCCTCTTGTGGTCTTTCTGGGTATCTATGTGCACACACACACACACACACACACACACACAAACACACAAACACATGAATAAAAATAAATCTAAAAAGAAGCTCAAATACCAATATCCCAGTATAAAATAGTTTTAGACTCCTACTATGGAAACATAAATGTTAATATTATTACTGGTTTTGATCGCATGTGGTATTTTGACAACATTTAAAGATTCATAGTGCCTTAATATCTTCTTCAAGTGCACTCAGCTGCAAAACAAATACCAACAGATGTCTATATTAACACATAGTTTAATCACAGCACTGTATGTTATTTGATAAATATTTTGTTATTCCTCATTAAGCCTAATATGATGTACATGATGGTAGAGACATAATAAATGACTATGTCAGAGACGTGAGGTTACTAGCTGTAACTGGTGAGGAAACTTTTAGGTCAGATTGTGGGTGTGTAGTGAAATGTCAGTCTCCTGGCTGACATAAGGAAGAAAACAGAGTTTGGAATCCTGAAGTACCTAAGCCCATCAAATACTTTGGCTTATCAATGACAAAAGAAAACCCTTGAATTATCATTTTAAAATTACATTTTCTCTATGCATATTCCACATGGTTTATGAGTTTCCAGAAACCACCAAATTTTGCACTTTCCAAAAAGCTTTGAGTGAGCTTATGACCTCACAGTTTAGGACCAGGACACATCATGCAATTATTCTCAGACAAACCATCAGCAGGACACTGAAGAAATTCCTCATTTCTAGGAAATTAGATGGTAGAAAAGATGGTAGAAAAGAATGCTTTGATGGTTTTTGAAACTGATCAAACATGAGTGTGCAGAGCTGTTTCTTTCCTGGGAGTCTAACTGAAGATACTACACACCCGGTGGCTTGGCTGCTAGGCAGTAGTGAGTTTTAGTTGAGGATTACATACTTGAAGCTGATAGCCATATATGAAAAGATTTCTCCTCCTGGTTGAGAGTCACATTTATTTTATTTATCTTGCTTCTTTTGTCTTGGCATGATTATTTTCCAGGGGCTTTACAAATACTCTTGAAAAATTTACTTTCTCTTTAATTCACTCAATAAATTCAGGATATAATTTTTATTTGGTACAATATATGTATTTATAACAATCTGTGTATGAATACTAGTCAGTCACTTTGGTAGAGGTATTTTACTTTAAATATTATGGGGATTATGTTTTCAGATTTTAAAATGCCAGTATTGAAAGATATTCTCTACTGCACAGTACCTGTAATGTATTGTGAATTTCGTTTCCTCTATATTATTATGGTTCAGGAATGTATACTAATTGCTGAAATATATTCTATTTCTCTAGTGTCTGAAGCCAAAAGTGAAGAAGTACTTATGTATACAATTAAAGATTTTTAGGAATTTTTTGTAAATAATAAGCTACCTACTCAGGAATTCTATTTACAGAACAGAAAGAAGGAAGATCTATTAAGTCTTTTGGCACTTATTACTATCCTGATGGTGGTGGTAGAAGCAGTTCTAGTAGTTGGCTTAGCTATTTTACATTAATAGGAATAGTTTGTATTTGTTAGAATGCAGCTGTTGATGATTGGAAAGCATAAACACTTTTTAAAATTAATTGATTTATTTTTTATGTGTATGAATGTACTGTCTGCATGTAGGTTGGTGCACCCATGCTGTGCAATGCTGTGGAGGTCAGAAGAGGACGTCAGATTCCCCTGGAACTGGAGTTAAAGACGGTTCTTAGCCACCATGTGGGTGTTGGGAATTGAACCTGGGTCCTCTGCAAGAGCAGTTGGTGCTCTTAACTCTGAGCCATCTCTCCAGCCCCAAGAAAGCATAAACACTTTTTGAGTGTGACAGAAGTTGGTTTGTGGTACCAGTAGGAAAATATTCATACAGATGAAGAAGTTGAGTCATTTGAATTACTAATTGTGTCCTTGCATACCATATGCAGTATCTTTCAATCTTCGAATCCCAAGTCTTCTCTAAGCTTATCAGACAGAAGGTTAGCACATTTGAAGAGTGGAGATTGACAGCCAGTCTGCTCCCAGGCCTGTTAACCTGCACTGCTCTGTTTGGCTCCCCTCTCCTAATGCATCAGCTCAAATAGCCATGTCTCCCACTGTAATTGTTTTCAAGCATTGGAATTGTCAGGCAGCTCTCCAGTGTCAGAAGCAGCACAGAGAATGATAAATGTGTGACTTAGCTACACTTTCACCTGTCAGTTGCAGCAGGGTTGCTCCTAATGAGAGCTGTGAGCGGGCCCAGTCCTTCTGTTCAGTCAGGAACAAGGAGGTTATCAAATTGCTGCAGACCAGAATGCAATTTTGGCCATGGATGAGTGAGAAGTGATGTGCTTATAAAAATATTACATAGTACCCTCAAGCATATGAGATGTGCTGTAATGTTAGTAAGTCAGAGACACTGTTTTTAAATGCATACTTGTCCATAACAAAACATATGACCTCATATTTGAATTTAGAGTTCATTCAGCATCTTCTTGCCCCTGATGATGATATGATGAGATAAACTTTTTTATAGAAGCATCAGTTTCAGAGCAATTTATATCAGGAAAATTTCTTACATTTTTGACAATTCAAATTTTTATCGTTTGACAGATTCATACATTGGTGGAATGAATTTTGGTAATTTTCACCCCTATTCCCCTGGCTCACCCCCTCATTTTCCCAATGGCACCTTTCTTCTCAGCTGGGTTCTCCTACCTTCATGTCGTGTCTTTGTGTCTGTCTCACCAATTCTAGTCAGTTACTTATCTGAGAGTCTGAGTGACCTAGTTTAATGGAGAAAGCACAGCTAACCCTTGTCTATACCACTGATGTAAACAGCTCCTCCCAACAATGGTCGTAGTCCCACTAAGAGGGGGTGGGCCTCCTGGACCCCTGCTCCATCCTTTATTAAGTGTTGGTGGTTGGAATCTTGTGCAGGTCTAGTCTGGATAACCACGGCTATGGTGAGATCACGAATACAATGGACAAAGTTTATAACAAAGAGAAATTCTCAAACTCTTCTCTCTTTTCTGGTCTTTGTGAGACAAGGTCTCCCTGTAGCCACAACGGGCCTGGAACTGACATATGCAGAGCAGGCTGGCCTTGGTCTCACAGAGATCTATCTGCTTCTGCCTCAAGAATACTGGGATTAAAAGTCTGTTCCACTACAGCTGGCCTAATGCTATGTATCTTACTCTTACAGATTTACAGGTACCTGGATTTCGTTAAAGAGAATATTCTTCAGTCACAGTTTCTCTATAAAGCTAGCACCCTTCTCTGGTGGTATTGCAAAACCCATGAATAATAGATAATAGTTAACTTTCATGTGTTTTTCTTGAGACTGTCTCAAATACACCTACAATATCAGCACTCAGTCATATTAATTGCAGGATGAGATTTTAGTTCTGTGATTATTAGCATGAGAACTTTGGAGACTGCTAGTCTCCATTTGCTAGATGGGAAAGAAGACCTTACCATATTTAGCTATCTTTGCATAGAGAAAGACCAATGCATTGTACTTAGGAAGGAGACATTGCTGCAACTGTGCTGGAGAATCTTTCATATCTCTATTATTTCATGTTTTCTGAGTGTTTTTCTCTATTCACAGGCAAATAACCTCACTTAATGTGGAGCATGCAGTGTTTCATCTGAGGGACATACACTTTTCAGTAGTTCACACCATCCCAATCATTTCATCTAGGCCTAAAACCAGGGTCTGATATCACATGGCTGATCACAGAAGCACGACGGCCACTACAAATGATGTTTCAGCCATAGGACACCGAAGACTGCTGCTGTTTAAGGAAAATCACTGTTGAGAATGGAAAGACATGCAGAACTGAGATTTTGAAGCCATGTTAGAACTCCTGAATAACAGCATCTGACTGCTAGAGTGCAGTGGGAACGATTACTGTACTAGGAAGACCGGAAGAAATCGGACTTAGCACAGGGCACGAAGATACCTGAGTGGTAGGGAGGGAAGATGCTGCAGGTGCCTGGCTCCAGCCCTTCAGTCTTTCAGCACTCACCTTTAAAAACAAATGTAAGTGGGAAAAGACACAAATGACACTCAAAGACATTTCTCTAGCTCAGGAAATTGGATTGTCCGGCAAGCAAAACTTTAATTGTCAGAGATGTAATTGTGGAATTGTCTCTCAAGTAAGGGAGGCCCCAGTTTTGGAATGACTCATTAAAGACACTGTAATACCTATTGTGTCATTTTCTTTGTTTTGCTAGAACAAAATATCTGAGTCTTGGTAGTGTTAAAGTATAGCCATGTATTTATCTCAGTTATGGAGGCTGAGCATCAAACCTACCCTATAGCCATTCTTCCCTGTTTTTTCCCCTTATTCAATAATCCACACTGTTTCAGGTCACTGTGCACAGCTATTCTGAAACTCTGAGATAAAAGCTTTGAACACTAAATTCTTTATATCCTTCCATTCTCAACAGTGACTATGTACCTCAAACCGCAGCAGTCTTCAGGGCCATAAGCAAGGAGCATCTCAGATCTTAATATTATTTCAGAGAGTGGATCCTTCATGGACTTGAGACCTCATAAAGGCTGGAAATATAACAGTATCTCCATAGACATGGCATTTCGACATCTGGAGTTGGGAAGGTGTGTAGTCAAACCACAGCATGGGTCCCCAAACTCCAAGCGCAGTTGAGTTCAGCAGCCCCAGGTACATAAGGTTCAGCTAGTCCTTCATTAGGACGTCTCCCTCTTCTAATCACTTACCAGCTAAGCCATCCTGTTTCAGCTCTTCCTTGTAATGTCTTCTCAGAGTCTGTAGAGACAGCCATACTCATATAAAAAATTCTGTGATTATTTTATATGTATATTTTGCCTTCATGTATACAATATGTATGCAATGGCCATGGAGGTCAGAAGAAGCCATTAGATCCCCTGAAACTGGAGCTAATTGTAGTTGTTAGCTACCATGTGAGTGTTGGGAACTGAACCTGGGTTCTCTGCAAGAGCAGGTAGCAGTCCTAACTGATGAGCCATCTCTCAGCCCCTGTTTTCAATGAAACAGAGCATCCAATCTAAATTTTATAGATAGCTTTATTTACAAGTGATTTATCTGGATCTCGATTTTCCCATCTAGAACCTTGTTTCCCCTTTAACAATAGCCACACAGAAAAACTCAAAATGTGAAACAGCAATGTGGGAATTTCCCAAATCAGAAATAGATCAAATTTTCTTTATGCAAAAAATGCACATGATAGTTATGTTTTTTCATCTTTAAGGCATGGCTTCTAGGGTTATAAGTATCAGAGTATATTAATGTTGCAGATTGTACATTTTTGCTCAATTACAAGGTAACATAATTAGAAATCATACATACTATTTGGATATATGTATCTTTGAAACCTGAGGAAAATGACAGTTAAATGCTAAAATATTTTCAAAAGGAGTTGAATATTTTTATCTTCATCCAAATGCCATTTTTACTTCTTGAAATGATTCTTGACAGAGAACTAGAGTGCAGTGATGTGTTTATAGATCTTCAATTAAATAATTTAATGGAAATTTACCCTATGTAAAATGACTGGTTTACTTTATATAGTACTCATTAAAATACTTAACGTCTTTGAAAAATTTGTAATTTTGGAGGATTTATTCAACATTGCTATTGCAATTAGTGTCAGAGCTATAAAGATGAGTGTTATACAGTCCATTAAAGCTTAAAGAAGCTGCAGCAGTTTGACTGAAGCTGCATCACCAGGGACTGGGGAAGAAGAACTGAGACATTACATACATTGCATTGAAGTAATTTTCTATCATATTTTACTCAGCAAATAGAATTAATAATAATGACAGATAAAAATCATTGATCTTTTGAGCATACATTACATTCTGCTAATGAAATTAGACTTCTTTGAAATTACTTCAACTTTGAAATGCAAGTCCGTCTGGGTGCTCTGGTATGCCCAAAGTCAAAACCATTTTCCACAAAGCATAGAGGAACAATTTTTCTCTTGAAATAAATAACCATTGATAGTGTCAGTGTTCACTTCAGACCATTTTCTGTTTGAACTTATAAAAAACATTCAGTTTGCTCTTTCCTAATGAGGCGTCTTTCCAGCTTGGACAAAAGTAAGACTTTTCTTTCCTTGGTCTCTTATTTCCCAGACGCGTTTGCTAAATTTTGCCAGAACTTCAAAGGCTATTTGCTGAACCAACGGAGCAGTCGGGTTTTGCCCTCATCAACTGATAATATATTTTCTCTCAGTGAAACTTCTAACTTTACTTTCTTCAAAGAAGTGACAGATTCCATGATTAATAACTCTATTGTCAACCTCCTTATCTCGTTGTTCCAATGACACAGGCACCTGACAGAGACTTGAGGGGAAAATCAGACAACAGCAGACTCTAAGAATTGACTTGAGCTCATGGTATGTCCTTAGCTAACTTTCCTGTAACAAGAAGCACTGCTTTTCAACCTAACAGTTACCACTGTCTCTACCTCTCTCTCCTCTGCTTTCATCCTTGGGAGATGCTCTTCCGTAGACTTTCACACCCAAGATCAAAGCTCCTTTTTCAGCATAGTGTTTACCTTAGTCATGTCCTGCATTATCAAAGATTTCCCTGTGTGACTTAATGCAGTGTAAATTACCCTTTTACACTTCTGACATTGGTCCTGTTTGTTATTATCTCTTACTGTCTTCCATGCAGAGTATTCTTCACTATCTTTATTGCTTTGAGGTGCGGTGGTCCCCTACCATTTTAGTCTATGTCTATCACGTTGATCAATCTCTCTTTATTTAATGTTTTCATCACAAGCTCATTGTTACCAAATGCATATTTCTTTTCTACTCTGAAACAAAACTCCCATCCTGTAGGTCTTTTCATAACTGGAAATCAGCAGAGATGGTTACTAAGAGCACTGCTGGCTTTGTACCCTCCTTTAGGGGGTACAATGATAACAATCATAGTGTGTCACCGTGCTAGTATTATCACGGAGACCATTAAGACAGTTTCCCAGCAGCAGAGGATCTGCGATCTCTGGAGTAATGCTTGCCAGTTTCCTCCCTGGCTGAGTTTACTAGCTATGGTGGTTTGAATTTGAAATGTCTCCCATAAGCTACTGTCTTCAACTACTTGCTCCCTAGCTGGCAGGACTGCTTTGGGAAGGACAAGGATTCTCTTAGGAGGTGAGGCCTTGGGGACGGAAGGGGTCAACAGGGGCAGACCTTTAACTAAGGTTTGTTAGCCTGGTCTCACTTGTGGATCACTCTGTTTGCTGACTGCAGATTCATGTGACCAGCAGCAGCCTCCTGCTGCGGCCACAGTGCCTTCTCCACCAGGATAGATTGTACCAGCAGCCTCCTGCCGTGGCCACAGTGCCTTCTCCACTAGGATAGAGTGTACCAGTAGCCTCCTGCTGCAGCCACAGTGCCTTCTCCACCAGGATAGAGTGTACCAGCAGCCTCCTGCTGATACCACAGTGCCTTCTCCACTAGGATACATTGTACCAGCAGCCTCCTGCTGTGGCCACAGTGCCTTCTCCACCAGGATAGAGTGTACCAGCAGCCTCCTGTTGCAGCCACAGTGCCTTCTCCACCAGGATAGAGTGTACCAGCAGCCTCCTGCTGCGGCCACAGTGCCTTCTCCACCAGGACAGAGTGTACCAGCAGCCTCCTGCTGCGGCAACAGTGCCTTCTCCACTAGGACAGAGTGTACCAGCAGCCTTCTGCTGATACCACAGTGCCTTCTCCACCAGGATACAGTGTACCAGCAGCCTCCTGCTGCGGCCACAGTGCTTTCTCCACCAGGATAGAGTGTACCGGCAGCCTCCTGCTGCAGCCACAGTGCCTTCTCCACCAGGATAGAGTGTACCAGCTGCCTCCTGCTGCGGCCACAGTGCCTTCTCCACCAGGACAGAGTGTAGCCCCTTGAACTGTAATCCAGAATAAACCCTTCCTCCCTTAAACTATTTCTCTTCAGGACTTTCATCACAGCAATGAATGATATAGCCAATATACCAGCAGTATGCACTGGGGCACGAATCACTCTACCTTAGTCACACTCAACCACACCAGATTCCTCAACACCTAACTGGGAGAAAGGTACACAGAAGAGCCTCAGGAAGGGCATGTTGACACACAAAAGGATTATAGCTATAATACAAAATGACTAAGATGTGCACTGTCTTTTGAATGGGAAGTGTCTTCTACACACTCGCTTTGTCTTCAGCTGGTGGCTCTGTTTTTGGGAGGTTGCAGAGACTTTGGGGCTTGGTGTCTAGTTGACAGACATGGGGCACAGTGTTAGGCCTTTAAGGACTAGAACCTGGTTCTGTCTTCTGATTCTTGATACTACATGAGACTAGAAGTAGCATCTATAAACTTCTGCTGTCACAGACCAATCTGGTTCATTCATGATATTTAATATCTTGAACCTGAAATGAGTTAAGATTGAAATATCAATCTGAAGCTGCAAACATCATGGTTTCTCTTCATGAATACTTACTTCCTAGTTAGAAAACATTGTTAATGCATTTTTAATTGCCCATGCACATTTTCTTTCAAACTTCGTATTTCTTACTACCTGTTTTTATTCTGCATTGAAACAAAAGTTTATTAGGATGTGATTTCAAATCTAATGTAAATAAACATTGATCAAAATAAATAGATTAAAATGACATTTATAGCTCTCTTCACAATAGCAAAGAGCTAGAACCAACCCGAGTGCCCCCCAAGAGGATAGAGAAAAATGTGGTACATCTACACAATGGAGTTCTATGCAGTGGTAAAGAAAGATGACATCATGAACTTTGCAGGTAAATGGATGGAACTAAAAGATACTATGTTAAGTGAAGTAATGCAGTCCTAGAAAAATGACAAATGGTGTCCCTCATCTCTTGATGCTAGCACCAAGTACCTAGTCGTAAGGCAAACTGAGCAATGTTAATGTTATATTCTTCCTGTTCTGAAAACAACAGTGCTTTTATATTGTGAATCCTTTAACAGGTTCTAGAATTAACCTACCATTTATTTTCAGATGTTAGAATTTTTGGTATAGGGGTGAAGGGTATGTATGCATATTTTAGGGTAATATAAAATCAAAAGAATGAGAAAAAAATGACATTTATAGCTCTATAGGTACGAGATTATAATGAATTACACCTTGCCCTTCAGAGCCAGTGGGAGACACTAATGTTATTTAATTAACTCTAACAGAGAAATGATATGCTATTCTTTGGGGGTAATACTTGCACACAATGGCATATTAATTAAAAATGAATTACAATGAATTTCCTTTGGAAGTACAAGTGATATTAAAACTTAATATCTTATTATTATGAGTTTATCCTGATTAAAGTTCTTTTCTTTTTCTTTATTTTGACAACAAACTGATTTATGTACCCATCTATGAACTCTATTTTCCGAGTCCCTTAGTATAAGTGTAGTTGAGTTTGAGAAAGACAAAAGGCACATTTTCTGTTGCTTCTTTCATTGAAGGACTCCTGGAAATATCTCAAAATATGGTGCCTAGTGTGCTGATTATGATGTTACAGGTGCAGTATGCTGAAAAGGACTATTCCTTGACATCCATTCGGAAAAAAATAATGGCTTCTGGCTCTGTTATGGTGTGGATATAAAGTTTCCTCAAAGGTTGTGAGTTAAAGACTTGGCCCTCAGCGCAGTGTTCAGAGGTGAGTCTTGAGAAGTAAATGGGCCTTGAGGTTCTGTTTAATCAATACATTAGTCCACTGACACATTCATAATCTGATGGCATTGTTAGGATGTTTTAACTACTAGGACTAGGATGTGGGTCTTAATAACACACAGTGGAGCAAACACTGTGGAGACCCCAGAGCATGGTGTGCTTTGTATTAATTCTGCTTGGAATACTGTGTGGGAACAGGATGGATGACTGCAGTGCCTGTGTGGGAATTATTTTAAATTATTTTAAAATTGGTGGAACATGCCTTTATTCTCAGCACTCAGGAGGCAGATGCAGGTGGATCTCTGTGAGTTCAAGGCCAGCCTGTTCTACATAGAGAGTTCCAGGACAGCTCGGGCTGCAGGGAGATCCTGTCTCAAATAGACTAAAATATTATTTTAAAATTTCATATGTGCATACAATGTATTTTGTTCTATCTACCCTGATTTCCTCCTTCCAACCCCCCCACATGCCCCAGGACATATCCAATATACCTCTCCTCTACCATTATGTCTTTTTAATTTTTTATTGTTTTTATTTTATGTGTATGAGTGTATAGCCTGCATGTATGTAACTTCACCCGTGTCATGTCACGCAATGCCCAAGGAGGTCAGAAAAGGGTGTTGGATCCTCTGGAACTAGAGTTACAGACAGTTGCTAGCCATCATGTTGAAAGACCCCCAATTCCTGGGGTGACTCCCACTCAAGTCTTGGGATGGTATGACACCCAACAAAATCAGCCAGAGACCGTCCTTGCTGCAACTACACGAGGTTTATTCGGGAGTGAACCAGTGCACTGGGGCCGAGCTCATAACCCACACAGGGGCAGAGGAGGTCGACCCCCAGGGACTGGGATAGGGAACTTTTAAAAGCAGAGATCCCAATGAAAGACCCCCAATTCCTGGGGTGACTCCCACTCAAGTCTCGGGATGGTATGACACCCAACAAAATCAGCCAGAGACTGTCCTTGCTGCAACTACATGAGGTTTATTCAGGAATGAACCAGTGCACTGGGGCCAAGCTCATAACCCACGCAGGGGCAGAGGAGGTCGACCCACAGGGACTGGGATAGGGCACTTTTAAAAGCAGAGATCCCAAGGTATGGGGAAATGGAGGAAGGGTTGTGTAATAGTAAAAAAATCATCTCAGCACGCAGGCCAGCGACACACAGGCGGGCGTGACTCAGTTGAGCACCCCAAGGTATGAGGAAGCGGGGAGGGAAACCTTATCTTGACACACAGGTAAGCATGACTCAGTTGAACACCACAAGGTATGAGGAAGCGGGGAGGGAAACCTTGTCTTGACACACAGGTAAGCATGACTCAGTTGAACACCACAAGGTATGAGGAAGCAGGGAGGGAAACCTTATAGCGTACATGAATTGGAGGCCTTATGGGATGGCGGTACCATGGTTCCTAAAGACAGATTTTAAGGGTGCATAAAACCTTGGAGCAGGGGTCCTTCAATGTGTGTGCTGGGAACCAAACCTGGGTCCTGTGCAAGAGAAGCTGGTGTTCTTAACCACTTAGCCATCTCTCAGCCTTATCTCTATTTATTTTAACCCACTGAATCTGGGCAGTGCTGGTCATATGTGCATGTGTGTGCTCATCCACTTCAGCAGGAGCAAGCTGCGGGCAGCCACTCCCCTCCCCAAAGAAAAGTTGATTCTCCCTCTGTCAGCAGCCATCTGTACCCCCAGGTAGAGGTGTCCTCCAGAACTCCTGGGAGTCTTAACTGCCCTGACCTTTTGCAGGTCGTATGAAGATGTCCACAGCTGCTCCTGTCATGTCCAGAGGACTACATTTCCCAGCACTCCCTCCAACTTCTGCCTCTTAGATTCTTTCTACCTCCTCTCCTGTGACGTTCCCTGAGCCCTGGGAGCAGGGATTGATACAGATGTTCCATCTATAGTTGAGCACTCACAGGGACCAGGGGTTGATACAGATGTTTCATCTATAGTTGAGCACTCACAGGGATCAGGGATTGACACAGATGTTCCATCTACAGTTGAGCACTCACAGTTACATTATATCAGCATCATGAGCAGTCAGGGGTTTCTGCATTAACCACTATCCATGGCAGTAAAACTTTTCAGACCAAGGTTGAGAGCAATAGAAATCTACATATATGTGTCAATATTTAATTTGCAGTTTGATAATATGGTCATTTAGAAAATTAGCATCATTGTGACTTCCACTAGGGCCTATGGCTTTTCTAGCCATGGGTTTTAACCATGTTTGCAGCCCAGGGATGAAATCCCTTCTGAGGAGGAGATGTCAGATCCAATAAAGAGAACAGGTTGTTGTCTCATAAACAGATGTTGGTAAACCACAAAAGTCAGAAGATTTGCTTTGAAGACCTTTCACTTGATGACAACTCGATTATTAAACTAGTCTATGATATCTTTGATTTTATAAGATCATGAGTACTGGGCATTTAGCACTCATCACCAAGGAGAATCAAGCCAATGAAGGATCTGTTCTTACCACTGCCTGACTTGGGTGATCCCTGGCTACATTTGGGCAGACCAATTGCTTGAAAGTTTGTACCTACCATTAGTCAGCTTATGTCTGTAGATGATATTAAACAATCTGAGAAACCTAAGTATTTTCTCTCCTACACTGATGTCTTTATTAGATGTTTTTAATTCTCCAGTTTAATTTTAGGCTAGGCTTGAATGCAGAAAACCATTAAGTGGTCAGTCTGTCTCTGTCTCTGTTTCTCTCTCTCTCTCTCTCTCTCTCTCTCTCTCTCTCTCTCTTTCTCTTTTTCTCAAAGAGAAAGAGATACAGGCAAGGGTCGTCTTGTTACCCCTTTCGAAGTCACACACACACATATATATTTATATATTTTTTCCCTGATTTTTGTGGTCTTGCCAAACAAACATTTGATAACTTAGACTTCAAATTAAATATCCTCCATTAAGCGTAGCTTTAGCTGTCCTGTGCCAATCTGGAGGAGGAAGCTTATGGCTTGCCACATTTTCCAATATGGCAAGTTATTGTGGAAAGCCTAAAGGGCCTTAGTACTAAAGCATTCCTTATTAAGTGGAAGTTTATCTTGATCACATCAATGAAAGCATTAATGTGGGCAGGGGGCATAGGCACAGGTTTTTGTTTATATTCTCACAAAATTCCAAAACAGTTTTAACTAATCTCCTAGTAGAACAGAACAGAAAAAGAAAGAGAATATCCAGATTCATGCCAGCTTCTTAGGTATTTTATTTCCAGCTGGACCCAGCATTCTGGGTCTACAGTACTTCATCTGGGAACCACAGGAGGTGTTTCATCACAGCTTCTAACAATTTCTCTCTTTTAGATTATGGAACCCGAGCTCTTGGTGGCTTTAACATGCATTTAAGGGGGCTGGAGAGATAGCCTAGCAGTTAAGAGTGCTGACTACTCTTGCAGAGGACCCGGGTTCGATTCCCAGCACCCACATGGCGGCTAAGAACCATCTGAAACTCCAATTCCAGGAGAACTCCAGTTCCAGGGGACTCCAACACCCTCTTCTGACCTCCTTGGCATTGCACGACACGGGTGCACAGACCTGCATGCAGACAGTACATTCATAAACATAGAGAAAAATAAATAAAATTAAAAAAAAATAACATGCATTTAGGCAACTGCATATAATGCTTAGTGTTTAGAGATAGATGCTTCCTTATTGTTATCCTGGTTTACAAATAATTGAAAATAACTATTTGAAGTAGTTCTGCAAAACAGAACTTCTGACTCGGGGTTAGTTAGAAGTGCTATTTTCTTATCAAGTTTGGGGTCCAGGAAACTGAACGCCTTTATCTGCATCAACAGCCATGTCTCTGTGCAGCTTGTGTGGCATATAGACCCCCTTGACTGCAGGTGTCTTTGGTTTAGACAACAATGATTTCAGAAGCTGCCAGATAAATCAGTTGTCCTGAACAACACTGTCCTTACTGCCAATGGGCCCATTTGCCTGGCAGGTCTGATGTGAGCATTCAGAGTTCAGCACTGGGTAATATTACTGATTTTTTTTTTCTTCCCAAGAAAGAAGCCCGTATAGCACCTTCTAGCACTGTCAAAGCTAGCCATGAGGGAGAGATTCCTGGACAGTTCATTACTGGGGTTCTTATTGCTGTAACCAAATGTGCAGTGCCTTCTGTAACAGAGCCTTACCATCTAGTTATGGTTGGCAACTGAGAGCAATGACAACAGCCTGTGCTCTTTTGGCTGCTTCTGGAGCTCCCCTGATATGTAACTTGTGCCTCACACTGAGATTTTCAGTTAATAACCCATGTCTTCTGGGAACAGTATTGTTTACCCATGAGGGTATCTCTGTTCAAGCTCCATTTTTTAAAAAAAATGTGTTTTAATTGCAATAGCATACAAATAGTGGGGTTTCATGAAGCCTTTTATTTCATTCTTAATTTTGGCTAACTTATCCCTTGTAGGAATGAAACTTTGCCTGGCTCAAGGCAAGGACCTGTAAGACCTGTCCCACAGAACCTCTGAGAGTTATGTGGTATCTCTATGGGCATTCAGTTGTCTCTGTGAGTTATCTATACCTCCAGAAGGTATGGGATATTGCAGTGTTTTCTTGCCTATCTCTGCAAAGTTCCAGAAATGGATGGCCCCTTCCCTTGAAGTATTGAGCAAAATGTCACCTCTAGTTTACCAGTTGCACAAACAGGAGCTCTGAAGCACCCCAATAGGAGCCAAGGTGGCTCACTCTTCCCTTCCACCTGGCCCCCACTTCCTTGCCCAGAGCACAGTAGCCTTTGGCATATAAACACAATGCTGGCATGAATAAACGAGAGAGTCTAATCTCCTGGACCTTCACCCACTTAGTCCATGTCTCTTTTTCCTGCTGGGTAACTTTCTCACAGTCCCCTCTCCTCTCCTTGCCAGAGCTAAGGCTAGAGGCTGTCGGCCTGCAAGCAGGAGACAGCCTTGAAGCTTGCAGTCCTGGAGAACTTCCAGCCTGGTTCTAGGAGGGAAGGATATCTTGTGGATTGGGGCCACACATGAATAAAGGACCAACAGGAGATAAAAATGACCCACAATCCCTGTGCACCTGTGCAGGAATACTAATCAGTCTTGACCCTCCTGTTTATCAGACTAAGAGGAGGAACCTGTGTTAGTCTCCTGCCACTGTAACTGGTTCAGGAGTTCCATTCCATGGTGACGTGGTTCCACCCAATGGTCTTGGGATGTGACAGATGTTTGTGGTGTATGGTCTTGACAAAGGAAATGTGATCACTTTATGGTAGCCAGGAAGTGGGGGAGAAAGAAGAAAGGGAGGGGGAGGAAAGGGATGAGAGGAGAGAGAGAGAGAGAGAGAGAGAGAGAGAGAGAGAGAGAGAGAGAGAGAAACTGAACCAAAGGAAGAGGGAAAGAGAGCAGACTGGGACTGCACCAAGCTGTGCCCTCAGAGCATGCTCCTGCCCTCTCCCCTCCTCCTCCCCTTACTTTTCATGAGCCAAACTCATAGTTCAGGGGGCTGCAGTCCCCTGACTCCCACCCAGGTGCTTGTCCCTCCTCATCTTCCATCTAGGTCCCATTCAGTACTCCAAGCAGAATTGTTAAAACCCATTGTGTGTTCTGAGACCAGTCCATTCCCTTCCAATCCATTGTTTCTCTGAAGCCCAGGCTCCTAGGTTCTATAACCTTCTGATAATGCCAAGAAATGGTGAACCAGTCATTTATAACCTTACTGATTTGTTTGATACTCTTCAGAAACTTAAATTACAATTGAAATGTAATTTTGATTTTGAATGTGTTCTGAAATGGGCTTAAATAAAATGAAATAAACAAGAAAACAATATTATCCCAAATTATTTTTAAAAAATGGGATTTGATATTTTAAAAACATCAAAGTTATGTTTATGCACTTCTATTTTGGCACTGACAATTTTATTTACTTAATAAACTCTCTTTTGATATAACAGATTAATTATATTTACATCTTAAAGTATGTACATTTATTCATACAACTTAATGCTTATGCACATATGCCTACATAACTTTTAATAGTGTCAGACTGAACACTTTTCTCTGATATTTTTCTATTTTTATCATCTACTAAAATAATGTGAGTGTATTTGAAGACCAGCATATGAATATTAACTTCACTCACTAGCATGCCAGCTTGACCATTTTGTCAAAAGATAAATTATAACAGACTTAAATTAAGCAGCTGATGCAAAAATGTCAGCTAGCATGACCTAAAAATAGCAGAGTTGGGGAGCAGGATGTGGTGGTATATGCCATTAATCTCGGTACTATGAAAGGAGAGGCAGGCAGATTTAGGTGAGAGCAAGACCAGCCTGGTTTACAAAGTGAGTCCAGGCCAGGTCTCCCTCCAAGAGACATTTCTGAAGTAGGAGGGTATTGTTGAGCTGCTGTGCAGAGAGGGTTGGATGAGACCCCAGCCAAGCTGAGCAGTGAGTGGGAAGAATTCTGCTGCACTGATCCAGGTGTGAAAGGATTGTTTGCCTGTGGAGTCTGAGGGAAGAAGTGGCATTGCATAAACAGATTAAAGAAGAAAGGGGTAGGTTCTGCATAAAGACTCTTATGTGAGGAATCAGGAAATGGAAGAATCCAGACCACCTGCTCCAGCTGTGACTGGAGTTGCCTGAGGCAGGGGTGATCCAATTGCACAGATAATAGGGACTGAGGTGGTGAGGAAGATCAGAAAGTTCCATTTGGGTGTTATAATGGGGAGGATTCTTGCCCTGCCCCTAATCACTTAGAGATGCAAAGGAAATGGCTGTATTTATGAATTTAGAACTCAAAGGAGTGGCTGAAGGCTGGAAGTAAAAGGTGTGTGGGTGTCATTTGCAAGTGCTACAATGTCTGTGGATGATGACATCACTCAAAGATGGAGCACAGACAGAGTCTAATGTGTTCCCAGGGGGAAACTCACCTTGTCAGAAAGTGTGGAGGAAGCAACAGTAAAAGGAATGACACAGCTAGTGAGGACACAGGGAGAGAATCTGTCCTGGTAGTGAAGCAACCAAGTGATTGACAGCCTCAGGTCTACTAGAGCATTGAACAGAAGCAAAGACAGAAACACACACCAAGCGTAAAGGGAAAAGTTACCTGGAGCCCTTTAAAGCTTTGCACAACATTTATGTCTGCATGAGAAACCCACATCCAACATCATTCTAAATGGAGAAAAACTGGAAGCATTCCCATTAAAATCAGGATTGAGACAAGGCTATCTACTATCCCCATTCATTTCCAATACTGTGCTTGAAACCCTTGCTAGGGCAATAAGACAAGAGAAGGAAATTAAGGGTTATTAATATGCAAAAGAAGTAAAGTGTCCCTATTTGCAGATGGCATATTATACATAAGAGATCCCAACAATTCCACCAGAAAAATCTGAGAAATGATCAACACTGTTAGCAAAGTAACAGGATACAAAATCAATTTACAAGAACTAGTAGCACTTTTATATTACTAACAGACAGTCAGAGAAAGAGATCATGGAATCATTTTCATTCACAATAACCTAAATATATCTAGGAATAAACCTAACCAAAGAGGTAAAAAGATCTCTACAATGAAAACTTTAAAAATTTGAAGAGATTGAGAAAGACTCTGGAAGATGGAAAGTCCACCTGTGCTTATAGATTGGTAGAACAAATATTGTGAAAATGATCATGCAATCAAAAGCAAGTTAAAGACTCAATGCAATTCCAATCAAGCCCCAAGACCTTCTTCACAGAAATGCAATATGGAATGAAACCTATATTGATGACCACTTTCTAATACACACACACACACACACACACACACACACACACACACACACACACAGCCCAGCAATAAAGAAGAGGAAGGTAAGACCTTTATATTTGTGTGCATATCAATATTTCTTAAGCTATTATGAGACTATCTCCAGTGCTTGATAAGATGGGCTAGATTTATCCTTTTGTCATGAAATCCAACCACAAAAATAGAAACAAACAAACAAACAAACAATCCTCCCTCCCCCCTTTTTTTTGGTCTTTTCGAGACAGGGTCTCCCTGTAGCCCCCGCTGTCCTGGAACTCACTCTATAGACCAGGCTGGCCTTGAACTTGCAGAGATCTGACTGCCTCTTCCTTCTGAGTGCTAGGATTAAAGGTGTGAGCCACCACGCCCAGCAGAAAAAACAGGCTGGTCTACAGAGCGAGTTCCAGGACAACTGGGGCTACAGGGAGACCCTGTCTTGAAAAGACAAAACAAACAAAACAAAACATTTTTACATTGGCTTATAGACTGACAAAGCAATCAGGTCCCGCTGGACCAGGTAAGCATATGGAAGAGTTTAGCATGGCTTGGTCCTTGCACACATTCCTCTTCTGACATTGTGCTTGGCACCCTGACATTTTAACATGCACATACTACGCACACCTCACCCCGGAAAGTGTGCCTAGCAACCTGTTAGCAACTACGATTTCTTCTTACATATACATCCCTCGCTGAACAATGGGATTATTTTCTCTTCTCTTTAAGGAACATCAAACTCAGACAGTTTGTGTGGAAAGATATTTCCATATCCAGTAGATGGGTAGGAGAACCCGTCAGGCTTGAAGTAGTTTGTAGGATGTCTGTGCAATAAGGTCAACTGCATCTTCAAAGAGAACTTCTGAGGAGTATGCCCTATTTACTATCTTAAGCCTGTGCATAATTGAGCATGCATATGATTAAAATCAGTTATATTATGGCCTGGGGGCATATGTAGTAAGCAAAGACCTATCTAATTTAAGCTTGTAAATCAAAACAGGAAACCACCTAAATCAGGCACCCAGTAGCCAAATGTCTCCTCTTGGACCCCATGAAAGAGAGCCTGGAACAATAATGTAGCCCAGGACTATGATCTCTATAGGCCCTGACATACTGTAATTGACATCAATTTATAGAAACAATTTAGTGATTATGAGATCAAGAAACAAGGAACATAGGCCTGGAGACTTGGTGCAGCATTTCAGTTCACCAAGTGCATGAAAAACACTATTTGGAGGTGCAAGACATTTGATGATTCATGTATAAAAAAAATGTCAGGGTATTCCTGTTCCACATCTCTCTCTCTCTCTCTCTCTCTCTCTCTCTCTCTCTCTCTCTCTCACACACACACACACACACACACTTCAATTCTATGCTGGTTTATGTCTTAAATAGGGAAAGTGGGAAGTTACAAAATTTAAAAATATGAAATGAAATAACACATTTCATTGTGTGAAGATTAAGTATTTCTCTTCAGCAGAATATATAAAACATAACAATTTAAAATATTAACTGGGATCTGCTTATGACCTAAAATAACATTATGTTTACTATCCAGAAACCTTAAACTTTTAGGAGGAATTTAAAGACAAAAAACACATTGCAGAAAAAAATAATTAGGCTGGGCGTGGTGGCACACGCCTTTAATCCTAGCACTTGGGAGGCTGGCAGGCGGATATTTGTGAGTTCAAGGCCAGCCTCATCTACACAGAGAATTCCAGGAGAGCTGGGGCTACAGGGAGACCCTGACTCGGAAAAAATAACAAAAACAAAACAAAACAAAACAAACAAACAAAAAAAAAACACATTGCAGATGGGAGATAAAAACTTCTTTGTGAGGGATTATTTACATGCATTAAAAAAATGGGGATGCTTTAACTTACTCTGCATTGAACATGATGTGATGGAGAGTTACGCAACAGCATCCATTAAGGACACATAAGTCCATGGTACTACTGCCAAAGACAGTTCTTCAGATTCTAATTGAGTTGAGCATTCTCAGACCAGGTGTGGCTGTGAACTCCTCATACCACATATCTGATGAATTCTTGCTCCAGTATTTAGCACTATGCATATATTAGCCAAATTACAATATAATTTGTAATAGAAAAAAAGTGTGTATAAAGCATGGTTTATGAAAGTAGGATGTATAAAATTTGTTTTGATTATGTTATGGGATTTTAAATAGCAGTGATAATTAATGAAGTATAATAGCATGCATTCATCTGCATAAATTATACTAAGTTCTAATATGGTTTAATTTGGATAAAGATGAAGAATAAAAACATGCATAATGTAACAATATATTATTTAAGAACGTAGCATCAGTGCTATACCTGTAATGAAATTCCAGGAAATAATTAATGTGAAATATAAGAAATCTATTCCCCAGAGAACCAGTGGAGAGGAAGGCAATGTTGACACAGGTGGAGTCTGTAGTCAGATGGTAGAGACACAGAAAGATGTCCTGTTAGAATTCATTAAACACTATTTAACATTTCTTTTTCTTCATTTTTTCCCTTATTTGTAATTTGTTTATGTAAGCATATCCCACTTTTTAGATTTAAGTATTAATGATGTTGACAAAACAATTTACAGAATTAAAATACTCTTCTGGAATATAAATGTAAAGGTCATGAGACATGGAACAATTGAAATAGAACTATTCCTGAAAACATCACAAGATATTAAATGCATAGCATCCTAAAGCATACACTGTATTTATTTTCTATTCACAGAACATTGATACTTACGATAGCCTGGACTTCAATGAAAACAGCAGAGGAGGCTCTGATGCAGACTTTTTTGAATGATGTCAGTTCTGGAGTATGAGGAAATGCTGGTTTTAGATACTGATTTCTTCAAATTTCTAAAAGCATTCGCTAAGCAATACATGTTCAGTGTGTGATTTACTTGTACTGAAATATTTTATGAATGTTGTCACTATATTTGAGGAACATAAGCCCACAACCCCGCCTTGGACTGGGAAGATGCCTCAGTCAGGAACCTTCCCAATGTACTGCACATACCTGCGGATCTGAGTTTGGAGCCCAGAACCCACATGAAAGGCAAATGAGCCAGTGCATACCAGTAATTTCAGCACTATGGGGGAGGGGCATGTGGAGAGGGAAGGATCTGTGAATCTCATCGGTCAGGCAGCCTAGCCGAAGAGACAAGACTTGAGTCCAATAGGAGACCCCGTCTCAGGAAATATAAAGTTGCTAGTAATCAAGGAAGCTCTTTGACTTTGACCTCTGGCCTGCATATGTGCACACATGTGCACCCATGTATACATGTGTACCCCCTTACACTAAGAAGTACATTTACTATACACATACATAAGTACACAGACAGGACACCACACATGTATGAACAATAAATAATTTCAAATTATTGAGAAGAAAGTAATGTGAAAAACTATTGTTCCCACAAAGATATTATCTATCCCACAAAGAACTAATCTATATTCAAGTGTTAGAGTAGTTTATAAAGAGGAGTTAGCACATTGTGAACCAGTCAATAAATATTCAAATACTTTTAAATAAACAACCCAAAATATGCTAATATCAAGTTGCTATAGTACTACTAAAAACACATCTCTAAATAATAATTTACCAAGGATTTGAGGTTTTGCTCTCTGGCTATTTGTACATGTATACATGTGTACATGTATGTGTGTAGGGGGTGAGTACATGTATATGTGTATTCCTATGCATGCATGTGTAGATGTGCATAAGCTTATGTATGTTTATGCCAGTATGTATATGCAAGTATGTGTATGCATATGTATCTGCATGTGTGTGCATGTATCCTTGTGTATGCCTAGTTTATGCATGTGAGTATATGTGCACATAGGCACATATGAATGCACATATATGTATGCACATGTGTGAACTTATACATATGTCTATATGTGATGTATATTTATTTGTTAATAAATATCGTAATTTGCATTCACTCTTAGAAGCAGTAGCCACCCATCTATGACACTATCAGTGCTCCCCTAAGACAGTGGTTATAATGTCACTATGTGTAAATGCCATTGATGAGGTGGTGGTAAGAACAATTTTTTTCAAACCATCTGACTCATGTTTGCTCTAATAAAGACTCACACTGGAGAGCCACAATGTCTCATTGGAGCAGTCTTGTGTCACATAGGAAAATACTCTTTCAGATTTCGTTATTATTACCACTAAGAGCTGTGAGGAAATCCAGGATCCAGAAGAATGTGGGTAGCTAAGCCAGAACAAGAGAGTGTTGTCCTGGCAGAATGCAGAGCTGTGTGCTCACAAAGGGGACAAATTCCATTGTGAACATGGTTTGCAGCCATCTTACACTAAAACCTTGATACAAGATTCGGGCTGGAGAGGTGTCTTAGTTGGTAAAGTGCCTCCTATGGAAGCATTCCTAGCACCCCTGTAAAAGCTAGGCGCAGCTGAGCAGACCTGTGATCCCAATACTGAGGAGATGGAAACAGGAAAAATCCCTGAGGTTGACCTGCCAGCCCACTAGCTGACCGGTGAGAGTCCCTGCCTCAGCAAAGAAGGCTGAGAGAGAAGATGCTAAGAGTTGACCTCCAGTATCCAGAGGCATGCACACACACACACACACACACACACACACACACACCCCACTGGCATCCAGAGGCATGTGCACACACATGCAAGCTGTGTACCATGATTCCTCAAAACATTATGTGACTTTGAAAGCCATGACTTCAGGAGTGAAGACGTTGCTCATAGGTCGGGGCATTTGCCTGAAATGAAAAGACTGTGAGTTAAATCCTCAACACCATACAATCTTTTATCCAGAAGGTGGAATGGTCCATTGCTGTGACCATTCTATGAGGTTTTGATAATTGTTCCTCTTCTAGCCAACGCTTGGCAATGTCAGCACTATAAACTGTAGTTACTTCAATGTGCATGTAGCCATGTTGTTACCAGAACTCCTGGCTACAAATCCAGCTAAGGATCCCAACACCAACTCACAAAAGAGGAAAAGGACACAATATACAGATAAAAGGAAAACAATGAAGGTGCTGACAGTTCCAAAACTAGGAAGGAGAGAATCTTCAATATGTCTCTGACTGGCTGAAGCAGTGATGAGCAGAGAAGCTGTGCTCCTGGAGATGGGGCGTCCTGACGTCAGGACTCTTACAAGTGGCTCATTGACTTTCCAACCAGGATATTCATGAGAGAATCCTGGTTCATAGGTCCTCCATCATACATCACTGTCTTTTAAGTTCATACCATATAACTTATTATTTATTTTGAATTCCAGAATGGTTTGATTTTTCACTATTTTGAACAAATGAAACAGCAGAGAATGGGATCAAGAGAAGCCAAATCATGGAGTGTCTGTGTCTACTGAGGAATATCTGTTAATCTGTTAGAGAATAGTCTTCATTTAAGGGGCAGTTGGACAAGGGGGGCTATAAATCAGTGTAGTTTCTATGATTTCCTTGAACATCTGAGACACCTAATAAGTTGACTTTTTTTTTTTCATCCAAACAAGATTGAAAGCAGTCCATGGAAACCTGACTCCAATTCTGCCTTTCTTACCCTAGGGAAAAAAATGGATTTCTAAAACTCAAAGCTGTTAACATGATATTCTCCTCAGAGTTCCTATGTGTCCAGCATGAATCACTTACAGAGTCCGTATGGGAAAACATGACTTTTTGTGTTTGTTTAGTGCTGAAGTTGTAGAGCTTAACTTTGTACAGATGTTTAAAGTTGAAATTTGGAAGGAGATAGGTGATTGATGATGGTTTTAAAGACACTTGTTTTATTTTTGGTAGATTTCTAAAAAAAAAAATTCTAGAATGAAATGAAATACCAAATTCCAAGGCCACCCTACAGGAGTCTGTATTCGTCACTTTAAGAAACACAGGTACAACTGAATAACATCAATGCTATCTGCAAACAGCTGTGTTATTATATTGTAGAATCTCTTAAAAACAAACAAATAATAATAAAAACATAAAATAAATAAATAATAAAAAATTTAAAAAAAAGAAACACAGGTACAGGAGTATTGGATTGTTGGCTTGTGCAGATGTGGGGGCCAAGATACCCTGCCATCTGGAACACAGGCGAGCCTGTTGCCTTGAGGGGACTCGGTGCATAGAGATTCGTTGCTTTGGCTGGATCAGCTGGAGCACAGGGTGTGGGCTGGGGGCTTCAGTCAGGTGGATTGTTGGATTATTGGATTATTGACCTGTTGTGCATAGAGACTGGTTGCTTTGGCCAGACCAGCTGGAGTGTGGGCTGTCAGCAACTCATACCATCCCCCACCCCAACCCCACCAACTGGAACTGTGGAGTGAGTGTCCAAGTGGGATTACAGTAAACCCCACCACCAACCTAGAGGAAATGGCTCGCAGGAAGCAGAGTGAGCACAGTGCTCAGAGGGTACTGTCTCCATTGTTACCTACCCAGTTTTTCGAGAAACTGCAGAACAGAAAGGGAAGAGTGAGTGCTGTAGTTTGTCTTCCATTGCTGTGACAAAACACTCTGACCGACACCAACTTCGGGAGGAAAGGGTTTATTCAGCTTACATCTCCTGGGTCACAGTTCATCACTCAGGGAGCACAAGGCAGGAACTCGGCAGGAACCTGGAGGCAGGAGCTGAAGCACAGGCCATGGAGGAATACTGTCCACTGGCTTGCTCCCCTGGCTCATGCCCAGCCTGTCTTCTTAAATGGTACACAACAACCTGCCCAGGGTGGCACTTCTCATTGGGGGCTGGGCCCTCCCACATTGCCTGATAATCAAGACAATACTCCACAGACGTGGCCACAGGCCAATCCAATGGAGCGAATTCCCCAATTGAGGCTCCCTCAACCCAGGTGTGTCAAATTGACACTAAAGCTATCCAGCACAATTGACCCCTTGTCAACTTGACACACAAAACACATCACTATTAAACCACCACCTTTCCAGTTCTTATCCCCAAAGTATGATGTTAACATTAATCACAACCTAAATCCCCACAGTCCTTAAAATGTCCAAACACTTAAAAGTTCAGTCTATTAAAAGTCTCTTAACTGTGGGCTGCTGTAAAATCCAAAACAAGTACTGTCTTATTTCAAAGGGAAGAATCAGGCACACTCAAAACCCAAGTCCAGCAAAGTAGCTCAAGGCTGGACACCTGGGACTCACTCATGATCTTCTGGGTTCCAAAGGGTCTCAGCAGCTCCCCTTCTCTGACTGCCATCCGTGGCACACACAGCTCATTGTGAAAGCCCAGGCTGACTCCATTTCACACCTGCAGCTGCTCTTGGTGGTCATCCCATGGTCCTGGCATCTCCAAAAATCTGGGGTCGCCACTAAAACTGAGGCAGCACCTTCACCAATGGTCTCTTCTGACCTCTCCTGGTGCAAAGCCTCAGCTTCTCTCCATGACCCCTGCAATCCTGGGGTCTTCACGGCAACCGAGGTGCACTTCCAACAATGGTCTTTCCTGACGTCTCACAGTGCCAAGCCTCAGCTGCTCTCTGTGACCCCCTCAAATTTCATTACCAGAAACATATAGGAGACTCTTACACACTACCAAGTCCTGCTTCTGGCTTGAGATGGAGGCTCAGACCCCTTCTGGAACATAGCTTCTGTGTGCTGACCCTGAAGAAATTCTTCCCAGAAAATTTCACCACAGCGATACTGGTCTCTTGTTAATTACAGCTGATTTTTCAGCCCCAGCTAACCAGCATCAATTGTCCCAGTACAACAAAGATTTCTCTTCAGGTTCTGGTCTCTTGTTACTTACAGCTGATTCTTCAGCCCCAGCTGACCAGAACCCACAGATTACACAGTCCTGATTATCTCTGCTCCCCATTGAAACTAGAAACTTCACAAGCCCGGCCTCCATCTTCTACAACTCTTTCAGCAAAACTGCTCCAAGCTCCACAGCAATGATCTTTAGGCATTCAATGATCTTCCCAGCCCAAAGTTCCAAACGCCTCCACAATTTTTCCCCAAAACACCAAGGTCAGGTCTGTCACGGCAATACCCCACTCCTGGTACCAATTTTTGTCCTAGTTTGTCTTCCATTGCTGTGACAAAACACTCTGACCGACACCAACTTGGGGAGGAAAGGGTTTATTCAGCTTACATCTCCTGTGTCACAATTCATCACTCACGGAGCCCAAGGCAGAAACTCAGGGCAGGAACCTGGAGGCAGGAGCTGAAGCACAGGCCATGGAGGAATGCTGTTCACTGGCTTGCTCCCCTGGCTCATGCCCAGCCTGTCTTCTTATATGGTAAACAGCAACCTGCCCAGGGTGGCACATCTCATTGTGGGCTGGGCCCTCCCACATTGCCTGACAATTAAGACAATACTCCACAGACGTGGCCAAAGGCCAGTCAAATGGAGCAAATTCCCCAATTGAGGATCCCTCAACCCAGGTGTGTCAAGTTGACACTAAAGCTATCCAGCACAGTGAGCTATACCTTCCAATATATAACCAAAATTGAAAGCCTGAAACCTAGGCAAGTCAACCCTCCATAAACAAGGAGAAAACAATGAAGGCATCTGAAGGGACCGAGGAAAACAAACCTTCAACACAGTGGAGAAACATTTGAGATTCATAACAGAATACAAACAAAAAACAAGCCCACATGCCAAAAGCACAACGAAAGAACAATATGGGAAAAGTGCAGAATAAATCCACACCAAACTCTACCAACCCTACAGAAGATTCCTACAATGAGCTCTCCCTAGAGGTAACCCAGGACACAGATCTTAGATGAACAATCATAGACATATTCAAAGAAATCACAGAATATAAAGAACATATAATGACAAACTTTAGGAAGAATGAGAGAGAAAGAATGACAAACTCTGGAAGGAAGTGGAAACACTGAAAAGATCCCATGCTGAAATAAAAAAAGGAAACCAACCAGCCAACCAAGGAGCTACAAGAAAAGATTGAGAAGGTCCAAAAGGAAGTGGAAATATTAAAGAAATCAGAAGACGAAATGAAAAAGGAAATCAAACACTCATCCAATCAAGGGTAAAGGATGGGGAAAAGCCTCAGAAGCAGAATGGAGGAAGCAGAGAAAAGAACATCAGACCTGGAAGATACCACAGAACAACAAAAAAATCTCAAGTAAAGACTGAAAAATTTAAAAATACACAAGAGTGGAACAACCAGGAAATGTGGACTACTATACAAAGATCAAACCTTCACATCATAGGGGTAGAGGAAGGAGAAGAATCCCAAGAGAATGGTATTGATCAGATCTTCAACCTAATAATATATGAAAATTTTCCCAATCTAAAAAAAGACAAACCCATATAAATACAAGAAGCACATAGAACTCCAAACAGATAAGATCAGAAAAGAAACTCCCAAGTTCTATCATAGTTAAAATGGTAGATTTCCAAAGCAAAGACAAAATGCTGAAAGCCATAAGAGAAAAATAAGTTACATATAAGGGGAAACCCATCAGAATAACAGCTCACTTTTCAGTGCAAACTATGAAAGCAAGAAGAATGAGGACCAAAGTATTCCCAGTGCTAAATGACAATAGATGCCAACCCAGCTTACTACACCCAGCAAAAATGTCAATGATAGTTGAGGAGAAAGAAAAATCTTTCATGACATAAACAAGATGATAGAATATATGTCCAGAAAATGAACCCTTCAGATAATACTTGAAGCAATTCAAAGGATATAGGAGAGGAGCAATTATCCCCAGGCACCTAGAAAGAGAAATTAATAAAAGCATAACTACAGAAGTAGAAACCTAGACCAAAAATGCACATGGATAATAAAGCGAAAGGAAGCAACACACATCTCTTCATTATAACCTTAAATATTAATGGACTAAACTCCCCAATCAAAAGACATAGACTGGAAGACTGGCTTGGGAAACAGATCACATCTATATGCTGTCTACAAGAAATCTCACCCTCAAGGACAGGCATGAACTTAAGGTGAAAAGATGGAAAAATATTCTAAGTAAATGGCACCAAAAGGCAAGCAGGAGTTGCTATTTTATTATTTTTTTATTTTTATTTATTAATTATTATTATTTGCTTATTTTTAAGGGATTCTACAATTTAATAACACAGTTGTTTTCAGATAACATTGATGTTGCTCAGTTTGCCATACAATTAGGCAATTGGTGCATTTTGCAAGTATCTATGTCCAAATTTTGAACAACCCCAGGTTCCCATAGTCCAGTTGGAGAAGCTTGCATGCACAGGCATGTTGACCAATTAGGAGTCTAGACTATATTGCTGTAGTCTCATGATTCACCCCTATCTCTCTGCAGCCCTTACATTCTACCATGCCTCCTCTTCTGCAGTTTGTTCCCTGGGCTTTGGGAAAGGAGCACAAGTGGGTGAGAAGAAAACAGTCTACTTTCTTTGGAGTTGTCATTTTGGACTCTAGTCTGTTCAGGTTGTTTCCCTTCATGGGTTGACAGCTTTTCCAGTGATACCTTTTTAGTCATACTAACAAAGCACAAGCAATTGGATGTACAGGAATTTAAGCAGTACTAATTATTATGTCAAGCTAAGCTGTGAGCATAGGCACAGATGCTTGGATGGTATGCTAATCCGCAAACTGTGGTTTCTCTATAAAGGGTAGGAGTTGCTATTTTAATATAAGACAAAATTGACTTCAAAGTAAAAGTAAGCCGAAGAGACAAAGAGGGCCATTACATCCTTATCAAAGGACGTAATTCACCATGAACACTTCACAATGATGAGTATATATGCACCAAACTCTGGTGCACTGAAATTTATAAACACAATTTCACAGGACTGCAAGGCACAGATCAACCCTAGCACACTCATAGTAGGGGACTTCAATACCCCACTTTGGACAGGTCAAATGGACAAAGACTAAACACAGAGGCATCTGAACTGAATAATACGATACACCAAATGGATCCCACAGACATCTACCAAATATTCCACCCAAGCACCAGAGAATATACTTTCTACTCAGCTCCCCATGGAACTTTCTCCAAAATCGACCACATACAGAAAAAAAAATCTCAATAAATACAAATATTGAAATAATTTCATGCATTCTATCAGATCACAGTGCAATAAAGCTCAATAACAACAGCAGGATAAGCCATTCTATCTACAAGAACACATGGAGACTAAACAACATAATCCTGAATAATGAATAGGTCAAGGAAGAAATAAAGTAATAAAAAAATTCCTGGAACTAAACAAAAATGACAATACAACACAACATAATCTATGGGATACATTAAAAGCAGTCCTAAGAGGGAAGTTTATAGCCTGGGGATCCTACATAAAAATAAAACAACAACAACAACAAAAAACAGAAAGAGCACAAATAAATGATCTAACACTGCAGGTAAAAACAGTTGAGAGACAACAACAAATGAACTCTAAAAATAAATAACAAAAATAAGTGCAGAAATCAATGAAATAGAAACAAAGAAAAAATACAAAAAAAAATCAATGAATATAAAAGTTGGTTCTTTGAAAGAATAAACAAGATAGACAGACTTCTAACCCAGTTAACTGAAAGAAAGAAAGAGCAACTCCAAATCAATATATAGAGTTTGTGATGAAAGGGGAAATATCAACAACAGACAATGAAAAGATCCAGACGATCATATGGGAATACTTCTAAAAGCTATAGGCTACAAACCTAAGAGAAATGGATGAATATGTGACATCCTGGGAATCACTAAAGCTTAACCAAGAAGAGATTGACAGCTTAAACAGGCCTATAATATATGAAGAAATTGAAAAATGTAACAAGAAATCTCCCAACTAAAAAAAGCCCAGGCCCAAATGGTTTCACAAAAGAATTTTATAAAACATTTAAATAGGATTTAACAACCATTATTACTCAAACTGTTCAGAAGGATACAAGCAGGGGGAAATCTCCCAGATTCCTTCTATGAAGCAAACATCACTCTAATACGAAAACCAGGCAATGATACAACTAAAAAAGAGAACCCATCTCATTAATGAACACAGATGCAAAAATTCTTAACAAAATACTTACAAACCATATACAGACCCACATCAAAAAGATCATCCATCATGACCAAGTTGGATTCATACCAGAATGCAGGGATGGTTCAACATATGAAAATCAGTAAATATAAAACACATAAACGGACTGAAAGACAAAAAATGACACGATCATCTCAATTGATGCAGAAAAAGCCTTTGACAAAATCCAGCATCCCTTCATCCTTAAAGTCCTAGAGGGAATTGGACGAGAGTGAATGGTCCTCAATATACTCAAAACAATATACGAGAAACCCCGCAGCCAACATCATCCTAATTGGAGAAAAGTTAGAAGAATTGGAGAAAAGTTAGAAGCATTGGAGAAAAATTGGAGAAAAGTAGGAACTCAGCAAGGCTGTCCCCATCACCACTCCTCTTCAATATAGTACTTGAAACACTTGCTAGGGCAATAAGGCAAGAAAAGGAAATTACAGGAGTAGTAGTTAGAAAAGAGGAAGTTAAGCTCTCCCTTTTTGTATACAATATGATAGGTTACCTATGGGATGCTAAAGACTCCACTAGAAAAACTCCTAGAAACTATTAAGAGTTTCAGTAAAGTGGTGGACTACACAATTAACCTAGAGAAGTCAGTAGTCTTTCATTTTTTTTTTCAGTTCTAAAAAAACCCTCTGTTTTTAATTCAATTTTCAAGCACAACATATAAAAACAATTCCTAAACTTAAAAAAATCTAGCCAAACATCAAAACACAACTCAATTACACAAAATACCTTTACATATAGGTATAGAACATAATTAAAGTTTATTTAGAACCACACTAGTGGGATCCTTCACTATAGGAAACAGTGCTTTTAGTAGCCTTTCTGTCCACCACCAACAAGTACCTGAAGAAGGAATACAAGGAGACATTCCCACTTACAATAGCCTCAAAAACAATAAAATACATAGGAACAAACCTAACAAAGGACACCAAAGGTCTTTACAACAAAAGTTTTAAACCCTTGAAGAAGGAGATTGAAGAAGACATAAGAAGATGGAAAGACTTCCCATGCTCGTGGATTGGAAAAATTAATATAGTAAAAATGTCCATTCTACCCAAATTAGTATACAGATTTAATTCAATCCCAATTAAATTCCTAAGACTTTCTTCACAGACTTGGAAAAAATCTTTAATTTCATATAGAATAACAAAAGACCCTGGCCACCCAAAGCAACCCTGAGTGAAAAGAGCAATACAAGGCGGAATCTCTATACTAGACTTCAAACTATACTACAGGGCTATAGTCATAAAAACAGCCTGGTACTGACATAAAAACAGACCTGTAGACCAATGGAACAAAATTGAAGATCCAAACTTGAGCATATACAATTTCAGCCATCTCATATTTGACAAAGGGGACCACAAAGACTCAGTGGAGGAAAGACAGTATCTTCAGCAAAAGGTGTTGGCAAAATTGGATCACCACTTGTAGAAGAATAAAATGAAACCCCTACCTCTCGCCTTGTTCAAAAATCAACTCCAAATGGATCAAAGACCTCAATATCAAACCCGAAACTCTGAAGGTGATAGAAGAAAAAGTTGGCAGCAACCTAAAAGACATTAGGTGTAGGAAAAGACTTTATAACTCAGACAGCAACTGTGCAGGAAATAAGGTCAACAATTGACAAGTGCAAACTTGTTAAACTCAAAAGCTTCTGTATGACAAAGAAACAATCAGGGAAGTGAAGAGAAAACCCACAGAGTAGGAGAAACCTTCACTGCTGATACATCTGCCAGAGCATTAACTTCCAGAATATATAAACTACTCAAGAAACAAAGAAGTAAGAAAGCAAATGACTCATTCAAAAGATGGAGCAAAGAGCTGACTGAACAGAAATTTCACAAATAAAGAAATAGAAATGGCTGCAAAACATCTTAAAAAGTGTTCAACATTGCTAATAATTAAGGAAATATAAATGAAAACAACTTCAAGATATCATCTCACTCTGAAAGATTACTAAGACCAAGAAAGCAATGCCTCTCCAAATGCCGGAGAGGTTGTAGGGAAAGGGGAACACTCATCCACTGCTGGTGGGAATGTAAACTCTACAACCACTATGGAAAGCAATGTGGAGAACCCTTAAAGACCCAAAAGGAGCCTACCAGCTGACCCAGCCATACCACTCCTGGGTATATCCCCACAAGATTCATCCCTACCACAGAGATACATGCACAGCTATGTTTATTGCAGCTCTCTTTACAATAGTGAAAAGCCGGAACCAACCCAAGTGCACCTCAGCCAAGGAATGGATAGAGAAAATGTGGTCCATCTACATAATGGAATTCTATGCAATGGTAAAGAAAGATGACATCATGAAATTTGCAGGTAAATGGATAGAAGTAGAAGATATTATGTTAAGTGAAATAACACAGTCCCCAAAACAAATGACGAATGGTATCCCTCATTTGTGGATGCTAAAAACAAGCACCTAGTTGTAAGACAAACTGAGCAATGTTAATGTTATATTCCTCGTGATCTGAAAACAACTTCAGTCTTATATTGTGAATCCCTGAACACGTTCTAGAATTAACCTACCATTTATTTTCAGACTTTGGAATTGTTATATGGGTGGAGGGTATGTATGCATACTTTAGAGTAATATAAAATCAAAATGGAAAAATGTGATTCATGAAATATGATATGGAAATTTTGTTTTCAGAAGACATAATTTTAGTATAAGTGTTATGTATATGCAATGTATATACATACATTGAAGCAATACAAGTTGGAGGGAACAACAACAACAAAAGAACTGGGACAAAACAAAAGAAAACAAAACAAAAAAAAATCCACAACGGAAGCAGTGAAGTTCTCCCCCATACAATAATCTGCTTTGTAAAAACTCTGGAAAGACTCAGAAAAAGATGCAACACATGTATGACAGAATGCATGAACCCAGGTGGGGTGGGGGGCATGGAAAGGGAAATGAGTCTTTGTTGGATTGAGAAATGATGTACAATGTATGGAAAAGTTTAATAAAAATAAAAAAAATATATTTAAAAAAGAAAGTCACAGTCAAATGGTTTCTCGATAGAATATACATGATATATTTTTAAGGTCAAAATAAAAATAAGCCACAAAGAAACTAACAACTTTAACTTTTAAAAGAAGAGAAACTGAAACCCACCAAACAGATTGAAGGAGAAATCTAGAAAACTTGCAACAGAAAAGAATGTGTGTGTAGAATTAAAATGAAGAATGCATTCTTTACTATAAACAAATTAAAAAAAAAAAAAGAAACAGGTACATTTGTGGCAAAACGGTTGACTTGGAATCTGTGTCTGCAAGCTTGACTGCCCTTCACGTGTGAAACTCATCTGAAATGACATTGTCAAGAGTGGAGAAATACACAGTATGTTTAAAGGCCATTTCTTTAACTTTCCATCATCTTAACTGTGTCATAATTTCCTTGTGCTGCTTTTGTGATTGACACCTGGTTTCCTGGCTCTTTGAGTCCCACCAGGAAAACTAATATTGGGCTTCTAAGAGTTTTCCTGTGCCAAGTCCCAAAACAGAGTTCAACAATGCCCCTTGTACTCCAAGTCCAACAACCGTCTATGGCATTTCTCATGATGATATGCAGTTACTCCTGCACCTCCAGCCTCTCTTACATTATGACTGGCTTGGAATGGAATGAAAGCAGAGGGATAAAGCTGTAAATCTTCTGCCATTCCAGTGAATACGACACCAATAGAGAATAGGGATGGACTGTTCCTTTACCCTTGTGGGATCTTCTGTCCTGCAATGGTTAATGATAACTGCAGCTGAGGTTACATCTGGCTGCGAGATTTAATGTTATTTTCAGAGGGTTGTGTTTCCCAGTTAAGGTTTCGGTCTGCTTTGAGTTGGTTATTTTACAGACGGTCAGAGGGAGGATTCTTCTGTCATTTCTCTGTATGGATTAGTTTTCCAGAACTATGCATCAGAAAGGGAGTTCCTGTGCCACATGTTCTTGGTGCTTTTGTGAATGCTCATTTGGATCCTAGGGTGTAGGATAATTTATGCCATTTCATCATAGAGAATTTGATAAATGTTTGAAATGATGGTGTCCTAAATGACAGTGGTGAGCACCATGACTATCCTCACATGATCAATCAAAATATCACACGTTACCTCAAAAGGAGATACAATTAGCATCAGTCCATAAAAATTTCAAGAAAATTATAATGACCTTTTCTTGAAGATGTGAATAAAACTGAAGAGCTATGTTAGAGACCAGGTGAACTTCAAGCTAGATAAAGTTCTGACCTTTGTGTCCTATGGGCTTATTTATTATTCACCTCTTCATAGAAAAAAGATCCTCATTATTTCTTGAGAATTTCATACCATGTATTTTGATCATATGGAACCCCCAACTCCTCCAGTTTCCTACCTGTGGAGAGCAGGCATTGGCCAAAATGGCACTTTGGACCCTGGCCAGGTCTTATGACTATTGCCTGATTGTTGCCTGACTGCCCAGCTCATTCCCCAGCCAATAAGAGAACGCCAAACCTGAGCCCTCATTAGCATGTCCGCTGACTTCTGTATATTGCGCATACCGCTTACAGACCAATGAGAGACTGCCATGGCACTCGCATGCTAGTAGGAGGCAGGGTTGAGAGAAGGGCATATTAGCAGGGGACGCTGGAAGGGGGAGAGGGTTGGTGTATGAGTTGCCTGAATAAACTGCGTCTGGAAGAACAAGAGTGTGTCCTCTCCTTTTTCCTGCCAGCCGGGAACAGAGAGCGACAAGGAGAGCGACAAGTGGCGGCCTGTACGGGGAACCTCCATTGGTGCAAGCACAGTTCAGAACCAGATGCAGGCAGGTAAGTTCCCAGGTAAGGTGGGACTATAAGGTTCTCAGGAGTAGAGACCATGGGGAATTCAAACTCAATGCGGCCATTGCACGATGCCTTAAAGGAACTGCTGAAAGTGAAAGGAATTGGCATAAAGACCCAAACTTTAGATGAGTTCTTAGGAGCAGTAGATGAGATCGCACCCTGGTTTCTTGTGACTGGAAACCTCACGCCACATTGCTGGGGAAAGTTGGGAGGGGACCTAGTGTTTGCTGAGAAACAAGGAATTCTGCAGAGAGGTGTAGTTCCGATTTGGAAATTAATAGGAAATTGCTTGGGCGATAAAGGGAGCTGCACAGCAGAAATAAAAACAGGGGAAGAACTTCTACAGCAGCTAAAAGAGGAACAGGCACCACCCAAGGGGGTTGAGGACGAAGAGCAGGATATGTTGGCTGATGAGTTGGAGAGTTTGGTAGAAAGCATGGAGCAAGTGAAGGTTAGCATACAGTCGGCAGCCCTGGGACCTCCACTACTGCTGATGGCCCCGGGACCCCCTCCGCCTTTTGTGGTACCTGGCACTTCATTTCATCCGGAGTGCTAGAGGGAGGTAGCCACTCAAAATCCAGCCCTATGTTTTCCAGTCTTCCAAAACCAACAGGACAGTAACCGTTATCATGAGCTACTCGATTTTAAAATCATAAAAAATATAGTGGAAAGTGTGCGCTCATATGGAGTGACTGCCGCTTAAGTGATTTCACAGGTAGAAAATCTCCACAGGTATTGCATGACCCCTGGCGATTGGCAAAATTTAGCCCAAGCCTGTTTGTCGCTGGGGCAATACCTAGATTGGAAAGCTATATATCTAGAGTTGGCCTATGATCAGGCCACACAAAACCGGGCCAACAACCAGCCCGCCTGGGATGTGGATATGTTAATGGGGCAAGGACGCTTCGCTAATCAACAAATTAATTATCCTGTCCAAGTATACAATCAGATTAATGATATGGGAACCAGGTCATGGAAAAAATTGCCCAACCGAGGGGAAGTCACCAGAAATTTGACCAAAATAATACAAGGACCAACGGAGCCATTTTCTGATTTTGTGGCAAGAATGGTGGAGGCAGCAGGAAAGGTATTTGGTGACCCTGACACTGCCATGCCGCTTAGTAAACAATTGGTATTTGAACAATGTACAAAGGAATGTAGGCAGGCAATAAACCCTTATAAAAATAAAGGCTTTGAAGTGTGGATGAAGGTCTGTTGGGAATTAGGCGCCCTCTTACCAATTCTGGCCTAGCAGCTGCAGTCATGCAAATGGCAAAAGGGCAGATGGGAACGGGGCGGCGAGGGTGCTTCCAATGTGGGAACCCTGGTCATATGAAAAGAGATTGTCCCCAAAGGAAAGAGGTGGGTAGTGCTTGGCAGAAGGCACCCCCCATGCCAAAATTGTGCCCAAGATGCAAAAAGGGGAATCATTGGGCAAATGAATGCAGATCAGTCAAAGATATCAATGTCAGGCCACTCCCACCTTTTAATGGTCGCTCTTCTGAGTCGAATGCCCCACAGGCTTTGCAGCAAAACTGGAGGAGGGCCCAGCAGCCTCAGGGCCATTAAATATATGGGGCTATGGAGGAGGGATTGTGGCCCAGCCTCAGACCACCCATGCACTGGGCATGGCCAAGAGAGCTACCAAAGAGCACAGGACTTGACCTCAGTTCCACCACCAGACTTGTATTAACCCCAAGACAAGGAGTACAAGTGGTGGAAACAGATTTCCTTGGCCCCTTACCTAAAGAGACTGTGGGCATCATATTAGGTCATGGTACTGCAGCCTTAAAAGGCCTGATTGTTCATCCTGGAGTTGTCGATTCTGACTACACAGGGGTAGTTAAGATCGTGGTGTCCTCACCAACAGGAATTACAGCCATCTCTCCAGGAGATAAGATTGCACAATTGCTTTTGTTGCCCAGCCTGCACTCTCAATTCCCGTGTAAAAACAAAGACAGGGAGAAGAATGTGTTCAGTTCCTCTGGAGACCCAGGCATATATCTTGCCTTAAATTTGGAACAGAGGCCAGTCGTCTCATTGACTGTGGAAGGAAAGGTTATAATAGGTCTCTTGGACACTGGTGCAGATAGATCCATAATAAGTTCAAGGGACTGGCCTAGAGGCTGGCCGTTACAACAGTCCACTCAAACATTACAAGGTCTGGGATATGCCAAAGCGCCACAACTCAGTGCCAGAGAGTTATCTTGGAGGAACCATGAAGGACAGTCAGGATTGTTTCAACCATATGTTTTGGAGGTTCCGATTTCTCTGTGGGGTCATGATCTTCTTGAACAGATGGGGTTTCAGCTTACCAATGAAGTTCAGTATAGCCCTCAATCATACAACATTATGCAAAGGATGGGACATGTGCCAGGTAAGGGTTTGGGGAAACAGCTGCAGGGCCGAGTGTCTCCAGTTATTGCCTCAAAAGGCAGCGGAAGGCAAGGTTTGGGTTTTCCCTAGGGGCCACTGAGGATATGGTGCCCATTACATGGAAAACCGAGGAACCTGTATGGGTTTCTCAGTGGCTGCTACCTTCGGAAAAGATCAAAGCAGCGCGAGAACTGGTCGAGGAGCAGCTTGCGCTAGGGCACATTCGCTCCTCCACCTCTCCGTGGAACACCCCTATATTTGTAATTAAAAAGAAAACAGGCAAGTGGAGATTACTACATGATTTAAGGGAAATCAATAAACAAATGGTAATTATGGGGCCCGTGCAGCAGGGGCTTCCTTTGCCCTCAGCAATTCCAAGACACTGGCCCATTATAATTATAGACATAAAAGATTGCTTCTTTTCCATTCCCCTTCACTCTCAAGACACGGTAAGATTTGCTTTCACTGTCCCCTCTCAAAATCATGCTGAGCCCGATCAGCATTATGAATGGACTGTCTTGCCGCAGGGGATGGCTAACAGCCCCACTATGTGCCAGCTCTTTGTTGCTAAAGCTCTGAAACCAGTCAGAAAGAAATTTCCAATACTAAAGCTCTGCCATTATATGGATGATATCTTGTTGGCTGCCCCAGAGGAAGCGATGCTAGATGAGGCATATCTCGACTTAGTTACTTCTTTGAGCCGAAAAAATTTACATATAGCCCCAGAAAAGGTACAAAAGGAAAACATGGTCCATTATTTGGGCACAATGATCTCCCCAGAAGCAGTTCGGCCACAAAAGTTGTGTATACGTACTGACCATTTGACGACTTTAAATGATTTTCAAAAGTTATTAGGAGACATTCAATGGGTCCGACCCTACCTACATATCCCAAATTGTCAATTGCAACCTTTGTATGATATCCTGCCCGGTGAGACAGACCTTCACTCCCCTAGGCGCCTTACTGCAGAAGCTAAACAGGCTTTGCAACTAGTTGAGAGGGAGATTCAGACCGCTGCAGTTAGGCGCCGTGATCCATCTCAGCCTATCACACTCTGCATATTACAGTCTCCCTGTCAACCCACTGGGGTGATATGGCAGGGCGGCCCGCTTCTCTGGGTTCATCCAAAAATCTCTCCAGCAAAAACACTTGAACATTACCCGACCGCTGTGGCCACTCTGGCCCTGCTGGGCGTCCAGCAGTGCATTCAGCACTTTGGAGTCTCTCCGCAGGTGATCATTGTTCCTTACACCAAACAACAAATTGAGATCCTATCTGCATCATTAGATGATTGGGCCATCCTGCGTTGTTCCTTCCCGGGCACACTTGACAATCACTATCCTAGGGACCCTTTGTTGCATCTCGCTTCTGCTCATCCTGTAATTTTCCCCCGCATCACTGCATCTGCCCCGCTAAACAGTGCCCTTCTCATATTCACAGATGGATCTAAGACAGGCCAAGGAGCTTATATGGTGGCAGGAGCACCTCCAGTCACGGTACCATTCTCTCCTGCCTCCCCTCAAGTTATTGAGCTCAAGATAGTCATAACAGTGTTTCAGACCTTTAATGCTCCTTTCAACCTGATTTCTGACAGTCAATATGTTGTTAATATCCTAAAAAGGCTCGAGGTAGTAGGAAAGATCAATCTCAGGTCAGCCGTCGGGTCTCTTCTGCGTACTTTACACATGCTCATTCTCCAGAGAGACCACCCATTCTTTGTTCAGCATATTCGGGCTCACACCGGACTGCCCGGCCCGCTAGCTGAAGGCAATGATTCAGTTGATAAGGCGTCCAGAGCTCTGATGTGTTTTCTCTCCTCCCCTCAGGAACTTGCACGCACCTTTCACTCCCGCTTTCATGTTAATTCTAAAACGCTTGCCTCCCGATTTCACATCTCTCGAGCCGATGCTCGCGATATTGTAAAAAATTGTCATCAATGTGCCCCACTTCTGCCGCAACAGTCCCTTGGGATTAATCCCAGGGGTCTCCTCCCGTTACATGTATGGCAGATGGATGTCACTCACATCCCTGAATTTGGCACATTAAAATATGTGCATGTCTCTGTTGATACCGCCTCAGGAATCATTTTTGCCTCCCTACACTCTGGAGAAAAGGCCCGTCATGTCCGCGAACATTGTTTCCAGGCGTGGGCAGCCTGGGGACAGCCTAAAGAGTTAAAGACTGACAATGGCCCGGCTTACACTTCAGGCTCCTTTACCTCCTTCTGTTTGATGATGGGCATTCGCCTCACTCACGGTTTGCCGTACAATCCGCAAGGACAAGGCATTATTGAGCGTGCTCATCGTACACTAAAGGAGTGCCTTCAAAAACAAAAGGGGGGAATAGCCTCTGGCTCTCCTCCAAAGGAAAGACTTGCGATTGCTCTTTTTACTATTAATTTTTTAAATTTAGATAAGCACGGGCGGTCAGCTGCGGACAGGCACACACAAACAGACAACACTTCAAAAGGGCTTGTAATGTGGAAAGACATACTTACAGGAAAATGGTATGGTCCGGACCCAGTCCTAACATGGGCGAGAGGATCTGTCTGTGTTTTTCCTCAGGATCATCAACAACCTCTTTGGATCCCGGAAAGGCTCACCCGAGTGGTTCAAGATGTGGAAGTGTGGGATGCTCGTGATGATGGTGCCATGGCCCATGGCGATGATGGAAGAGCTTCGTTGGGGGCTGATGACAGTGTTCCCTAAACCTATCCCAGTCACCCATTCAGCGCAAGTATTCCCCCGCTTTTTTGCAACCAATGATAACATGGAGGTCCCTTTTTTTTTTTTTCCATTAGATGACACATTAGCAACAGTACAAGAGACCATACACCTGCCCCTAAATGGATTACTGTGCTTCCAACTGATTACTAACATATCCCAGGACAGTGATTGTGTACGTATGTATAACCAGACAGGAGGCTGGTTTGATGCACCCCCTCCGGGGACCAGCCAGTCCAATGCCACATGGCTCAGGGGAGCTTGGCCCGTTATGGTTTTATAAGGAAATACTACTATACCTCCTCAGCCAAGATGGGCTCCTTCTTGTAGGGGAAGTCATGAGGGATTACCCCCATGGACTGGGTGTCAAGCCAAGAAGGTGGCTTGGGTTGTCCGTGATTATTTTACTTTCTCACCTTACATAAGTACCTTCTATAATGCTACCTGGGCAGGATACAATTGGACATATCAAAACCCAACCATGGCCTTGCGTTCTAACCCTTTTGACAATTGGATGCTGTGTGGGATCAACGGCAGCTGCACAGACTTAACACCCATGAGCATGTTGACAGGTGGAGCATGGGGTAATGATTTAATGATGCTGGAATGCTACCACCTTTCCTCTAGCGGTGGTATTTCGTGGCAATCGCAGCATCAGCTGCCGCGGCTACAGCTGCGGCAGTTTTCCTGACATCAACTGTTCAGACAGCGGCTGCACTTAACAATTTGTCGGCTGGTGTTGCTGAGGCTATGACCAATCAACAGAATATTAATAATCATTTCAAAACAGGCATTATGTTACTCAATCAAAGGGTTGATTTGGTGCAGGATCAGCTCGACGTGCTTATACAGATAGCACAGTTGGGGTGTGAATGGAGACATTCTGGGCTCTGTATGACCTCTGTACTTTTTCAGAATCTAAGCCATGCAGCTAATCTATCATGCAGTCTCTCACATCATTTAACAGGAAACTGGTCCGGTGAACTCGACTCTCTATTGGAAGAACTCCACTCATCCACCGTGCACATCAACTCTACATGAGTAGACTTGTCCATGTCTGAGGGTTTTATCTCCTGGATGTCGAAGGTGGTGTCTCACCTACAGCAGTGGGCTGGAACAGTGGGTTTGGGTTGCAGTATAATCCTGCGTGGGTCATTGTGTCTGTGGTGCCAAGTTTGGCTTGACATGCTAGAGAAGTAGTCAAAGACGGGTAAGACCCACTGCATGTATTACCAACCTAAGACAGGGAACAAACCTATGCTGTTTGTTTAACCCCATGACGGGTAAGGAATACCTCTGCAGGGGCAACCTAAGACAGGCATTCTCTGCCATATTATAAAAGAAAGGGGGAGATGTGGAGAGCGGGCGTTGGCCAAAATGACGCTTTGGACCCTGGCCAGGTCTTATGACTATCGCCTGATTGTTGCCTGACTGCCCAGCTCATTCCCCAGCCAATAAGAGAACGCCAAAACTGAGCCCTCATTAGCATGTCCGCTGACTTCTGTATATTGCGCATACTGCTTACAGACCAATGAGAGACTGCCACGGCGCTCACACGCTAGCAGGAGGCGGGGTTGAGAGAAGGATATATTAGTAAGGTATGCTGAAAGGGAGAGAGAGTTGGTGTATGAGTTGCCTGAATAAACTGCGTCTGGAAGAACAAGAGTGTGTCCTCTCCTTTTTCCTGCTGGCCGGGAACAGAGAGCGACAAGGAGAGCGATACCTACCCATCCATCAAATCCAATTGTGTTGTCCACATACTCTGCGGTGTGTGGTGTGTGACCTACACCAGAGCGTGGTTGAGCTGCTAGGGCGCACATTCCTTGGAGGTTCTAGCAGAGGAGCGCAGCTACCCTTGACCTTTACCTTGACCAGTCCTCCTCCATCTGGGAGGGTCGTTCTCTTCCACTGAGCAGGCAGCTTTGGGAGGGACGCACTTGGAGTGTTGAAGGAAGGGGACACCCGCCTACCCAGCCAGATCAGCGGAATCAACCCTGGCGATCAGTGGGGTGACAGATGTCGCAGGCAGATCGCCCCCACATCCCGGGTACACATCTTAAAGTAAACTGAGTCTCCCTCTGCCCACAGCTATCAGTTGCCAATGGGTCTTGAGCTGGGGCTGGTACAGCTTTCCCACCTCCTCTCTCCATGCTAGAATTCCATAAGTCTTGAGTCTCAGTAGCTCTTTCTTCATGCCATCTCCACCAACGTGAGTGCCTGTGTACACCTGCCTTGCCCTGTCTAGAAAACACCATTTTCTTGAATCCATCCACCAGCTCTTCTGGTCTTTCACTGCCTTTTCTGCAGTGAATCCTAAGCCTTGGGAAGAGAAGTTGTGATCTAATTGTCTGAATCTGAAATGAGTATTAATCCCCTACCTCTAAGTACAGGTAGCTTAACCCCATCCCTCTCAAATATGCTTGGAATCTGGGAGCTCCTTCACTCTGACTCCTGCCACTGCACTGTAGCTCCACTGCCATCCCCTGATCACACAAACTGACAGGAATCCCACAAGGCAGTGCCATTTTAACAGTAAGATAGTGTTGATGCATTTTTTTCAAAGTAAATGTTGATTTTGAATGTACTGCTTTTCCTCCAATGTAGTGCAATTTATTTTACCAATGTGCATCCGTTGGGTTTTGGAGAGATGATGTATTATCCATGCGGAGGACATGAGCTTGGTTCCCAGCACCCATGTCCAAGAGCTGACAACTGCCTTCTTCACCCTTCTGTCCTCCCCAGGCACACGTACACACACACACACACACACACACACACACACACACAATTAAAAACAATCTTTCAAAAAAGGTTTAGTGGGCTGGAGAGATGGCTCAGTGGTTAAGAGCACTGGCTGCTCTTGCAGAGGACCCAGGTTTAATTCCCAGCACCCCCATGGCAGCTAACAGCCATGCATAGCTACAGTTCTGTGGGATCTGACATCCTCTTCTGATCTCTGTGGGCACTGCATGACATGGATGCACCTACACACCTGCAAAGCCAAATTTCTTCTTTTTCATTTTGCTTTGGTGAGAAAAGTGCATCTCAGAATCTACATTCTCAGCCAGAGGTCATGCAGGTGGAAGGATTCAGTATAGGTCAGTGGCACTCTGCAGGAACACTGCCCTAGGAAATGCATCACCAAATGAAATTACCATTAGCACAGAAACTGTATCCAGCAAGAACCTCTACATGTCTCCTGGTCAAATGGACCTATAGAATTTTCATGTTTCCAAATAAGACAATACAGACCAATCCTATTCAACTCACCTTTTGCTTGTTAACACCCCAGTAGTTTAAGGTGCTGTGCTAGGTAAATAAGAGTGACCTGGGCAAAGGAGAACTGGGGGCTGAGAGCAAAGGGAACATTTTCTTCACCCTTTCACTTAGTGCATATAATATTTCACTTGCACAAAACAAATTTTCTGAAATCTAGCGTAGCACTATAAAACCACAATGACTGAGAAGGGGTGGCCTCATAAATAACAAACAGATAGTGATGATGTGATGGATCTGTCTCAGCTTTCTGTATATAAATTAGGGATCCCTCAGGATTTCAATGCAAAAGTTGCTATGAACCGACTTGTTTCAACTGAAAGCCATTGAAATGCTAATTAGAAATCATCCTTTATCCTAAGTAACTTTAAATCACGTTTTGAACCAAACAAACACATTTATTCTTCTACATTCTTACTGGGGAGTTCTTTCCTTGTGAGAAAATGCCATTTTTTTGGAATACTGTAGACCACCATATATATACTATATAATATAATACTATATATATAATATACAAATAATATATATGAATTTTTTTTAAATATTAGGACTTGGCAGATAAAATCTTTATAGTGCTTATAGTATATGAAAAGCTATGCATATGGATTAACACATTAACTTAATGATGTTAGAATTTTGGAAATGGAAGGAGAAAGCAGCTTTTAAATGTGTCTCTAATTTTCATTTCCTCTGTGCTTTCCCTGAAATAGTATACACCCTTTTGAATGTATTTATATTTATTTTCTATGATTTTTAAGCTTTATTTGTGGGTATATGTGTGTCTCCATGTCTGCATAAACATTTGGGTATGCAGGTGCCTGTGGAGGCCAGAAGAGGCTGTGAGATCTGTAGTTGGGTTTGTAGGAGGATGTGACTCTCCTGTGGTGGCCACTGGGAGTTAAACTTGAGTCCTCTGGAAGATCATTCCACCCTCACGACCAATTAGCCATCTCTCCAGCCCCCCAAATATTTTATCCTATTTAAAATAATGGTTAATTCATTTGTTTTTAACTTCAATTTTTTTTCATTCTTTCTATTGAATGTTTGTGTATTTAATAAGAACATAGAACATCTCAATCAATCTTAATCTCCTTTACACCCTCTTCCCCACTGGTACACTTCCACAGCTCCTGTCCACTGGAATACACTTTCTCACTTGTGCAAAGGCCAATTGTGTCAAGTGAGTATCCCTAGACGTTCCTTAGTACAAGTTCATCTGTTCAGGTCTAGTCAGCCCATCCAGAATCTCTCATTTTAAGAAGAACAGCTCTTCCTCACCCAGCAGTGATCAGCTGTCAATAATTCTTCTGCTAAGATTGGGTCTTCCTGCCCATTTTCACAGTTCTATGCAGGGTTTTATCTGCTTAAGCTTGGAAGCCTGCATGGGTCTTGTGCATGCTGACATCTGTGCTGTAAGATCAAATGAACAGGGTCCCTGGAGCTTGCATGATTCTATATCCATATGATCATGCACCTCTTCGTGTTTCAGACACTCTTTGCATCCACTCTTCCAAAATGGTTCTTGAGCCCTGGTTGAATGTAGCTTAATATAGGAGTCCCATCTAGGAACTACACTTTACAGACTCCTAATCTCTACACTTAATATAGGAGTCCCGTCTGAGGAACTACACTTTACAGACTCCTGATTTCCACTCTTGTGTTCCTGGCCCTCCGTTGCATAAGGAGCTTCATTAGTGAGTGTTGAGAGATTCATCAGTGTCCTCTTTATCTCTTTTTCTGTGTTGTCTGAGCCTTTGATGTAGAGGTTGTATTGTAAAGTTGTCACTTAGGCTTGGGAAATTCACAGGCAATGTCTGTGTGACCAATTCTGGTTCTGTGCTGGATAGACTTACTGTCAACACCTGGGTTGAGGAAGCCTCAAATGGGGAATTGCCTCCTTTGGGCTGGCCTGTGGCCATGTCTGTAGGGCATTTTCTTTATTATTGAATGATTGTGAAAGGACCCACCCCACTGTGGGCAGTGCCATCCCTGGACAGGTGGTCCTGTATTGTATAAGAAAGCAGTTGGAGCATGGGCCAGAAGAACAAGGCAGTAAGCAGAGTTCCTCCATGGCCTGTGCTTCAGCTCCTGCCTCCAGGTTCCTGCCCTGAGTTCCTACCTTGGAATCCCTCAGTGATTAACTGTGACCCAGGAGATGTGAGCTGAATAAACCCTTTCCTCCCCAAGTTGGTATTGGTCAGAGTGTATTGTCACAGCAATGGAGAAGCAAACTAGAACAGGTACACAGTAACAGTTTTGATCTGGTGCAAAAGAAGATAATTTGCTGAGTGGTGACTGGAATACTTATCTATAAATATGAGGATACATATTTTGTATTTAGTAAGAAATTACATGTCTAAGGATGTAACAAACTTGGGGTTTTCTCAAGATCTATGACCCCTCTATCCATGTGTATTTGGCTGTATTTACAGTACCACATATGAGCGCCCTCCCACTGAGTAGGTGTTAAGTCCAGTTAGGCATCCATTGATTACCCCCAAGGTAAGAGTGCCATGACCCCACCAGTGTGGTATGCTGTGCCAGTCACCGATATGGTTATTTGGTCTTGAAGCTGATGTCGGACCATCTATTGATGTTTTCCCTTAGCTGTTTGCATAATGATTTCCAAAGCTATGAGAGTTAGCCTTCAGGGGAAGTGACTTCGGGTTAGTTCCAGCTGCATCGCTCCAAATCTGCTTTCTGAAGCACCTGCTGTCTTTAGCAGTAGGGTCTTGCCTTCAAGTTCTGGGAAGCAATTTAGGACTGTGGCAATAACCTATGTAATGTTGGGCGTCTTTTGGACTACCCTGGCCAGTAACTCAGGGGAAGGTTTCTCCTGTCTGGCGCTGTTTCTCATTATGTAACCTTCAGCTATATACATGGACTCATGTAAAGATATTGTATTTGTAATTTGTCATTAGGATGTTAGTTTTATATGATTTTTTTTTACACTAGCTAGGAATTATTTATGTCTCTCTCTCTCTCTCTCCCCGTCTAGCCCTCCCTCCATGCCTTCTCCATTTAAAGTGTTCCCATTTCCCCCATTCTACCTTGATAATACTGATCTGCTATGGTCCCACCTCTCTAGAGCTTCTTTTCATTTATCCCCAAATTTCCTTGAATAACCGCCTTTTCCCCCTCCATTTAAGTACCCCAATTTTATCCATCTCTCCCTTAGTAACACCTGTCTCATACTAGTCTTCTCAGGTTCCTTCTTTCCCTTTATCTCTCTGGTTCCTTTCCATTTTCCTGGTTCCTGCAGCTACATCAGGATACAAACTCACATATAAGGATTTGTTGCTGGGATCAACAAATGGAGGAGAACATACGTCATTTGTTTTTCTGAATCCATGTTACTTCACTTGGTACCCAAGTTTCTAGTTCCTACCATTTACCTGCAAAGTTCATGACTTCATCTCTCTTTACTACTGTGTAGAACTCCATTGTGTAAATGTATCACATTTTCTTTTTTTTAATGTACCACATTTTCATTATCCATTCAGCAGCTGAGGGACACATAGGTTGCTTCCATCTCTTTGCTATTGTGAAAAGAGCACTAACAAACGGATATACAAGAATCTCTACAGTAATATGAATCTTTTGGATATATGCCAAGGAGCAAAATAACTGGGTCAAATGGTAGGTTCATTTTCAGTTTTTAAAGAGTTCTCCACACTGCTTTACATAGTGGTTGCATGAACTTTCAATCTCTCTAGCAGTGAATGAGTGATCCCCTTTCCCTACATCCTCTCCAGCATTTGGTGTCATTTGTTTTCTTGATCTTATCCAGTCTTACTGGTGTAAGATGAAATCATAAAATTGTTTTAATTTTCATTTCCCTAATTACTAACCATGTTAAGCACTTTTTAAGATGTTTCTTAGCCATCTTTAGTTCTTCTTTTGAAAATTCTCTGTTCAGATCCTTAGTTCATCTAATTCAGTCATTTGTTTTCTTGATTCTTTGTTTTTTGACCTCTTTGTAGATTCTGGATGTAAAACTTCTGTCAGATGTGTTGATGGTGCAGATTTTCTCCCACTCTATGAGTTTTCTCATCACTTCCTTGGTTTTTTCATTTGTGGTACAGAAGCCTTTTAATTTCATGAGATCCCACTTGTTGATTGTTGACCTTAATTCCATTGTGACCGATGTCTGGATTTAGAAAGTCCTTTCCTATAGGTTGTTGCTGATATTTTCTTTTAATAGTTTCAGAGTTTCAGGTTTCACATTGAGGTCATCAATCCATTTAGAGTTGACTCACGCAAGGTGAAAGATAAAGAGTCTAGTTTCATTCTTCTATAGTTGGAGATCCTATCTTTCCTTCATCAAGTGTTTTTGGCCCCTTTGTCAAATATCAAGTTTCTGAAATTGCATGTATTCATGTTGGGTCTTCAGTTATGTTCCATTGATCTATGGGTCCGATTTTTTGACAATACCATACTGTTTTTAATACTATGCCTCTGTAATATACTTTGAAATCTGGTAGTATTCCCTCTTGCATTGGTCTTTGTGCTCAGGGTTGCTTTGGCTATCCAGAGTCTTATGTGCTTCCATATGAGTTTTAGGACTTTTTTTCTAATTCTGTAAAGAATGTCATGGGGACTTTGACTGGGATCGCATTGAATCTATATATTGCTTTTGGCAGGATGGGGAGACATACTGACTTATTTTTATTCTTTTAAAGTGTGTGTGTGTGTGTGTGTGTGTGTGTGTGTGTGTAGTGTGTACAGGTTCCAGTGAGCCCAGAAGATAATGTTGGATCTTCTGGTGGTGGAGTTATAAGTGGTTATGGTTGTGAGCTGCCTGGCATGGGTCCTGGCAACCAAATTTTGACTCCATGCAAAAACAGTATCCACTCTTAACTGCTGAGCCATCTTTCTAATCCTGTACTTTAATCTTTCTAAGGACACATCACAAACTTGTTATTATGTTTTAAAGTATTGTTTCATTGAGTGTTTTCAATATGCAATATATTTTCTGTTTAATTTTGTGAAGAGAGATGTGAGAGAGAGTCTGCATACACATGCATGATAGAGAGGATGGTCCTCAGACATGTAAGTAGATTTTTTTTAAATTACACACTGCTCCTAAAGAATCATGGAAGTACTCACTGTTTTAGGAGCAGCAGAGCTGCTTTCTCCCCCACCTTTCACCCACTCTCCTACCCGCCATCTTGTGTAGGGCACTGAAAACTAATCATATTCCATAGCTGGGTCATCTCCTATACCAGTAGAATTCTCTTTACATGATGAAGAATACTTTGACCACTATGGCTTTCTGGGTTTATTTTTATCTGCTGTTTTCTTTTTTTTTTTTTTAATATTTTTTATTATTAATTTTATTTATTTCTCTATGTGTATGAATGTACTGTCTGCACGCTGTTTTCTTTAGGTATTTTGTTTGAAACTTCTATGTGGTTAAGAAACCAGACTATTCTTGGGATCTGAGGTTTGACTCTCTAGCCTGTGTTTCATAGAGCCTGATGGCTAGCACATGCCAGAGCAGCTGGGGCACAGGGAGCGGGTGGCAGGCAGGCATGTCAGCCAGGAGCATCTTGGGAGCTGAGGTTTGAATCCTTAGCCTGGGTTGCATAGAGGATACTGGCACACACCAGAGCAGCTGGGGCACAGGGAGCGGGTGGCAGGCAGGCATGTCAGCCAGGAGCATCTTGGGAGCTGAGGTTTGAATCCTTAGCCTGGGTTGCATAGAGGATACTGGCACACACCAGAGCAGCTGGGGCACAGGGTCCTGGTGCTCACGCAAAACATGCAACCACCCCCTCCCCCCATGAGGGAGGTTACAGTAAGCCCTACAACCAACCTAGAGGAACTGGCTGGCAACAGAGGGAGTACAGTGCTCAGAAGGTGTCATCTGGGTTGTTACCCACCCACTTCTTGTGGAACAGAAAGGGAAGAGTGAAGTGTACCTTCCAATATATAACCAAAATTGAAAGCCTGAAACCCAGACAAGTCAACACTCCATAATCAAGGAGAATAGAATGAAAGCACCTGAAGGAATCAAGGAAAGCAATCCTTCAGCACAGTGAAGAGGCATTAGAGATTTGCATCAGGTTACAGTCAATAGGCAATCCACATGCCGAGAGCACAAAGAAAGAACGATATGGGAAAAGCACAGACTAACTGCACACCAAACTCTATGGAGGACTCCTATAATGGATCTTCCTGGAGGTAGCTCAGGGGGACACGAATTGAAGAATAACAATCACAGATATTTTCAAAGAAATTGTAGAACTAAGGGGAAAGAATAAATATCTCAGAAAGAATCTAGAGGGAGACAATGACAAACTTTAGAAAGAACTAAAGTGAGAAAATGATAGACTCTGGAAAGAGCTAGAGGGAGAAAATGACAAAATCCGGAAGGAATTGGAAACACCGAAAAGATCCCATGATGAAATGAAAAAGGAAACCAACCAGCGAAACAAGGAGCTACAAAAAAAGATTGAGAAGCTCCAAAAGGAAGTGGAAATAGTAAAGAAAACACAGGATGAAATGAAAAAGTAAATTGAACACTCATCCAATCAAGAGGAAACAATGGGAAAAAGCCTCAGAAGCAGAATGGAGGAGCAGAAAAAGAATATCAGACCTAGAAGATTGCACAGAACCACTAAAAAGCTCAAGTAAAGACTATGAAAAATTTAAAAATACACAAGAATGGAACAACCAGGATATGTCGGAACCTATGAAAAGATTAAACCTCCACATCATAGGGATAGAGGAAAGAGAATTCCCAGGAGAATGGTATTGATCACATCTTCAACAGAATAATAGATGAAAATTTCCTCAAACTGAAAAAAGACAAACTCATACAAATACGAGAAGCACATAGAACTCCAAACAGACAAGATCAGAAAAGAAACTCCCCCAGCCATATCATACTTAAAGTGCTGGACACCCCAAACAAAGATGAAATTCAGAAAGCCACAAGAGAAAAATAACAAGTTACATATAAGGGGAAACTGATGAGTGGATAGAGAAAATGTGGTACATCTACACAATGGAGTTCTATGCAGAGGTAAAGAAAGATGGCATCATGAAACTTGCAGGTAAATGCATGGAACTAGAAGATTTTATGCTAAGTGAAGTAACACAGTCCCAGAAAAACAAAGGATGAATGGTATCCCTCATCTGTGGATGCTAGGGCCAACTACCTAGTTGTAAGGCAAACTGAGCAACATTAATGCTTTAGACCTCATGATCTGAAAACAATTGTCCTCTTATACTGTGAGTTCTAAGTCAGGTTCTAGAACTAACCTACCATTTATTTTCAGCCCTTGGATTTTTGGTATATGATGGAGGGTATCTAGGCATCTTTTAGAGTAATATAAAATTAAAATGGAAAAATGTGAATCAAGAAATATGATATGGAAATAGCATACAGTTTGTTCTCAAAAGATGCGATTTTAATATAGGTGCAACGTATCATGCTGGTGTAACTTAGCCTCTCTGGGTGCTTAATGACCATACTTAAGGCCCATACCAATTTGGCCAAGTGACCTAAGGGATAACTTTGTTCCTTGCCCTCAGAGGTCAACCAAGTCTTAGGGGACTATGCATGGGGGCATCTCTTGAAATGTCCTGCAAATGTGGGTCACCAGTCTTCCTGTTCAGGAAGGTCTTGGAGATCCACTAATGGGACTTCAGCCAGTGTCCAGTGTATAAAGAGGAAAGTCTGCTCATGCTTCAGAAATGGAAGCCTGGTCTAGCCAAGACCTGATTCTGTCCTCTAGTGGGTGGAACTGGTAAATGAAAAACTGAAATGAGCCACGGGCTCACCCCCCCAAAAAAATGTGAGATACCCCTGAGGACTAGATCCTCAACTGACCTCAAGAAAACAAAAACCTTGGTTAATCTGGGCTAACTGTGTGGCTTTAAACATCCAAAAGGAAAGTAAAACCAGCAATAAATAATCAGTAAAACCAGAGAAATTGTACTTCAAATATAAAATGAGATCTTAGTAAAAATAAAAAAAGAAGAAAGAGAGAGCATTGTTGTTTGGCTTATCTTCAGTTCTTACTGGCAAGTGCATCTACTCTATGGCTGCCAATGTATTTGCCACTCTTCAAAGACATGAGACACAGATTTTTAATTTTTTTTTTTTTTGCCTTTCCTCAAGACAGGATCTCCTTGTAGCCCCAGCTGTCCTGGAACTTCCTCTGTAGACCAGGCTGGCCTTGAACTCACAAAGTTCCAGCTGCCTCTGCCTCCTGAGCGCTAGGATTAAAGGTGTGTGACTGCGACTGAAGACTCATGTCTCTCCAAGAATCCTCCAAACCCTCAATGCCAGATAGGGGCTACTGAGTTACCCAGATTGTGGACTAAGCAGCTAAGGGGATTTCAGCCTTGTCACTTGTCAGAGTATAGACTGCCATTGTTGAACTACCCAGGCTGTATCATGGAGGCCACTGCAGAGGGATCAAGACAGGAACAAAGAGATGATAGATAGATAGATAGATAGATAGATAGATAGATAGATAGATAGATAGATAGATAGATAGATAGATAGATGATAGATAGATATAGATAGATAGATAGATAGATAGATAGATAGATAGATAGATAGATAGATAGATGACAGATAGATGATATACAGAGACAGATAGATGTATAGTGTTATTTATGTCTCCTTCTTCCCTCTCCCTCTGCATTATCCTAAGGCCTTTTCTTATTTGCTAAGCTATTATGTCANTATAGATAGATAGATAGATAGATAGATAGATAGATAGATAGATAGATAGATAGATGAGAGAGAGAGAGAGAGAGAGAGAGAGAGAGAGAGAGAGAATATTTTCTTCCCATCAGGAATCAGTTCCAATAGTTTTTCTCACTCACGTAGGGTCTTTTTAAACATTTTATTATTTTTATTATTATTATTGTTCATGAGTGTATTACCTGCACGTGTGTGTAAGTGCACCCATGTCATGCAGTGCCCAAGGAGGACAGAAGAAGGCATTGGATCTCTTGGAATTGGAGTTATGGATGGTTGTTAGCTACCATGTGGGTGCTGGGATTCAAACCCTGGTCCTCTGTAAGAACAACCAGTGCTCTTAACTGCTGAGCCATCTTTCCAGCCTCCAAGGTGGGTTTTGCCTACTGCCCTCCATGTGTGCTGGGAATTTGCCTTACTTGAGCTTGGATGGGATTTTTCCTTGCTGTCACCATTACTGAGTATTCAAATGAGTAACTGAGCAGCTGTCTGGAAACCTTCCTTGTTGTCATCCACTCTTCTGTCTTTTACAGTCTTTTCACCTGCACTTCTCTGATGACCCCTGAGCCAGAGTTTGATACAGGCATCCTGTATCAAAGGATAGCAGTTTGTACCTCTTGTTCTCTGCAAGTTGGCCAGTTGTGGCACTTTGTGTTAATCACTAAGTGCTGTATGAGGGTGCTTCTCTGCTGGAAGTTGAGAGATACATTTCTCTACGGGTATTACATTAAGTCATTATAAGTCAGTTTCATATTCTAACAGAATGTTGCATTAGAATCTCTTTGATGGGCTGTGGGACTGTCTAGCTTTTTCATAAATATGCATTTTATTTGAACATTATTCACTATAACTTTAAAAAAAAAGTCTCAGTAGTTTTCTCAGGCTACCAAAATAAAATATCATGGTCAGGTTTAGTTTAACCATAGAAGTCCAGTTGCTCACAGGCTGGAGGCAGGGAGTTCAAGACCACAGCGTCTGCAGATTTGCTGTTTGCTGAGCCCTTGCTCCCCTTGGCCGCCCTCGCTCTGTGTGCAACTTTACTGCCTCTGTGTGTTCAAATTTTCCCTTCTTTAAAGGATAACAGATTGGATTAGGGATCCCCACTAAGGGCAGGCTTCATTTCAACTTTGCCTCCTGAAAGATACTTTCTCCAAATGCAGCTGCCTTGTGAGGAACCTGGCTGGCACAACAGCTTATGAAAGATGTAAATGCCTGTGAGTTTTGAATGCAGCTCAGCTGATATCTAGTGTGTTTAGTGTCATTGTCTGTGTGTTGCTGCCTTCCATACTCTTCTGTCTTTCATGGTTTCAGTTGCACATGCATATTTATTTATTTATTTATTTATTTATTTATTTATTTATTTATTTACTTATATTTTATGTGTATGTATATGTCTGTATGTGTTTAAGTGTGTCAGTGCCTGCAGAGGACAGAAGAGGGTGTCTGATCACCTATAACTGGTGGTTGGTAGGTGTCTGTGGGGTGCTGAGATTCAAATCCATGTCTTCCCCTCTCAATTGGGGAGCCATTCCTCCAGCCCCTCCGTTGAGCATGTTTTATCACTTCTCTTAGGATGCTGATCGTGTTTCCTTTTAACTGTTTTAAGTTGCTGTGCCAGAGTCTACAATTCAGTTAGGACTAATCCAAGTCCATCTTCCAACAAAAGTATTCAGCCTAACAGGGAGCACAAATAACTTATAATGATAACTTGCTAATTCTTCTCTTTTTCACCCTTGTATCATTTCTGTTCATTCATCTATAACTGTACATATACACATAAATACACACTCTATAACATACAAAATAGAGCATACTCAAAAAACAACATAAAACAAAATAGAGCATACTCAAATTAATTTAAACTGTCATCTACTTCATAAAGAGTAAGAAAAATAGAGCTGATGACATGGCTCAGTTGGATAAAGGCATGTACCACCAAGATGGACAACCTGATTTCAATCTCCAGGGTCCTCATGGTAGGGGAGAATTGAATCCTATTGCCCTCTGACCTCCACACATGTGCTGTGGGACCCAGGCACCCCCTCCCATTTAAATAAATAGATAAATAAATAGATAAATAACTTATTTGGTCTCCACTTCTTTTTTTCTTTCTTTTTTTTTTTTTTTTTTTGGTCTTTTTGAGACAGGGTCTCCCTGTAGCCCCAGCTGTCCTGGAACTCACTCTGTAGACCAGGCAGGCCTTGAATTCACAAAGATCCGCCTGCCTCTGCCTCCCAAGTGCTAGGATTAAAGGTGTACGCCACCACGCCGGACTTATTCTTTAACATACTTTCCTACTCTAGAACCCATCACGATAATCAGCAAAGTTTTCAACTCAAACACATTATCTGCATAGTATTTTTTAATTCTTGAGTAGTATGGATGGTACGGATATGTTCTTACAAATCGATGAATTATCTCTCCATTCTATTTTGTTTGCTTGCTTGCTTGGTTGCTTGCTTGGTTGCTTGCTTTGAGACAGGGTTTCTGTGTAGTCCCAAGTGGCTTCTAACATACCATGTAGCCAGACTGGCCTTGATCTCACATAGCTCTACCTGCCTCTGTCTCCTGAGTGCTATTATTAAGTGCAGGCACCCCCACACCAGACTATCTTTCCAGTGCAGTGCAGTCCAGTCCTTATTCCTGGGCTCATCAAAGAACATCTAAGTGATTTTCAGACCTTGATGACAAACTTCTACCTGGATCTGGTTTTCAGTTTTCTGAGATTGATGCTTAACAGATCAATTCCTGGCATATAAGCTAATTCTACTTTTAGTTAAAAGAGGTAATTGCCACACTGACTTCCAGAGTGATTTTGCTATTGCTCATTCTCACCTGTAGTATAGGATCCAGTTTCTTGTGTGATCACTGGAATTTGGTTTGGACACTCTGTTTTCCTGTTTAATGTTTATGATATTGATATTACAGTCTCATTGTTAAATGTGCATTTCTCTATGTTGGACTCATTTTTGTTTGCTTATGTACCACTTAAATATTCTCTTTGTAACAGTTTATGTCCATTTTCTTACTGGATGGGATGTTTTGAAATAGTGTGTTTGACATTCATGTTCTATATTTAAACATTGTTTTCCATTTGTTGAAAGTCTCCTGAATTTACAGTAACTTGTTAACTGAAGTAATATTAATGATTGTCTTTGGCACTTTCTTTTCACACATCTTAGTTTTATGTGTAAGGCGATCTCTTATGCACCTTGTTTGTCTTCCATGTCAGTTACCATGTTAATTGGGGCTTATTCTTCTAGATATTTGTCCTACCTTGGCTGTTCTCTTCTCCAGTAGTCTGTTACCACCTTGACTGAGTGCCTGTAAGTTCCAAGTAACAAAAAGCTCCTAACACTTTCTGTCTACCTCCCAAGGCTCAGGGATCATTGCAGAGGAGGAGATAGAAAGATTATATGAGCCAGAGGAGGTGTATTTTTCACTAGGACTTGGAGCTAATGAGCTAATACATTGCTTCTGTTTTTTCATACAATTTAAGCAATTACCTCTGTTAGCTGAAAAGAGTCCAAGTAGCACTTTCCAGCTAACATACATTACTATTGTATTCTTTGTGTGTTTGAATGCATGCATGTGTGTACATGTGTGTCTGTATGCTCAGCCTGTATAACAACTTTAATACATACATGCTGATCCCTTTCTCCCTAATTCAGGATAATAGATCAGGACTTAAGCTGTTTCTCTAAGATTCAGGTTGATAACAATCAGTCTTATTTCTCAGTAACTCAGCTGCAGCCATCTACACATAGTTGGTGTTCATGGACCATTCCACACTGGAAAGTCAAGAGTGCAGTGTATTATAAGGCCTGCATCCCTGCCTTCAGGAACACCAGCAGACCCCAGCTCTTGAATACAGATGGCTGGACCTGCAGGTAATACTGCTAAATCTCCTGTCACTCTCTAGTTCATAGCCTATGGGATTCTGCTGCAGAAAACTGGACAGCCTTTGTACTAGGCAGCGAATATGTGGCAGGCTTTCATATTGGAAACAACTAATTACCTAAAACCTATCGCTTGGGGAAAATATAGATAAATGACAGAAGTTATTTGTCTTTGACAACAAATTTCTACAATAGCAAACTACAAAAGTCAATTTTTAACATCCAAATATATCATTTATGTATTTGCACATATATTAAAATTATGTAGCTTCTAGTTAGGTCTTAGAATAACCTATAAATAAAAGGCATGATAAATATTTTTTCTTTATATCCAACAAAAGTGAATTTTTTAACAAAAACGAATTCTTTAACATGAGCACACACATTATAGCATGAAGTCATACATCTGTACACACACATATATATGTGCAATTTTAAAATGACATGCAGTATTGTAAAAATCCTATTTTTTTCTTGTTTAAGATGGCTGTGTCATGAGTAGATTTTCAGCAAAAAAAATTTTTTTGGTCTTTTCAAGACAGGGTCTCCCTGTAGCCCCAGCTGTCCTGGAATTTGCTCTGTAGACCAGGCTGGCTTTGGGTTTTGAACTCACAAAGATCCGCCTGCCTCTGCCTCTCAAGTGCTAGAATTAAAGGCGTGCACCACCATGCCCAGCTTCAGCAAAATTTTATACGTCTTAAATTGTCTTACTCTTGCTGAAAATCCAATTTTTTTGCAGTGGATTATTAGGCTTTGCAAACAAAATCTCTTGAAGACTGATCTGAGTTATTTTAATTTTTCAATTAGCTTAAAATACCAAGTTTCTGTAAGATTAATAGTAATTGTCTAAATTATCTAAATGGCCCTACTCTAAATTCAAATTAAAACCTAATGCTACAATAGGAACAATTTAGAGGTGGAAAAACAGTTTTGCATGTCAGTACCTCTGTAATTAATTCATTTCGGATTCCAAATACCTAAGCGACGTGTGGATATTGAATTTTTCTCCTTTCTATCTTCTGCTTTCATTATGAGGCAAATGTGTAATTATAAAAAGGGTATACTAATTTATGCTACTGTTTCAAACAGAGTAAAATTAAGCCAGCTTCATTTAGTAATGAAACAATTGAGTTAGAAACTGATTTTTGCATAATTGATTTTGCGTTGTTTGTACACTAATGCATAATCCTTAAGAAGTAGAAGTGCCTGATTTCATGAATATGCACAGCAGATGAAGTCACCCACTTTGAAGGTTTGGATGTGAACTGTCCCCAACAGGCTTATTTGTTTGGGGAGATAGTGGAAGCTTCAAGAGCTGGTATATGGTTCAGAAAATTACCTGTGGTGAGGTAAACCTTCTAGGTTAAATGCCATCCTTAGTCTGGCCCATGATCTCCCGCTGTCCTTCCTGACCACTGACATGCTATGACCTTGGGCCTCACTTCTCTGCTGCCACAGACTTGAACTCCTCCACCTCTGTCTTTCCCACCATAATGGGTACTGTCCCCTCAGACTATGAGTCAAAACACATCTTGCCTTACTTAAGTTGTTTCTGTCAGGAATTTTGCACATCAACAGTAGGAAATATACCCAATATGCCTACTAACAGAGAACGTGTTTGAAAGGATGGTGTGATGGTTAATATTAATTGTGAATTTGACTGGATGGAAAACGACTGAAGAGATGAGCATTTGGGCTGGACTGTAAGGGGTCATCAAGAATGGTTACTTACGGTGGGAAGACCTCACCGAAAGGGCACAGTGCCCTTTCATGGGCTAGATTCTTCTACTGAATAAAAGGAGAACAGATGAACACAAAAATTCATCTCTTTCTGTTTCCCTCCTGCAGCCTATGTCACCAATTTTCTGAAGATCTTGCATGCCTTCCAGACCACGGCAGACTGTGTCCCGGAGCTGTATGCCTGAATAAATTTGTCATTCATTCCTTAAGTTGCTTTTGTCATGAAATTATTTTTGTCATAGCAATAAGAATATGAATTAATAGAGATAGTGAAGAAAGTCCAATGTTTGGAGGCCTAACAGTGATATTTTATAATAAGTTTGAATTTGAATGATGCAAGTTTGTCTTGGATGTCATCACAGGATGATACACACTTTGATTTTTAAAAGCTTGCCTAAACAAAGACACCAAAGACACCAAAGATCTCCACAACAAAAATTTAAAACCCCTGAAGAAGGAGATTGAAGATGACATCAAAAGACATAAAACCCTCCCATGCTCTTGGATTGGAAAAATATAGTAAAAATGTCCAGTCTACCCAAATTAATATACAGATTCATTGCAATCCCAATTAAAATCCCCATGAGTTCCTTCACAGACTTGGAAAAAAAAATCCTTAAATTCATATAGAAAGAAAAAAATACCCCAAATAGCTAAAGCAACCCTGAGTGAAAAATGCAATACACAGGGGGAATTGCCTTACCAGACTTCAAGCTATACTACAGGGCTATAGTCATAAAGACACCCTGGTACTGGCACAAAACAGACCTGCTGACCAATGGAAAAAAATTTAAGATCCAAACTTGAGCTCATACAATTTCAACCACATCATATTCTGTAAAGGGGCCAAAAGAGCTCATTGGAGGAAAGATAGCATCTTCAGCAAATGGTGCTGGCAAAACTGGATCACCATATGTAGAACAAAAATAAAAATCTACATCTCACTCTGTACAAAAATTAACTCCAAGTGGATCAAATATGTCACCATGAAACCCGAAACTCTGAAGGTGATATAAGAAAAAGTTGGTAGCAATCTATAAGACATGAGTAGGAAAAGCAGCTACACAGGAAATAAGATCAACAGCTGACAAGAGGGATCTCATCAAACTCAAAAGCTTCTGTACAGCGAAAGAAACAATCAAGGAAATAAAGAGAAAACCCACAGAGTGGGAGGAAACCTTCACCAATGATACATCAGACAGAGCATTAACATCCAGAATATATAAACTACACATAAAACAAAGAAGAAAACAAATGAGTCACTCAAAAGATGGAGTAAAGAGCTGAACAGAGACTTCACCAGGAGGAAGTGAAGATGGCTGAGGACCCTCTTAGGGAGTGTTCCACATTGTTAATAATTAAGGAAATGCAAATTAAAACTACTCTAAGATATCATATCACTCCTATAAACTGGCTAAGATAAAGAAAACAAAAGATGTCAAATGCTGGAGAGGTTGTGGGGAAAGAGGAACACTCATCCACTGCTCCTGGGAATGTAAACTTGTACAACCACTGTGGAAAGCAGTGTGGAGAACCCTTAAAGGACTCAAAATGAGTGTGCCGCCTGACCCAGCCATACCACACCTGGGTACATACCCACAAGACTCATCCTAATGCAAATGTACATTCACATCTATATTTATTGTAGCTCTGTTCACAATAGCAAAGAGTTGGAACCAACCCAAATGCTCATCAACTGAGGAGTGGATAGCAAAAGTGTGGTATGTCTACACAGTGGAGTTCTATTCAGCAGTAAAGAAAGATGACATCATGAAATTTGCAGATAAATGGATGGAACTCGAATCCATTATGCTAAGTGAAGTAACACAGTCCCCAAAAAACAAACAGGGAATGGTTTCCCTTATTTGTGGATGCTAGTACTAAATCCCCCAAATGAAAGGCAAGCTCAGAAATGTTATTGTTATATTTCTTTCTGGTTGAAAGCAACTCTACTGTTATAATGTGAATATCTTTTTTTAATTTATTTTTTTAATTTTATTTATTTTTTATGTGTATCAATGTACTGTCTGCATGTAGGTTTGTACACCAGTGTCGTGCAATGCCACAGAGGTCAGAAGAGGGTGTTGGATTCCCCTGGAACTGGAGTTAAAGACGGTTCTCAGCCACCATGTGGGTCCTCTGCAAGAGCAGTCAGCGCTCTTAACCAATAGGCCATCTCACCAGCCCTAATGTGAATATCTTAATGAGCCCTAGCATTAATTTACCACTTACGTTCAGACATGGTAATTAATGTATATGGAAGAAGGTATATATTTATATTGTAGAGTAATATAAAATTAAAAGGAAAAAAATGCAAATTCCTAAACACATATCAGTGTTACATACAGTTTATTCCTGGAAGACATAATTCTGTTACATATATGACATGTTTATAGGCATACTTTGGAGCAATACAATTGGGAGGGAACCACAACAACATAAGTACTGGGTCAAAGAATGGACTGATATAGTTAAATTCTGCCTAAAACAATAAATGTTTGCAGAGAAAAAATTTTGGAGAGACTGAGAAAAAGATGCAGGACATGTATGGCAGAGTGCATGAACTGGGGTGGGGTGGGGGGAAGGGAACGGGGAGTATGTCTAAATTGAACTGAAAAAATGATGTCTGAAATACACAAAACATCAATAAGAGTATTATAAAAATAAATAAATAGACATATAAAAAAGGTTTGCCTTAACGTGTGAATGGTGTGTACCTAAAATGAAATGTGTGGTCACTTCCCAACCTGGCCAATTGTTATCCAGCCAGCTATAGTGAAATCCCTGTAATATTCTAACTGAGAAATCTATGTATCACACTGAACTGAAGCTTGAGGCCCCCTGGCCTCACCCCATAGGCAGCTTGGATTACAGCCCTGTGCAGCTATGCCTGGCTTTTCTAAGGAGAATGTATCTGGCTTTGTGGATGCACTGAGTGATTCTGAAGCTGTATTAGTCACTTTTCTGTTGCTGTTATAAAACACCATGACCAAAGGAACTTATAAAAGGAAGAGTTTATTTGAGCTTACAATTGATGGTTCCAGGTAGTTAGAGTCCATTGTGGTGGGAGGCATGGCAGCTGGGAGCTGGAGAAGCAAGCTGAGGGTCACATCTCACAATGAGCACAGGAAGCAGAGGGAGCGACTGGAGACCACAAGGCTTGTTAAACTCACTAAACCTGCCCCCATAACGTACTTCCTCTAGCATGGCCACACCTTCTAAGACCTCCAAAAACAGTACCACCAACTGGAGACAAAACGTCTGAATACTTAAAGTCTATGGGGGACATTCATTCAAACCACCACATTCCACTCCCTGGCCCCCATAGGCTCCTTACCATATAAAATGCAAAATGCATTTAGTCCAACCTTAAAAGTCCCCATAGTCTTTGCCAGTTTCAATGCCATTCAAAAGTCTACAGTCCAAAGTATCTTCTGAGACTCAGGCCAATCTCCTAAACTGTAAGCTCCTGTAAAAATCAAAAGACAAATTACAAACTCCCAACATACAGTGGAACTGAATACACTTTCCCATTCCAAAAGGGAGGAATAGAGGCATAGTGAGGAAATACTGGACCAAAACAAGACCAAAAACCAACAGGGCAAACTCCAAGTCCAGTAGCTCTATGTGCAACTTCTGAGACTTGACTTCCAAAGGGCTTAGATGGCTCAGCTCTTCCATCTGTGCTTGCAGCATACATCTCATTCTTAGGCTGGTACGACTCCCTGTATGCAGCTCTCCTTGGCAAATATCTTACAGGTTTGGCATCTCGAATGTCTTCTTGGGGTCTCTGCTGTCAACCAGGCTTCACATTCACAGCTTCATGCAATGGCCTATCAGGGCCTTCTTTATTCAGGGATGCCCCTGCTGCACTCTGCCTGACCTCTGTGGCTCTCTGAAACTGTGGAGGAAGAACTGATGACCCCTTCATTCTTGCAAACTTCATGCTTCTAAAACCAGCACCACGTGAATGAATGAAATTGCCAAATCTGGCTGCAAGTTCGGGATGGACTCTCTCCTACTTTTAACCACATTTGCAATTTTTCTCTGCTCTGGACTTGGAGTAGAAAACGCTTTTAGTATTTTCCTTTCAAAAGTTGAAGGATTAGCTGGGTGTGGTCTTGCCCTGAAGGTATGGATTCTGTTGTTTACTTATAAATCTCGAGGCCTCTCCTTAATCACTTTAATCTCACCTTTCCCATTGTTTACTTGTAAATATCTAGGCCTCTCCTTAATCACTTTAGTCTCCTTATGAAAGGGAGTCTATCCTTCACATGCCTTGGCTACACCTTTAATGTTCCTAGTGTACTTTTCAGATCCAAACTGTACATTCTGCATTTCCTTCTGCCCCATTTGCTCTTTTTCACTCTAAATCTGTATAATATTCACCATTAAAAGCCACACCACCATTTCTACATTAGGATGTCTTGAAATATCCTCCACCAAAGACATTAGTCCATTGCTTTTCAACTTAGCATCAGGCAAGCATTTGGGCTGTGGGCAAACTACTGCCAGACTCTTTATCAAAATATTCTCTGGAACTACATTTTTTTGCAGCAATGCTTTCTTCCAGGCTTCTACTAGAATGGCGCCTTAAGCTCTGCTTACAGTAGTCAACAGCTTTTCTAGCCCAAAGTTCCAAAGTCTTCCACATTTCTCCAAACATCTACATGGTCAGGTTCTTCAGAGCCAGCAGCCCACTCTCTTGTACCAAATAACTGTATTAGTCACTTTTCTGTTGCTGTTATAAAACACCATGACCAAAGGAACTTATAAAAGGAAGAGTTTATTTGAGCTTACGATTGATGGTTCCAGGGAATTAGAGTCCATTGTGGTGGGAGGTATGGCAGCTGGAGCTGGAGCAGCATGCCGAGGGTCACATCTCATAATGAGCACAGGAAGCAGAGAGAGTGACTGGAGACCACAAGGCTTGTTAGACTCACTAAGCCTGCCCCCAATAACATACCTCCTCTAGCACGGCCACACCTACTAAGACTTCCAAGAACAGTTCCACCAACTGGAGACAAAATGTCCGAATACTTAAAGCCTATGGGGGACACACATTCAAACCACCACAGAAGCCCAAGAAAGAGATTTTCTTTTTTTGTTGTTGTTGTTTTGGTTCACATGGATTATGAGTGATTTTTATTTCTTTTTGAAATTTTACATAAGTGTATTGATTTTATGGCAAAGCATTGCTTAGGGAAAGAGATTTTCTATGCTCTTCCCTGGCTGACCATGCCTGTGGTACACACAGACTGCTTGCAGCCAGATTCTTTTTTTAAAAAAAATATTAATTCATTTTATTTTATGTGTTTGACTGTTTTACCTGGATGTATGCAACTGTACTCATGTGTACAGTACCTGGGGAGGACAGAAAGGGGTGTCAGATCCCTTGGAAGTAAAGTTAGGGATTGTTGTTAGCTGTCATGTGGGTGTTTGGAACCAAACCCCAGTCCTTTATAAGATCAGCAAGTGTTCTTAACCATTGAGCCATCTCTCCAGCCCCACACAGATTCTTTGGGTTTATATCTCTAAGTATCTATCTGTGGTCTTGGATCCTATACTTCTAAGACTGTAATTATGGAATATGAGTCAAACACATGAAAAATGCAGTGTCAAATCACTTGACTTTACAGTAAGTACTAAAGAGCAACACTATGGTAGCAAGGCAACATGGGATAGAAGACAGTTCGTGGATCATGAGAAGACAGCATTGGGGGGAGGGTGACTCACAGCACACTACTGTGTATTCAGCCCATCACTAACTTGCAACTGCTTGCTAATTTCCCTTTTTCACAGTAGACATTGAAGGGAACACAGGTCTGGTACTCAGTCTGGTTCATGCCCCGGTTTCATGGTTAAAAGTCCTATCTTGATTTGACTTTCATTTGTGAAACAGAGATTGTAAATTTTTCTCTCCAGAAAGAGTTGTGGTCTAACTCAATGAGAAAAAGCAAGGACAGCATTTGGTGTATTACCGATATTATCAAGAAACTATTATCACTGTGCCTCTGCAATTACCATGTTGAATGGTGTTTTAGTGTTTCTAGAAGTAGCCTGGTCCCTGTGAAGATCCCACTCAGAGCCACCAAGTACTGGCCAGCCCACATTTGAAGCAATTCTTCAGTTTTTAACATAGGACCTAGACAAGAATTATCCATTTTGAACTCTAAGAACAGATTATAACAAACTAAAATGACTCTTTAAAAAATTCTCTGCTCTTTTTCCTTTAGAAGATAACTCCTTTGGTTTCTGTCTCTTTAAAGACAATCCCATTTAATTGAAAATGAAGTCTCATCACAATAGGGACTTTTGTCTTGCTAAGAATATAAAAATTTATATGTAGATTTAGGTACTTAAATTATGAATAAAAGACTTTGTATAACAAAATTATTGATGATTGAATGCTTAAAATGTGGATTCTCTGAGGTGTTAAATGTAAGTATGTCAGCTATTCCCTTAATAGAAAATAAAGTATTTTAATCGTTAGGCATTTGTTTTTAATTCATATATGCTATGTTCTGGTGTTTTGCCTACATGGGGATAGTAAGAAGACAAATACAATAGGATTGAAATTTCATGTAAATTTCAGTCCTCATTACAGAGAAACAACTTTCTAATCACAATGCCTTAGGGAGAAATATACATGCATGTATGTGTGTATGCTTATATCAATTTTTTGATAACACTCTTAAATGTTTGATTATTATAAATGTTAGTAATTTTTATAACTGAAGCAATGAATTGTAGCACACAAGCATATATGATTTTTAAATACATGTGCATTTAAATACTATACTTGGAATGCTAAAAGCAAGATGTGTATTACAATGACTGCACTTTGTTGGGAGGAGGGAGGGTATTGGGAATGGAATCCAGGACCTTGCACAGGTGAGGCTATTGCTTTGCATTGAGCTGCACCCTCAGCCCTTGGACTCTTCAGTGTGCTATAGTCATGAGGTCTTTGAGAACTTTAGCACCCTTTAGGCTGGAGAAGGGTCCTGTTTGTTTTCGCATGGTCCCTGCAGCAGGGCTAATCAGACATACCGTCTGCTCTCCATATTCCTGGATACTTTCTGGTTCTGATCTCCAGTCCTTTCTTGAACAGTGGCTGCACTGCTTTTCTAGGTGGGTTCTCAGGACAATTCTAGGGCTCTGACATCCCTCTTCCAGTCTAGCCATTATGTTTCTGTCTCTCACCAGCTTCCCTCCACAGTGTAGCCACTAGAAATGTGGTATTTCATTTCTTTTCAGGAGCAGGGCAAGTGGGACCTGAGTGAAATAAGATTATACAGAGTGAGAGTGGAGAGAGGGGTCACCTGGAACTAAGGAACAGAAGGACTGGCAGAAAACTCCATAGGCTTAGAGAGATATAAAATTATTTAGAAAAATATCAATAACAGAAGCATAATGATTATAATAATGGTTGTGTAGAAATGCATATTTTGACTATCAATGAGGTTAAATAGCTTTTCCATGTGCCATATATCCTTTTTTAAAGATTTTATTTATATTTTTAAATTTACATGTATGTATTTGTGTGTGTTACTTGCATGTGTGTGCACTGGTGAAGGAGGCCAAAAGAGGGGTCCAGATCCCCTGAAGCTGAGCTAGAGGTGACTGTGAACCACTTTACATGGATGCTGGGAACCAAACTGAGTTCCTCTGGAAGAATAGGACATGCTCTTAAATGTTGAGTAATTTCCTCAACCCTTAGATATTCTTCTTAACCATACACATTGCATACATTATTTAACTTGACTAACAAATATGCATATAAACAAACAGAAGGTATCTACCCAGTACTGTTTCTATTCTCACTCTAATACTGTTCCATTAATAATTGATACCAGAAGAAGCAGTCTCCTCTCAGGCCAGCATTCAATATGCCATGTCAGAAAACAGGCATCACACTTCCTTAAGACACAGGCATAAACATATTAGATTCTTCAGAAAACTTGGGCAACCAGTGAGGTATTTTGGAGGGAGCTTGAGAGCTAGGCACACACACACACACACACACACACACACACACACACACACATACACACCAAGGATCCCTTGGGTCTGGAGTTACAGAAAGCTGTGAAGCACTATGTGGGTGAAAGGAACAGAACTCAGATCCTCTGCAAGAGCAGCGAATCTCTTAACTACTGAGCAATCTCTCCAGCGCCCTCCCAGGTACCTTTCAATCTGTTCATAGCCTTCTAGTTACCAGAAATTCTGACTACTTAGCTCAAGAGTCAGAACATCTGCACATCTTAAAAAATGATTTCCAAATCTAATTGGCTATTGGCTCTCTCCTTGGAGGAATAACCCATGGCTGATGCCACAAGCCTACATCCTCTATAGGTTAGGAGATGTTATAAGCCACAGTAAGACCCTGTCATATTTATCAGGGGGTAAAAATGTAATTCATGGATTAACATATCATCCAAACATATGTGTCTATGCCAAAGTAACCTACCATAACTATTAGTGCTGCTTAAATACCTATATATCTAATTGCTTGTGCTTCATTAGTAGGATCGAAAGGTTACTCCTGAACAAACTGTCAGCCCATGAAAGGAAACAGCCAGAATTGACCAGAATCCAAGTCAACAGCTCCAGAGAGAGAGGACAGTTTTACTTCTCATCCACCTGTGCCCCTTTTCTAAGCCTAGGGAACAATCTGCGGAAGAGGGGGCGTGGTAGAATGTAAAGGCTGCGATTGGGGTGAACGGTGAAACTACAGCGATGTAGTCTGGACACTCATTTGATCAACTTGATTGAACGAACAACCTGTCGCCCCCCCACTGAATGGTGGGACTGTGGGGGTTTGGGCACAACAGTCTGTAGATTGGTTTTGCACGAAGGATGCTTATACTCATGGATTATCACTTATAGCTAAAAAATGAAAAAAAAAAAAACCTGAAAGATGCAGGACAGTTATGGCAGAATGCATGATCTGGGATGAGATGGGGGTGGGGGGGAAGGGAAAGGGAAATATGCCTGATCTGAATTGGAAAATGATGTACAAAATGCACAAACCATCAATAAAAATTAAATAAAAAAATGATTTCCATTCACCTGTTCCCATTTTAACTTTATGTTACTCTAAAATATGTATACTTGGCTACCGTCATATACCCAAAATCTGTAGTCTGAAAATAAATGGTAGGTTAGTTCTAGAACCTGTCCAAGGATTCATAATATAAGAGTACAGTCGTGTTCGGATCATGAGGAATATAATATTAATGTTTCTCGGTTTGCCTTAAAAATACGTAGTTGGTGCTGGCATCCACAGATGAGGGATACCATTCATCTTTTCCTGGTACTGTTACTTCACTTAACATAATGTCTTCTAGTTCCATCCATTTACCTGCAAATTTCATATCTTTCTTTACTGCTGCATAGAACTCCATTGTAAAGATTAACCACATTTTCTCTATCCACTCATTGGTTGAGGAGCACTTGGGTTGGTTCCTCTCTTCTCTTATTGTGAAGAGAGCTGCAATAAACACGGCTGTACATGTATCTTTGTGGTAGGATGAGTCTTGTTGGGTATATACCCAGAAGTGGTATGGCTGGGTCTGGCGGTAGGCTCATTTTGAGTCTTTTAAGGGTTCTCCACACTGCTTTCCACAGTTTGCATTCCCACCAGCAGTGGATGAGTGTCCCCTTTCCCCACAACTGCTCCAGCATTTGTTATCCTTTGTTTTCTTGATCATAACCAGTCTTATCAGAGTGAGATGATATCTTAAAGTGATTTTGATTTGCATTTTCTTATTTATTAGCATTGAACACTTTTTAAGATGTTTGTCTGCCATCTCTATTTCCTCACTCATGAAGTCTCTGTTCAGCTCTTTACTCCATCTTTTGAGTGACCATTTGTTTTCTTACTTATTTATGGAAATAATACACAGTTTTCAGAAGATACAATTTTAGTATAGATGTGATGTATCAGGCTTGTGTAACTTAGCCTTTCTGGGTGCTTAATGACCATACTTAATATCCATACCAATTTGGCCGAGGCACCTAAGGGATAACTTTGTTCCTTGCCCTCAGAGGTCAACTAAGTCCCAGGGGACTATGCATGGGGGCATCTCTTGAAATGTCCTGCAAATGTGAGTCACCAGTCTTCCTGTTCAAGGAGTTCTTGGAGATCCACTAATGGGACTTCGGCCAGTTTCCAGCCTATAAAGAGGAAAGTCTGCTCATGCTTCAAAAAGAGAAGCCTGGTCTAGCAAGACCTAACTGTGTCCTTGAGTGGATGGAAGTGGTGATTGAAAAGTCAAAAGGAGCCAGGGGCTCCCCCCCCCAAAAAAAAAAAAAAACAACTGAGCGACCCTTGAGGACCAGATCCTCAACTGACTTTGAGAAAACAAAAACCTTGGTTAATCTGGGCTAACTGTGTGGCCTTAAGCATCCAAAAGGAAAGTATAACCAGAAATAATTAAGTAAGGTCTGAGAAATTGTACTTCAGATATAAAACTTGAGAATCCTCCAAACCTTCAATTCCAGAAGGAGACTACTGAGATATCCAGATTGTGGACTGAGTGGCTTCTGGGATTTCAGCCTCTTCAGTGTATAGACTGCCATTGTTGGACTACCCAGGCTGTGTCGTGGAGGCCAGTGCAGGAAGATCAAGACAGGACACACGCTTGCTGGACCTCTTTTGGGTGACCATGGGGTGGAGGAACACCAGTGTGGAGCATGGGGACAGGATTGAAGATTTGGGGGGCTTGCCAAGGAGGAAACTTCAAGCACCTTCTTGAGGAAAACATGACATCTATGTATGTATATATTTATATATGTATATGTATGTATATATATAAAGCAATTCAAGTTAGAGGAAAAATGGAATTTCCATGTTAAAGTAAAAAAATGATTTCCAAACATAAACTTTCACAAGTTATTATTTATTTATTTACTCCTTTGCTTGTTTACTTGTCATCTTCCAGATTTTACATTGGTTTTCATGTAGAATAAACAACACTTGGGCTGTGTGTAAAAGATGATGTGAGGACTACCTAGCCTTTGTGGTTCAGAACACAAATGGTCTGAGTACGTTGATTTCCCTGGGGGGGGAGAAATTGGTATTTATAAGGTTCAGGAAGCTGTGCTGTTCTCTAAAAAGATGGGGACTCATGCCAACTTGGGCAGATGGGCCTGCATTATTCTACACTGAACCAGAAAGCAGCTGTGTCCTTTTATAGAATATTTTCAGGCGATTTTTCCTCCACAAAAATGCACACACATAAGGTGTCCATGAGATTGTGAAGTTGGCACTGATTTTTATCTGTCGTCTGGCAGTGTTAAATGAAACCAAGTCAGTGGTGCTTACCTGACAGGATCCGAGAATCTTCACCTAACCTTTTTGCTGTTCCTTCAACAAACTGCATACTCATGTGTCTAACACCATCAGTTTAGACATCAGGTTTGTCAACTGTCGATGTTATACTAAAAGCCAATGACTTAAGGTTGGAATACGATTCATAATTTGTCTCCAATGCCATGAGCAAGACACTTAAGGAACTTCTATACTATGAAAAGTACCTAGGTAGAGAATACTATTTTAAGTATTATTTTGAAATTCGTCCTGGAGAAGTTTCATTTTTAAGTCACTAGTGTAATGAAAACAGACGTTTTCTAACACATCAATATCGTTCATTCATCTTTAGCACTACAATGCATTAGTGTGGTAAGGCACCTGACACAGACAATTTAAGGAAGGAAAGGTTTGTTTTGGTTCATAACTTGAGGGAACAGTTCATCATGCTGGGAGGGCACAGCATGGTTGCAGGATCTTGAGGTAGCTGCTCACATTGTACCTGCAGTCAGGAAGCAGAGAGATATGAATGTTGAACTTCAGCTTCATGCCTCCCTTTTAGTCAAGGACGTCACCCCATGGAGAAATGCTATCCACATCTGGAGGGGAGTGTCTTCCTGTCCCCATTATCAAAATGTAAAAACTTTCTTTTTTATTTCTTTTTTATTATTATTATTTTTTATTTATTTCTGTGTATGAACGTACTGTCTGCAAGCAAGTTTGTGCACCCATGTCGTGCAGTGCCGGGGAGGTCAGAAGAGGGTCTCGGATTCCCCTGGAACTGGAGTTCTCCTGGAATTGGAGTTTCAGACGGTTCTCGGCCGCCATGTGGGTGCTGGGGATCAAACCTGGGTCCTCTGCAAGAGCGGTCGGTGCTCTTAACCGCTAGGCCATCTCTCCAGTCGCAAAATGTAAAAACTTTCTAACAAACACCAGGGGCTTGTCTCTGGGATGACCTTAACTCCTGACACACTGACAGTCAATATTAAGCACCACATACACTCAGATACAGTAGTATCAAAAGCCCACATGAAGTCTGTACACCATGGCACCTCGTCATAGCAGCTATCTGGTGCTTGCTGTAGCTACAGTTGCCCAGGTTTGAGGTCAGTCTTCAGCAAATCTTTTGCTCTCTTTACAGATTCTCACATTAGTCTAGAGTAGCGGTCAGTGAAGAGAAATGCTGCTTTGTTGAGATGGGATCCTCAAGTTCATGTCCAAGAATACTTATTGAGTTAATCTGCTACTCCATAGACATTCTCCCATGTAGAATGTGCTGCTTTTCCTTGCTCTGGTTCCTTACTCAAGCTAAAAACAGCCCTCATGGTGGAGGAGGGCAGTGCAGATAAGCAAGGGGAAGTTATTGAGATGTCGTTCTCCACGGAGGAGAAGCATATTCTTCTGCCCTAAAGGGAGAATTCACAGCAGTGAGATTTACTTATAATAACCGATATGAAGAAATATAATTAGGTGACAATACTGAGAACAAGTCATACTGCCTAATTAAATGTCAAACTACTGCTCAAACACCTTTCATACTCACTTATATTTTAATAATGATGAGTCCTGTAGTGACATTATGCATTTATCCATATTTCTTTTTTATTAAGGCTTACTTTTGTAGAGACTTACTTGAAATGGACTTCATCATTCATATTATTCTTAATGAGGGCAACACAATTTAAATGTAGTATATCAATAATTGCGTTACTTTTTCTTTTAAAAAATAATATGGGGAAGCTGGGCCTGGTAGCATATGCCTTTAATCTCAGCACCCAGCAAGCAGATAGGGGTTGATCTTGGTGAGATCAAGGTCAGCCTGGTCTTTATAGTGAATGTGAGTTCCAAGTCAGCTGGGGCTTCAGGGAGAGCCTGTCTTAAAAAAGACCAAAAAGTAATATGGAGGGGTGATGATGTGGCTCAGTTGGTACAGTGATGGTCTAGCAAGTGAAGCCATGAGATGTATCCCCACGACTGTGTTAACTGTGAGGGATGCCACTCACCTGTAATCTGTAAATCTGTAAATACCAGCACTGGGAGGTAGAGGCAGGAAGATCAGAAGTTCAAAGTCAACTTTGGCTATAGAAGGAACTGAAGGCAACTTGAGCAACATAAAAAACCCTCAAAAAAAAACTCATAAAGAATATTAATTCAGTATATTATGCTATGGTATTTGATCCAGTATACTGTGTTATGATATTTGATCCAGCATACTATGTTATGGTATTTGTTTCAGTATACTATGCTATGATATTGATTCAATATACTATGCTAAGATATTTGATTCAGTATACTATGCTATGATATTTGATCCAGTATACTATGCTATGGTGTTTGATCCAGTATACTATGTTATGATATTTGATCCAGTATACTATGCTATGGTCTTTGATCCAGTATACTATGCTATGGTCTTTGATCCAGTATACTATGCTATGATATTTGATCCAGTATACTATGCTAAAGTATTTGATTCAGTATACTATGCTATGATATTTGATCCAGTATACTATGCTAAAGTATTTGATCCAGTATACTATGCTATGATATTTGATCCAGTATACTATGCTATGGTCTTTGATCCAGTATACTATGCTATGGTCTTTGATCCAGTATACTATACTATGGTATTTGATACAGTATACAATGCTGTGTTCTTTGACCCAGTATACTATGCTAAGGTATTTGGTTCAGTATATGATGCTATGATATTTGGTTCAGTATACTATGCTATGGTATTTGGGTAACCTTTCCTTTAAAGGCATAGGATCTATGTGATGTTTTCCAATAATAAACAAAATCCACAGACAAAACAATAATTTCCAATAGTATTTTTCTTGCTAACACTCAAACATTCTCTACAGTGGAAAATTTGTTTGGTGTATTTAAATAAAGAAGTTTTATGAGCCTCCTTGACATTTCTAGTATAGATATCAAATGAGCCTTGTGACCAGATTTAACAGGATTTATTTATTTATTTACTTATTTATTTTAAAGTAGAACAGCTCCTTCACAACTGACACATCTTGTCAGTGTGTCTAGTCATGTTCTGCTTAATCATGCAGTGTGTACAACTTGTTCAGGTGACCACAAATTCTTTAAATTTGGCCTTGACCTTTAGAATTACCACTTTCCTTTATTTTACCTTCTTGGTTGTACTTGGGTAGTCTCATAATGGGATCTGGCATTAAGACCCACCTGTACTAATGATCAATCAAGAAATATCAAGGTCCTTTATTATTGCCAGGTTAGGAATTCAAAGTCACTGAGTTTAATCCTTATTTTGAAAACCAGGTGTGTCAGTCAGAATTTGTTCATTACAAAGCCCCCAAGTCCCAGTATCACACAATGATTTGTCTTTAATCTCTGACTTGTGTGCCTCAAGGTGTGTGGAGGCTCAGCCTGCTGCATGCTGTTGTCCAGAAGTTCAGCTTGGACAACTCACTATTGTGAGCATTGATTGTGGGATCCAAAGATCATGGAGACCACATGGCACAAATTTTATGCAAAGGTTGAAAGGACATATCATAAATCCCTCTTATACACTCTGTGAGCCTCTGTTTGCCCCCTGGCTGCAATGTGTCTTCAGTGAAAGCAAGGTGAAGGACAATGTAGCCTAGAATTGAGGAGTGAGGAGAACTGTTGACAGCCCTATATGGAAGGCATGGAGAGATCTTCTTAAGACAACAGTCCAATTCCCCATGATGCAGAGCAGGGCAATGGCAGGTGACAAAGTATCTAAACAGAGACAATACTGAAAGAAAAATACCACTAAATTTAAGGAGGAAATACAAAGAATGAGATAGAAATGAAAACACGTTTATGATATAGAATACTGTACTACCTTCTCTTCAGCTGCTGTGCTAAAATATCCTAACAAAAACTCAATTAGGGCCGGGCGTGGTAGCGCACGCCTTTATCCTAGCACTTGGGAGGCAGAGGCAGGCAGATCTCTGTGAGTTCAAGGCCAGCCTGGTCTACAGAGTGAGTTCTAGGACAGCTGGGGCTACAGGGTGACCCTGTCTCGAAAAGACCAAAAAAAAAAAAAAAAAAAAAAAAAAAAACTCAATTAGACTAGAAATGCTTCTTACCAGTTTACAATTCCAGGCTATAGCCCATCATGTCAAAGATTTCAAATTGGCAAGAACTTGAAGCAGGTAGTCACATCACTTCCATAGTCAAGACCAGAGAGTATTAGGAGCTGGAGAGCTAGATCAGTAGTAAGAGCACTGACTGTTTTTGCAGAAGACTTGGGTTTTAATTCCAGGACTTGTATGGCACCTAACAATTGTCTATAACTCCATGTCCAGTGGCTCTGACACCCTTTCTGACCTTCATGGTCATTGCACTACATGGGTGCACTTGCATACATGCAGGCAATACACACATACATATAAAAGAAAAATAATAAATATATTTTTAAAAAGAACATAGAGCATTACGTTCATGAATGTGAAGTGCTCAGCCAGCTTTCTTTAGTGTTGTACAGTCCAGGATTCCATATTAGGGAGCAACTTTCAGGCTGGGTCTTTCCACATCAGTTAAGGCAATGAAGCCAATCCTGCACAGACGCACCCATAAGCCGGCCTACTGTACATGGTCATCATGACTCTCTTATAGGTTATGTTAAGTTGACCATTTAAACTAACCATCAAAATACTCAAGAACTGAGATGACACGCAGAGTTGGTTTTCAGGAAAAGGATTGAGGTCAACTGTGTGATGAATTGTTTCATTTGCTCTTTCAGGGATGAACATGTGTAGCAGGGCGTGTGTCAGCTGTCACTCTTCATGTTATAGTCACAAGTACCAATTTATAAAGAAGAAAGTTTTATTTTTTGTGCCCATTTTCAGAAGTCCCAGCCCATGCTTGGCTTGCTCTGTTGTTGGGGTCAGTGAGAAGTGGGGTGTATTGTGTTGGGAAGTGTGTGGTGATCAAACACAAGCATTAGAGAAGACAAAAGACACATCTTTCCTATGTAGTAGAGCCCTGGATGAGTGGCCACTGGGGGTAAGAAGATGCTGATGCCTGGGAGGTACTCCTTGGGAATGGAACTAGTTCCCAAGAGTTATCCTCACTTGACAGTGATCCTGAATATGTGTGTGTGTGTGTGTGTGTGTGTGTGTGTGTGCGAGTGTGTGTGCGTGCACATGGGTTATGTGTCTAGGTTTGGGAGGAGTGACTCCTAGTTTCTAAGTCTATGTATTAGTTATTGTCCTGTTACTGAAATAGGACACCATGACCTAATACAACTTATAGAAGGAATAATTTATTTTGGTGCAGTTCTAGGAAGAGTCCGTAGGATGTGGAAAGCACATCAGAAGGGAGTCACAGCAGCGGAAAGCAAAACGTTGACCTCTCCAACCACAAGAACACAGCAGACAGGGCAAACTGGAGGTGGGGACTAGCCATAAACCCAAAGCACACAGTGATGTGCCTGCTCCAGCTAGGCTGTCCTTTCTAATACAAACAGCACCACCAACTGGGGACCAAATGTTCAAACCTGAGCCTACAGGGGACATTTCTCATTCAAATCACCACAGTCTACCACCATTGCAGTAGAGCACTGGTTGAGGTTGTTTCTAGATCTTTAATTCAATTCCAGTGGACTATGTGTCTGGCTTTGGTCCATGGCTCTGTAATAGAATTTGCCATTGGATATTTTGATTACCATCAGTACTGTGCTTATGCTGAAGATTATTTTGGCACTGAATTATTTTGTTCCTCCATAGGAATATTAGCATTGTATTTTTATGTGTATTATGTTCAAGAATGTCATTCAAATTTTTATTGGGCTTCCATGGGATCTGTAGATTGCTTTGTGTTATAGTTATTTTCACAATTTTTTCCATTATATTCTAAAGCTTTCATTGTAGAGCTCTTTCACATCTATTTAGGATTATTTTGAAATATTTTTGAAGGTATCAAGAATGGGATTGTTTACCTGATTTTTTCTTTTTGATCTTTTTTTTTTTTTTTGAGACAGAGTATCCCTGTAGCCCCAGCTGTCCTGGAACTTGCTATGTAGACCAGGCTGACCTTGAACTCACAAGAGATCCACTTGCCTCTGCCTCCTGAGTGCTAGGATTAAAGGTGTGAGCCACTATATCTGGCCTGATTGTTTTTCTCTGCATGTTATTGGTATATCAACAAAACACTGATTTTATATGTTGATTGTGTGTCCTGCTACTTTGGTGAAAATGTTCATTAGTTTTAACAATTTTCTGGTGAAGGTCTTAGGGCATGTGTGTGTGTGTGTGTGTGTGTGTGTGTGTGTGTGTGTGCAGGAAAATGTCTTTATGGAGCCAGAAAGTTGGGTCAGCCAGTAAGTGTGCTGTCTGTCAAGCCTGACATTATGTGTTCAATCTTCAGAACCATAAAGGAGAGATCTGTATCTCACAGGTTGTCCACTGACATTCACACACATGCTCTGGCATGAATACACACACACACACACACGTACACACATGCACATACACTAAATATAATAAAAATGCCTTTTTGACACTCACCCCCATATATAATAAGTAAATAATAATAAACTCAAAGTGGAAGATGTGATACCTGTCACATTCAGCGATGTGAGACAAGAACTTTACAGAATGGAAGCACGTGGTTAGTGCCTTATATCAGGCAGAGCTTCTTTTTGAAGAGCCATAATTGCATGGGTGAAAGCTTTCATTTTTTGTCTTACCATTGTTCCCTCCACACTAAAGTTTTATGGGGGCTCAGGTCAGCAGGGCTGCACACCAGCACTGACATACCTTCTACATGGGTATGTCTGATTTGTGCATGCTCAGTCTCCTGAGAATCAGCAAGCTGTCAATTGTTTATTTGAATTAAATTAAAGCTTCCCACCATAAAAGTAAGGACTAAGACTCTTGCTCCCACACAGAGGAACTGACCTTACATGCAGAGCAATGAAGAAAAGAGAGGTATCACAGGGCATCCTCTCTACCAATGAGTTCCCACCAGAGCTAGGCATGACTCGAAGCCTAGATAGTGTCCTGACTTTTTTTATTGCTGTGGGGAATCCATCAGAGAGCCTCACCAAAGCAAAGGACATGCTCTACCACAGAGCCATAACCCCAGCTTGAAGGTCTCATGTGTAAAGCATCTTACTCAAGCATGTTCTTATTTTTATATATTTCCTGCTGTTGTCTTAAGACACATATTTTCTCTGCAGTTCCACAATCATGTATTGTGTATGTTACTGCTTATTTTCAACTCAATGTCTAACTAGCTTTGATGTTTCTAACATTATACATGTTTCCTGTGTTTTTTTCTTTTTAAAAATATTTTTATTGGACTTACCTGTGGAGAACACCTTAATTATCATTATGCCCCCTTCCTTACTGGCACCTGCCCATAGCACCCCATACACTGGATTAAATGCATTCTGCCATTGAAGTTAGCTAAATTTGGAGTCTGCCACCCATTTCCACAGTGCTGGGTTTGTTTTTTTTTTAATTTATTTATTATTTTTTATGTGTATGAGTGTACTTTCTGCATGTAGGTTGGTGTACCTGTGTCGTGCAATGTCGCAGAGGTCAGAAGAGGGCGTCGGATTCCCCTGGAACTGGAGTTAAAGATGGTTCTTAGCCACCATGTGGGTGCTGGGAAAAGAACCCGGATCCTCTGCAAGAGCAGTCGGTGCTCTTAACCATTGAGCCATCTCTCCAGCCCCCAGTCCTGGGTTTTTATCAGGTTGAGTTTGCATGTATTTTTTGCATGCTGTTGACACCTTAGAGAAAACACCAAGACTGTCACATCTCTAGACAAACGTAGTTTTTTGTTATGTGCTAAATGTGGAACATTATGTCTACAGAGAAATATGCTATCATCTCGGATCAAAGAAGCTTCTCATGAAATTGATGGCGACTATTACAGAGTTCCATAACTATTCACACAGAGATTGTCTGTGAAATGGCCAATCCTAGGTAATATATACACAATGAAACCTCTACATCTAAGGCTTATGAAACATAGTAGAACAAGGGGTAGAGAGAATAATAATGCATCTCTCAACTCTTACCAATGAAGCTCCTCATGCAACAAAGATCCGTGAACAAGAAAGGACACAGATGGCCAAAGCATAGAGAAAAGAGTCCATAGAACCTGAGTCCTTGGACAGGTCTCCTATATTAAAGCACAGAGAAGAAGAGTCCATAGAATGTGAGTCCTTGGACAGGTCTCCTATATTAAAGCTTAGAGAATAAGAGTCCATAGAATGTGAGTCCTTGGACAGGTCTCCTGTATTAAAGCATAGAGAATAAGAGTCCATAGAATGTGAGTCCTTGGACAGGTCTCCTATATTAAAGCATAGAGAATAAGAGTCCATAGAATGTGAGTCCTTGGACAGGTCTCCTATATTAAAGCATAGAGAAAAAGAGTCCATAGAATGTGAGTCCTTGGACAGGTCTCCTATATTAAAGCACAGAGAAGAAGAGTCCATAGAATGTGAGTCCTTGGACAGGTCTCCTATATTAAAGCACAGAGAAGAAGAGTCCATAGAATGTGAGTCCTTGGACAGGTCTCCTATATTAAAGCACAGAGAAGAAGAGTCCATAGAATGTGAGTCCTTGGACAGGTCTCCTATATTAAAGCACAGAGAAGAAGAGTCCATAGAATGTGAGTCCTTGGACAGGTCTCCTATGTTAAAGCATAGAGAACAAGAGTCCATAGAACCTGAGTCCTTGGACAGGTCTCCTATATTAAAGCATAGAGAATAAGAGTCCATAGAACGTGAGTCCTTGGACAGGTCTCCTATATTAAAGCATAGAGAACAATAGTCCATAGAACCTGAGTCCTTGGACAGGTCTCCTATATTAAAGCATAGAGAACAAGAGTCCATAGAACCTGAGTCCTTGGACAGGTCTCCTATATTAAACTTCACTCATCCAGGCCTCAGGGAACATTGAGGAAAATGGGGCTGAGATATTGTAAGAGCCAGAGGAAGAGATGCATGGCCATATGAAAATAGACAAAGACTCCTGGGATTCACTTTGAATTTCAAACAGATATTTAAAGATTGTTAAAAATTTATTAAAGACCATGAGGGAAGAGATATGAGAATACTGGCAAATGCTATAATCCCTAGGGCCACAACTCTGAGGATATAAAATAAAATTTAGAAATAGTAGAAATGGAATTATAAAATAAAGTTTTCATGGTTAAATATATAGTATATCCATTCATCAATTATGCATAGGCATTTTTTCTGTCCTGCATCTTTCTCTTAGTCTTTTTTATCTTTAGCAATTCACATATTCCTCCTTTAACTTTATGTTACTCTAAAATACGAACACATGCTTCCCACCCATATATAGTAACTACACAGTCTGAAAATAAGTGGTGGGTCCATTCTACAGCCTGTTAAGAGATTAATATTATAATAACATAGTTGCTTTCAGGTAAAGAGAAATATAACAGTAATGTTGTTCAGCTTGCCTTTCATCTGGGGATTTGGTGTTAGCATCCACAAATGAGGGAAACCATTCACTGTTTGTTTTTCTAGGACTGTGTTACTTCACGTAGAGTAATGGCTTCGAGCTCCATCAATTTACCTGCAAAGTTAATGATGTCATTTTTTCTTTACTTCTGAATAGTATTCCACTGTGTAGATGTACCACATTTTTGTCATCCACTCTTCTGTTGAGGGGCATTTGGGTTGGTTCCAGCTCTTTGCTATTGTGAAGAGAGCTGCAATAAACATATATGTGCATGTATATTTGCGGTAGGATGAGTCTTTTGGGTATATACTCAGTAGTGGTATGATTGGGTCAGGTGGTAGGCTCGTTTTGAGTCTTTTAAGGGTTCTCCACACTGCTTTCCATAATGGTTGTACAAGTTTACATTCCCACCAGCAGTGGAAGAGTGTCCCCCTTTCCCCACAACTTCTCCAGCATTTGGTGTCTTTTGTTTTCTTAATCTTAGGCAGTCATATTGGAGTGAGATGATATCTGAAAGTGGTTTTAATGTGCATTTCCTTAATTATTAATGATGCTGAACACTTTTTAAGATGTTTCTCAGTCATCTTCATTTCCTCACTGATGAAGTCTTTATTCAGCTCTTCATCTTTTGAGTCGGTCATTTGTTTTCTTACTTCTTTGTTTTTAGAGTAGTGTATTCTGGATGTTAATGCTCTGTCAGATATATCACTGGTGAAGATTTCCTCCCACTCGGTGGGTTTTCTCTTCACTTCCTTGATTGTTTCTTTCACTGTACAGAAGCTTTTGAGTTTGATGAGGTCCCACTTGTCGACTGTTGACCTTATTTCCTGCACAGTTGCTGTATGATTTAGAAAGTCTTTTTCTACTCTTATGTCTTGTAAGTTGTTGCCAACTTTTTCTTCTATCACCTTCAGGGTATCAGGTTTCACACTGAGATCTTTGATACACTTGGAGTAGATTTTTGTACAGAGTGAGAGGTAGGGGTTTAATTTTGTTCTCTACAAATGGTGATCCAGTTTTGGCAGCACCATTTGCTGAAGATGCTATTCTTCCTCCACTGAGGTTTTTGGCCCCTTTGTCAAATATGAGGTAGCTGAAATTGTATGAGCTCAAGTTTGAATCTTCAATTTTGTTCCATTGGTAAATGGATATGTTTATGTGCCAGTACCAGGCTGTCTTAATGACTATGGCCCTGTAATATAGCTTGAAGTCTGGTAAGGTGATCCCCCCTGTATTGCATTTTTCACTCAGGGTTGCTTTAGCTATTCAGGGTCTTTTGTTTTTCCATATGAATTTACAGATTTTTTTTCCAAGTCTGTGAAGAAGCTCATGGGGATTTTGATTTTGGGATTGCATTGGATCTGTATATCAATTTGGGTAAAATGGACATATTTACTATATTATTTTTCTAACCCATGAGCATGGGAGGTCTTTCTATCTTTTGATGTCATTTTCAATCTCTTTCTTCAGGGGTTTAAAATTTCTGTTGTAGAGATCTTTGGTATCTTTTCTTAGGTTTAGTCCCAGGTATTTTATTATTTTTAAGGTTATTGTGAGTGGGAAGGTCTTATATTCCTTCTTTAGTTGCTTGTTGGTGTAAAGAAAAGCTATGGATTTTTCTAGGTTAATTTTGTATCCTGCCAATTTACTGAAACTCTTATTCATTTCTAGAATTTTTCTGGTGGAGTTTTTAGCATCCCTTGGGTCAACTATCATCTCATCTGCAAAAAGAGATAGCTTAACTTCCTCTTTTCTGATTAGTACTCATTTAATTTCCTTTTCTTATCTTATTGCCCTAGCAAGCGTTTCAAGCACTATGTTGAAGAGGAGTGGCGATAAGGGGTAGCCTTGCCAGGTTCCCACCTTTAAGAGAAATGGTTCCAATTTTTCTCCATTTAGGATGATGTTGGCAGTGAGTTTGCTATATATGGCTTTGATTAGGTTGAGGAATGTTCCCTTCAGTCAGATTCCCTTTAGAAGTTTAAACATGAAGGGATGCTGGATCATTTCAAAGGCTTTTTCTGCATCAATTGAAATGATCATGTGGTTTTTGCCTTTCAGTCCATTTATGTGTTTTATGATATTGATTTACATATGTTGGACCATCCCTGTATCTCTGGTATGAATCCCACATGATCATGATGGGTGCTCTTTTTGATGTGGGTCTATATGAGATTTGCAAGTATTTTGCTGAGAATTTTTGCATCTATGTTCATTAATGAGATGGGTCTATAGCTTTCTTTTTGCTTGTATCTTTGCCCAGTTTTGGTCTTAGAGTGATGCTGGATTCATAGAAGGAATTTGGGAGAATTCCGTCTGTTTGTATTTTTCTGAACAGTTTGAGTATTAATGATTGTAAGTCCTATTTAAATGTTTTACAGAATTCTACCATGAAACCATCTGGGCCTGGGTTTTTTTTTTTAGTCTGGAGGTTTTTTATTTTATCTTCAATTTCCTCAAATATGGGTCTGTTTAAACTGTCAGTCTCTTCTTGGTTAAGCTTTGTCGGTTCCCGGGATTTCAGCTATTCATCCATTTCTCTTAGGTTTTCAAATTTACTGGAGTATTTGTTTTTGAAGTATTCCTGTATGATTGTCTGGATCTTTTCTTTGTCTGTTGTGATGTTTCCCTTTCATCACAAATACTATTGATTTGGAGTTGCTCTTTCTTTTTTTTGGTTAACTAGGCTAGAGGTCTGTCTATTTTTGTTTATCTTTTCAAAGAACCAGCTTTTGGATTTGTTGATTCTATTTATTGTTTTCTTTGTTTCCATTTCATTCATTTCTGCTCTGATTTTTGTTATTTCTTCCCATTTGTTGGGTTTATGGTTCATTTGTTGTTGTCTCTCAAGTGTTTTTAGCTGTAGTGTTAGGTAGTTTATTTGTTCCCTTTCTGATTTTTTGATGTGGGCACTTAGAGCTATAAATTTCCCTCTCAAGACTGCTTTTAAAGTATCCCACAGGTTTTGTTGTGTTGTATTATTTTTTTTTCAATCAGTTCCATGAATACTTTTATTCCACTCTGTATTTCTTCTCTGACCTATTCATTATTCAGGACTGTGTTGTTTAGTCTCCATGTGTTCTTGTAGCTAGTTGGACTTATTCTGGTGTTCATATTGAGGTTTATTGCACTGTGATCTGATAGAATTCATAGAATAATTTCAATCCTTTTGTATTTGTTGAGATTTCTTTTGTGCCCCAGTATGTGGTCAATTTTGGAGAATGTTCCATGAGGTTCTGAGTAGAAAGTATATTCTATGGTGTTTGGGTGGAATATTCTGTAGATGTCTCTGAGGTCCATTTGATGTATTGTATTGTATTGTATTGTATTGTATTGTATTGTATTGTTCAGTTCTGATGTTTTTGTCTAATTTTTGTCCTATTTATCTGCTGCAAACTGTCCCAGTGGGGGGTTCCCTCTGACTGCAGGAATCAGGGTCTTGGATAGGAGGGCACAGGTTCGGCAATGACATACAGAAATGACACCAGAACTGGTTTTGAATCTGTTGTGTTTTACTAAGAGCAAATCAGTTATTTTTTTTCAAGGTTTCATTTTTATTGAATTTTCATGCATTTCATGCAAAATATCTTTTTTTGTGGTGTCTTTTTTTATTTTTTATTTTTTATTTTTTTTATTATGCTTTGTGTATTTCATACATCATTTTCCAATTCAGTTCAGGCGTATATCCCCTTCCCTTCACCCCGCCCCACCCCTACCCTTCCCAGATCATGCATTCTGCCGTAAGTTTTCTGCATCTTTCTGTTTTTTTGTTGTTGTTGTTGTTTTGTTTTCATTTTTTTAACAATAAGTAATAATTTGTGAGTATAAGCATCCTTCATTTAAAACCAATTTGTGAGCAGTTGTGCCCAAACCCATACAGCTCATGGGTCCCACCATCCAGCATGGGGGCCTTGTATGTTCAATCAAGTTGATCAAATGAGTGTCCAGTCTATATTGTTGTAGTTTCACCATTCACCCCAATTGCAGCCCTTACATTCTACCGCGCCTCCTCTTCCACAGATTGTTCCCTAGGCTTAGAAAAGGGGCACAGGTGGATGAGATGCAAAACAGTCTACTTTCTCTGGAACTGTTGTCTTGGTCTCTAGTCAACTCTGGCTGTTTTCTTTCATGGGCTGCCAGCTTGTCCAGGCATAACCAGCACTTAGTAAAAGCAAATATGTGCATATTAAACAACATTGGTTTAAAGGCTGATAAAAAAGGTAATGCATCTGAGTTAATTGGTGATATAAATTGCTGTTGTCCACAGTAGCTTTAATTAAAAACTGTATAACAATTACTTTGGGATTGGTATAAACAAATGTTCTCTATAATTTTGCTGTCCTATAGTATCACCTGGCAGCAATCTCTCTCACCTATAGGATGATTTAATTTAAAAATAAAGTTTGTTTCCCAAGTTAATCACATAGAGTAACCCAAAACAGCATGGGTGAACTTGATGAAATCTGTGCCTTGACTCCACGCAATATGTATATATTTGCTTTTTGTGAGACTCATGGGTCAAAAATAAAAACCTAAAATTAAAAAAGGGGGATATAGATAGATATGAAAACTTTTTGTCAAAAAAATCTTGCAATAAAAATCTTAAAACTAACTATGGGAAAGGATTTGTATGTTCCAACAGGCCAGAGTATCACCAATTTAATGGCTGAGAAAGAAAATGCAGCTTTGCAGTGAGTAGGATGTACCAGAAAGTGCCAGCAGAAGGATGGAATCCTCTGGGCATCGAAGGGAAGAAATGTCTCAGATTGCTACAGACATCAGGCCCCTCTCTGGATCCTACTTGTAACAAAGATTTTTAATGAATCCTAATGAAGCTTATCTTCTAGGTGCTGCAAAGGTTTTAATACAAGAGACTTTCTTAACTCACCCCCATAGAATAAGGAGAAATATGATGATGATGAGGTCGTTCTCCAGCTGTAGATTGGAGCCAGCTGTTATAGAGGTATTCTCTTGTAAAATCGGTAAAACTGCCTTCTTTAATTGACTAATGGACATAGGAACTGTGAAAAGGATTATTCGCTATTCAGAACCAAATCAGTTATTTTTATACCACAGAGCAGGGAAAGCGGATAAGGATTAGCATGTCTCCCAAGAACAAAAGGCCCATTACTAAAGGAACTCACACCTGGGTTTCCAAGGACAGCAAGCCAATTAAATTTACACATCAATCAGAAGCATTTGCACATGGTATATTGCTCACGCCATCTTGGCAGGGGAGATAAGCAACAAAACAGCAGTCATAAAATCACAAACCATGAACAGTTTGTTTTATGAGATGTGAAACTTTGTTTTTCTTTGAAGTTTCAATTTGGTTTCTTCCCATCCTTCCTGGCACCCGATCTCCCATGGCTGCTTGTTATCTCTAGGCTGTAATTCAAGCCATGGCCTGGGAGAGCTTCTTCATTAGTTCTGTTTTTCTTAAAGGAGAAGCCCGCCATGTGCCTCTAAGTATTACATTTTAACATGCATAACTGTAACTAAGACTTCTATTTTACTAATTCTATCAGGTGTAACTCCTTGCTTAAGGGACTGAGCCTTTACTCTTATTAAGTCTGGAAAAACACTTTTATTATTTATAACTGACCTATGATATCACTCAGTGTAAAGTTTTTCATTCATAATATCTTTGTGGGGACTTCTAGGACAAAAGGGCCTTTAGATACTGTTTCTCTGTATGATTTTGCTTAGGTTCACGAAGCTTCTGTTCACCTGATTTATTTCCAGACACTTTTAACTGTCCGTTGTCTGGGACTGAGGTTGTGCTGTACTCAGGAAAAGAATCAAAAGACAGTGTGCAAATTCCAATACCCAAGAAGCATAACATCTTTGTAGCACATTGTGATCTTGGAAGCCAGGGACCACCAGGGAGCTTAGCCTTGAAAGGCACATATCTCCCATCTGTTATTATGACTTTCGTCATTGCTCACACAGACGACACTGGAGTTGGTGTGGCAGTTCCCGGTTTTTTGTCTTTAAGATGCATTTCAGTAATGTCACGCTGTACTGAGTGAATGGAACGAAGCACAAGTCTGAAGAGACAAAGAAAGAGAAGCACAACCATGAGAAAAAGGAAAAGAACAATTCCTATAAAAATGAAATATTGGGTCCAGTCTAAAGGATTTAAGGCTTTAATGTGTAATTCTAGCCCGCTGGCTAGAGACTCTAATTTATCATCATCCAAATGGGCCTTGCTTAAGGCAGCAATATCTTTCTGAAGATCGTCCAAATTATGAGTGATATCAGTGTCTTTCCAGGCCCCTTGTAGATGATTTTTTACCTTATTCCATTGTTCTGAAACATTATAAGGAAGTGGTGTAACACAGGTATACTGAAAGGCAGCATGGCATCGGGTCTCCATCCTTGTTTTAATATTAGCTATGTCCTGTCCTAGGGCCAGGACAACTTTTTCCAAGGCATTTATTTTTTACTCCAATTTTTTATCAATATGGATTGTTATGATAATGCAACGGAAATATTTTTATTCGTTTCATTTACAAAATGGGCTGTGTGTATTTCCTGCACTAAGGCTGTGGTTGACAGAGCAAAAGTAGTCAAGATAGCAATCAGAGGTGAGATACCAAGTATAAGTGCTGCTATGAATCTCTTAGGCCTAATAAGTGCGTTTAATTTTTCTAAGGTGTGTAAGGCACTGTTGTCATACCAAGCTTCTTGTTGCAAATCTACCAGTAGCATAACATAAGGTGGTCTTTTTACCAGTATCATAACAGCAGTAGCTTTATCCATGCCTGAATTTATGCAATTAGTTAGTTTACAGGCTGTGCAATTAATCGGATAAGAATTTTCAGCTTGAGTGATATTGACTTGAGGAGCATGGCCTAATAATATAGCAAATGGATAAGATACACAAGCATGGGTTGCAAGATATGTAGATTTCTTTTCCCTGGGTTTCTTTCGTAAAATCATATTTGCACTAGCAGCCAATCTAAAAATATCATAATGAGTGACAGTAGAGTTCTTTAGAGGATCTTTAGCTACCCAAACAGGCTCAACATATCCAGGAGAAAACCATCTTTGTACCTTTTGTCCAATCCCTGGGCTGGGACGGTCTGCAGCATTCATCTATCCAAGGGGTTCAGTGGGTGTTGAATTCTCCCACTATTAGTGTGCTGGGATTAATCTGTGTCTTGAGGTCCTGCAGAGTAGTGTTTATAAAGTTATGTGCACCAGAGTTTGGTGCATAGACATTTAGGACTGTGAAGTCTTCATGGTTCATTGTTCCATGGCCCTCTTTGTCTCTTCCAATTAATTTTACTTTGAGATCTATTTTGTCTGATATTAGAATAGCCACTCCAGCTTGGTTCTTGGTTCCATTTGCTTGGAATGTTTTTTCCATCCTTTCACTTTAAGGTGGTGTCTGTCCTGGAGGGTGAGATTGTTTTCTTGTAGACAGTATATAGAAGAATTCTGTTTCCTAATCCATTCTCCCAGTCTATGTCTTCTGATTGGGGAGTTTAGACCATTAGAATTTAAGGTTATTATTGAGAGATCTATGTTGCTTCCTTTTACCATATTTTTGATCTGCATTCTTTATCTATGTTTGTATTTACTCTGTTATGTTTTTGTTGATTTCTCTCTTTAATCACTTAGGGATAGTTCCTCATTTCCTCTGTTCTTTGGATTGCTTCGAGGATTTTCTGAAGTGTTGGTTTCTTAGACATGTATTCTTTCATCTTGTTCATGTCTTGAAAGATTTTTATTTCTCCAAATATAATTGACATTTTTCTGGATATAGTAGTCTGGGTTGGCATCCAAAGTCGTTTAGTACTGGTTTTACTTTGTTCCACATTCTTCTAGTTTTCATAGTTTGCACTGAGAAGTCAGAGGTAATTCTGACGGGTTTCCCCTTATGTGTAACTTGTTTATCTCTTGTGGCTTTCATAATTTTGACTTTGTTTTGAGCATGTAATTTTTTTTTTGTTTTAAATGGCACTAGCATCCACAGATGAGGGATACAATTCATCGTTTATTCTTCTGGGACTGTGTTACTTCTCCCAGCATGATATCTTCTAGCTCCAGCCATTTTCCTGCAAAGCTCATGATGTCATCTTTCTTTTTCTTAATTTTTTAATTTTTTAATTAATTAATTTATATATTTTTATCAAATCTAGACCCGTGTCCCCCAACCTATCCCCCAACCCCACCAGAGCTTATGCATTCTGCCAACCATGCTTTTCATTTCTTTCTCAGTCTTTCTCAATATTCTCCATGTGGAAGTTGACTGTTTTGAGCAGAAGTTCATTGTTTCAGTCAGTTCTTTGATGCAGTCCTTTCTGTTGTTGTTGTTGTTTCCAATATGCATCACTCCCAACTGCTTGGACAAAAGCTCAAGCGGCCGTGCACAATAAATACTTACAACTAGGTAATTGGCACTAGCATCCACAGATGAGGGATACCATTCATTGTTTTTCTGGGACTGTGTTACTTCACTAAGCATGATGTCCTCTAGCTCCAGCCATTTTCCTGCAAAACTCATGATGTCATTTTTCTTTACTGCTGCATAGAACTTCATTGTGTAGATGTGTCAGATTTTCTCTATCTGCTCGTCAGTGGAGGGGCATCTGGGTTGGTTCCAGCTCCTTGCTATTGTGAAGAGAGATGAAATAAGCATGGCTGTGCATGTATCTCTATGGTGGGGTGAGTCTTGTGGGTACATCCCAGGAGTGGTATGGCTGGGTAGAGTGGCAAGTTCAGTCCAAGTCTTCCAAGGGTTTTCCACACTGCTTTCCATAGTGGCTGTATGAGTTTACAATCCCACCAGCAGTGGATGAGTGCTCCTCTTTCCCCACAACCTCTCCAGCACTTGGTATCATTTGTTTTCTTGATCCTAGCCAGTCTGATTGGAGTAAGATGATATCTTAAAGTGGTTTTGATTTGTATTTCCTTAATGATTAGTGATGTTGAACACTTCTTAAGGTGTTTCTCAGCCATCTCTAATTCCTCACTTGTGAAGTCTCTGTTCAGGTCCTTGTTCCATCTATTGAGTGGGTCATTCGTTTTCTTTCTTCTTTGTTTTTTGAGTATTTTATATATTCTGGAAATCAGTGCTTTGTCAGAAGTTTCTGTGGTGAATGTTTCCTCCCACTCTGTGGGATTTCTCTTCACTTCCTTGATTATTTCTTTTGATGTACAGAAGCTTTTGAGTTTAATGAGGTCCCATTTGTCAATTGTCAACCTTAATTCTTGCACAGCTGCTGTCTGATTTAGGAAGTCTTTTCCTATGCCTATGTCTTATAGTCTGCTGCCAACTTTTTCTTCTATCACCTTCAGAGTATGGGGTTTCACCTTGAGGTCTTTAATCCATCTGGAGTTGACTTTTGTACAGGTAGGGATTTAGTTTCATTCTTCTACAAGTGGTGATCCAGTTTTGCCAGCACCACTTGCTGAAGATGCTGTCTTTTCTCCATTGTGTCTTCTTAGCCCCATTGTCAAATATGAGATGACTGAAATTGTATGTGCTCAAGTTTGGATATTCAGTTTTGTTCCATTGGTCTATGGGTCTGTTTTTGTGCCAGTAGCAGGCTGCTTTTATGACTGTAGCCCTGTAGTATAGCTTGATGTCTGGTATAGAGATCCCCCCCTGTGTTGCTCTTTTCACTCAGGGTTGTTTTGGCTATTCGGGGTCTTTTGTTTTTCCAAATGAATTTAAGGACTTTTTTCTCCAAGCCTGTGAAGAAACTCTTCAGAATTTTAATTGGAATTGCGGAGCATCTAATGTTTTAACAATTATATGGCATGGAATTTTTCTTTTCTGGTCTTGTCTATTTAGTGTTCTATGTGTTTCTTGTATTTGTATGGGTTTGTCTGTTTTCAATTTGGGGAAATTTTCTTCTATTATCCTGTTGAAGATCTAGTCAATAGTGTTGTCTTGGAATTCTCCTTCCTCTATCCCTATGATTTGGAAGTTTGGTCTTTTCTAATTTTTTTTTTTATTTATTCTTGTATGTGCATGAATGTACTGTCTGCATGTAGGTTTGTGCACCCATGTCATGTAATGCCACAGAGGTCAGAAGAGGGTGTCAGATTCCCCTGTACCTCGAGTTAAAGATGGTTCTCATCCACCATGTGAGTGCTGAGGATCAAACCTGGTCCTCTGCAAGAGCAGTTGGCGCTCTTAACCGCTAGGTCATCTCTCCAGCTGGAGGTTTGTTCTTTTCATGGTGTGCCACATTTCCTAGTTGTTCCAATCTTGTGTTTTTAAAAAAGTTTCATAATCTTTACTTGAGCATTCTAGTTACTCCTTGTTATCCTGCAGGTCTGATATTATTTTCTCTGCTTCTTCCATTCTGTTTCTGAGGCTTTTCTTCCATCCTTTCCTGTTGAATGGATGAATGTTCAATTTCATTTCTCATTTCATCCTGTGATTTCTTTGGATCTTCCACTTCCCTCTGGAGCCTGTCATTCTCATCTTGTAGTTCCTTGGTTCATTGGTCATTTTCTTTTTTTCATTTTGGCCTGGGAATTTTTCAGCATTTCCATTTCCTTCTGGAGTTTATCATTTTCTCCCTTTAGTTCTTTCCAACACTTGTCATTTTCTCCCTCTAGGTCCTTCTTGAGTTTTTCATTCTCTCCCCTTAGTTCTCTAATTTCTTTGAATATGTCTGCAATTGTTCTTCTAAGGTCAGTGTCTTGGTTTCCTTCCAGGGAGATTTCATTGTAGGGATCTTCTGTAGGGTTGGTAGAGTTCCGTGTGGATTTATTAAGAGCTTTTCCCATGTTGTTTTTTCTTTGTGTCTTTGGAATGTGGATTTGTCTATTTGTTTCTTTGGATTCTGGCACCTGAACTTTAGCTGCACTATAATTACTAATACTGCATGCCTGCTAGATCCTCTGCACCAGAGCTCCACCAGGTTGAGAGAAGGGGGGGTGTTGTGTTGGTACTTTGGCCCACCGGTACCCTGTTGGCCAAGCCTCCACGAGGAAGGAGGGGTTTACAAAGCACCAAGGTGTGTGGGGCTCACCTGGGTGGATGCTGGTTTCCTGTGTGTCTTGGGTGTATGTCCACTCATACCACACGTTGGGCACACACTGGTGTTGTGCTGTCCGCGAGTCTAACTACCATTTCCTTGGTTTTTTCAACCTAATCTTGGCTGACACTTCAGTCTTTGTGTTCTTTGTATTATGACATGTGTGTGTGCATGTTCATGTGTGTCTGCATGTTCATGTGGGGGTACAGTGTGTATGTGCACATGCATATAGAGGCTGGAAGACTCTTTTTAATGTCACTCTCAGAAATGGCATCCACCTCCTTTGAAGCAGTTCTCTCAGTTTATGTGTATAGGACCTAACTGGCCCAGTGCTTGCTCACCAATTATGCTAGGCTGGCTCGTGATTAAGACCCAGGAATTCTCTTGCCTCTGCTTCCCCAGTACTGGATTACAAATCCTACTGCCACTGTGCTCAGCTTGGGTACTGAGGATCAAATCCGAGTCTTCATGCTTGAAAGACAAACACTTTACTCAATAAGCCACCCCCTAACTCTGATTTGTGTTTTGAGACAGGGTTTCATAAGACCCAACCTGGTCCTCAACATGTCATGTGACTCAGGATTACCTTCAACTTCAGATCCTCCTGATTCCACCTACAAGTGCTGGGATTATAGGGGTGAACCACATGGTCAGTCTTATTATTCTATACTAGCTTCTAATAAAATAATGTACATACACCCACAGACACACACACACACACACACACACACACACACACACACACGTGGATGAATGCTTTGCTCCTACGTGGGTTCACCTTGTTTCTGGTAAAATCAGGAACTGTTTCTGATTTTTTTTTCTAGGGCTCTGTTGGTGTTTGGTTTTATTATCATAATTTGAGACGGTGTACAGTGTATAATTTATCTCAAATAGGATTTTTAAATCATGCTCACTAAGACATCCCTGGAGATGGAGTATGCTGAAAACTTGGATGATCTATGTTGATAGCCAAGAACCCCAAATAAGATCAGAGTAGAAATGAAAGAAATCTTTGATCTCTGTACTGACACTTGGTCCTGTCTGGATGATTTTTTGAGGCATAGGATTGAAATTGAAATTTAGGACTCCATTTGTAAACATGGGATTCTTTCTTTCTTGTGTGTATGACGGCTTGTTATTTTTGGACAAAGTAAAGAAAACGGTGGGGAAGTAAATGACAAATATGTAGCAGTTATTTATTTATTGACTGGTTGATTGATAATTCGTTTTCTTTAATTTACTCAGTGACATTGAGGAAATGCATATATGGAAACTGAAGAAAATACAGTGTTACCAGGATACATTTAAAAATTAGAAAAATATGGGTCTGAAGTAAGATGGAATGAAATGCACTGTGGGAAGGGGGGGCTTCTCCCTTCTCCCTTGGCCTACCCCTGACCCTCTCTAGGAGATAGAAGGAACAGTCTGAGTGGTGAGTTTGAGATCAGAATGGAGCCAGGGCACCTCTGACCACTGCTGGCCTTGGCTGTCCCTTGGGGGCATCCTACCTGCAGAGGGCGCCCTTCCACCCATGTCATTCTCAAGAACCTTCACCATCCCCATAGTTCCTTGCTTCCTTCCTTATTTCAATAAATACTCTCTGATCATAAAAAATAAAAAAAAAGAAAATACAGTGTTACAATTTAAACTAAACAGTCAACTAATTTTTCTAAAACGATTTTTAGTTTTAAAGTATCAGGAAATGAAATTAAATTTTTTATACATAAAGGATTTCATAAGACATATCCAGAAATTAGAATGTTAAGTAAAACTGATGTCTTTACAAAGTTCCATGCCACATTAAGGATGTTATTTTTATTATTTATTGTTCATGTATTTATTGTTATGGCAAACATTGAAGCCTTTATTGTGCTTATCATATTGTGATTTAATGGTAAAATGAAATGTTTCTGCCATAACACAGTTGAAAATGACAAGTTAAAACAACAGAACAGAAAGAACCATACTGCCTATGTCAACCTAGAGATGGGAAACATTAGCAGAGATTTTTATTCAGGTGCTTGACTTTCTTTATTGCATATTTAAAGAATTTCAAAGACTGTATTTTGACTCTATTCAGACTCCCTGCCCCATTTCTACCTCTACCTTACACCCATCCCCTACACTTCCTGTCCTCTCTTAGCAAATGAAAACCACATCCATCTCACACAACACATCTGAACTGGGTGCCAGAGAAATCACATCTTATTAGCATGTCAGTGATCTATAATTCTTTTTTATTTTTATTTATTTTATTTTACTTTATTTTTTATTGATGCTTTGTGTATTTCATGCATCATTTTCCAATTCAGTTCAGGCATATTTCCCTTTCCCTTCCCCCCACCCCACCCCACCCCATCCCAGATCATGCATTCTGCCATAACTGTCCTGCATCTTTTTCTCAGTATTTTTTTTCATTTTTTAACAATATGTGATAATTTATGAGTACAAACATCCTTCACGTAAAACCAATTTGCAAACAGTTGTGCCCAAACACATACAGTCCATTGGTCCCACCATCCAGCAGGGAGGGCTTGTATGTTCAATCAAGTTGATCAATTGAGTGTCCAGACTATATTGCTGTAGTATCACCATTCACCCCAATCGCAGCCCTTACATTCTACCACGCCCCCTCTTCCACAGATTGTTCCCTAATACAACATTTTGGTCCTTCAGACACACTTCCTTTCATATGCCAAGACCCTTCTCCACTGGCCCAGCCACCCGTAGATATGCTGTTGTGCAGTGGTCAATTTTAAGCCCAGCCTCTGGCAAGGGAGGTGCACTGGGGTGTGGCATGGTGGGTGGTCAGGCCCCCTCCTACAAGCTCCTGAGCAGGAGGACCAGATGGAACCCAGCAGTTATTGTTAGTTCTAGTGTCCACTTATCTAAAAAAGATGGTATTTTTGGAGTCTAATACACTTTCCAATTCATGATGTTTCTCTGAAATCATCAAACTATGCAAATGTCTAATTTAAGCAGCTGATAATTGTTTTAAGAGGGTAAACATGGGCTGGGAGTGGGCAGAGGAGAAAAGGGGAGGAGGAGGAGGAGGAGGGGGAAGAGCAGGACGGAGAAGAAGGAAAAGGAGGAGGCAGAAGAAGAGAGTGAAGAGGAAGAGAAGGAAGAGGAGAGAAGGAGAAGGCCCAGGCTGAGGAGGGCGAGGAGAAAGAGTAGGCTAGGGAAAGATGGCAGAAGGTGGTGTCCCCAAGCTTTGGGGAAGAGGCTCAACTAGGAACTCAGGAAAGACAAAATATTAAGTCTCAATGAATCCAGCCTACAAATGATCTGCAGGGAAGTATCATCTGTGCTAAGCTCAGACTTCAGAATTTGAACCTGGAGGGCATTGTAAGGAAACAGCATGCAGGCAACCTGCAGATTTCTTCCTTAGGTCAGCTTGGCCAATAAAATGGGTAAATTTAACCACATTTGTTTTTACATAAACCATGATTAAAATGCAAAGCACGACTGTTTACAAAAATAACAAACTGTACATCAGTGTGGTGGCGCATGCCTTTGGTCTCAGCATTCAAGAGACAGAGGCAGGTGGATCCCTGTGAGACTGAGGCCACCTTGGTATATATAGTGAGTTCCAGACCACCTGGGACTACAAGCAGAGCCTGTCACAAAAAATAAGGACATTAAGAAGTAAAATATGTTTTCATTTGAATTCAACCAAATAAGAAGTAGAAGTGGTTTATAGCTTTTTCTGTCAAACAGGAACGAAGCAATTTGGAAACCCACATTTTATTATTGTTGTTAATGTATTGCATTTTACTGTTGCAAAAACTCAGTAGTGATTGAATTAGCTAGCCCTTCTCTAGTTATTGTTTTTTATTTGTTTATATGTTTTTATTGGTTTATATGCTTAATGAGATTTGTATAATTTACCTATTCATATTTAATATGTATTTCAGTTACCAAGAATTTGTTAGCATTTATTTATTATACCAAATTACTTTTCTTTCATTTGCATATTCTAATCCCCCCCACTACTGACACAATTAAATTTGACTTGATGGCAACATAACAAGTAGCAAAATTCTAGGATGTCATAAGGGGTTTCAAGAAATTAAGGGAATAAATGAAAATCCACTTCGAAGTGATATGTAAGGGGTAGATAAGTGGCTGAGAAGTTAAGAGCACTGACTGTTCTTACAGAAAACCTGGGTTCAATTCCCAGAACCCATATGCAGCTAACAACTGTCCTTAAGTCTGGCAACTTCTGACCTCCTTGAACATTGCATCACATGGATGCAGAGAGTGACTGGAAATCAAGCAAGGTTTAAGAACTCTCCAACCCTTCTACCCCTCAGTGACATGCTTCCTCCAGCAAGGCCACACCTTCTAAGTCCTCCCAAAACACCACCACCAACTGGGGACATAATGCCCAAATACTTGGAGCCTGTGGGGTAGGTTCTCATTCACACCACCACAATTGGCATTTAGCAAAACACATTGGCAACATTTTTAAAGACTAATGATTGTTCTTCAGTGAAGTCTTTCTTGAGGAGGTTGAGATAGGGTCTCCCTGCAGTCCCAGCTGGCCTAGAATTGCTATGTAGATCAGGCTGAGCTAGATCTCAGAGATGTGTCTGCCTTTGACTCCCAGTGCTGAGACTGGAGGTGTGGCCTACCACGGCTGGCGTGTTTGCTGAACTCTTATGCTGATTTTACTAGGTGTATTCCCAGGTCTTCTCTGATTGATTCCTGAACTTGTAAGTTGTAATTTACCCTACATTTGCATCTTGTAACAGTAAGTTCCTGTTCTACTAAAATTCAGTTTGAGATATTCTCTGTGCATCATCTCCAGTCTTCCTTTCCTAAAGGACTAAAGGAAGAGAGACCCTGTCACAAAAAGACAAAAAGATTTATTTTTTTCTTATTTATATGTATGTGTGTATATGTGTGTGTATGTGTCTGCATGTGCACATGTGTGTATGTGTGCCTATGGAGCCCACAAGGGTGTCAGATCCCCTGGAGCTAGAGTTATGGGGTGGTGAGCCATGCCATATGGGTGCTGGGAACAGAACACAGGCCCTCTGCAAGAACAGCAAGTGCTCTTAACTGCTGAGTCACATCTCCAGTCCCTAACATTTAGAGTTGAAAGAGCTCTGTCTCTGTCTCTCTCTCTCTGTCACACACACACACACACACACACACACACGCACACAATGAAGGACACAAAACTAGAGCCTGACAGTTTCAGTTTTCCTTGTGTTTCTTGTGTTTTCATTTTAGAGCTTCATATTTTTTTAAAGTTCTCCTCGATGTTTTCAGATGACAATTCAATGCAAGTTTTACACTTTTACTTTTCTTACCTCCCCATCTGGCTTTTAAGGTTATTGTATTTTGTGTTTCTTTTATTGGTTTTCCTTGGGTTTTGCCTTCTTGCTAGGGTAGTGGCCTGCTGCTTGGGATTCAGTTGGAGGAGTATTTTCTGTGTTTTCCTGAGTCTGTTTCATGTTGATTACTGCTTTTGAAATATTTGTCTCTATAATTTTTAGTCTGCTTTATCTAAATGATTGCTATCCATTCATCTTTACAGTCACTAAGATTCTTTCTCTTATGTCCAGTTGTTACCAGAATATCTAATGATGGTTTCTGTTTCTATTGCTGATACTTCACTTCTCACTCCTAGAATTTGTTTTTTATACCTTCCCAATATCTAGTTTCTCATCTTCATCTTCCAAGTTATTATACTCATTATGTATTGGGAGTTTTTTATGGTTACTTCAATCTATTTTTGATATTTCTTCTCACTAAATTCTCTGTGGGTCTGTATCCAATTGCTGGTATTTATTCTCCTGAGAAGGTCAAATGACCTTTGCACTTAATATATATATATATATATATATATATATATATATATATATATGTGGAAATTATATGCAGAAGTTCACATATATACAATTTCTTGATCTTATATATAATTTCATATTAAATTTCATATTATATATATGTTTACAAAAATAGAGAGTCAGTGGTAACATGACAATGGTATCTGAGATTTGAGTCTGTCGGTTTGAGCTTGCTGAAGCTGGATTTTTAGCTTTGATCACTTAAAAAAAGGTCTTAGCTTTGTTGTGTTAAAACCCAAAGGTGATATAATCTGTACCCCTCAGCCTTCAATCTGCATATGATATTTGATGTTTATTTGGTGACTTCTTACTGTTTGGATTGGAGTACATGAAGACTGTCTCCAAATAGAAACTTAATCTGTTTGGGGGAAATGCTTCCCACTGCTGAGTTCACATGAGAACATGGTCACATGATACCTCCTACATTACACCATCCAGAAGACATTTCTTCCTGTTATGAACGTTCAGTGTTAGCTATCTCTTACATAATAAAACACAGTAAGACAAACACTTTTATAGCTGCATTAAAATGTGTGTATAATAAAGACTCATTTTTATTGACTGTGTGTTTCTGTGTGTGTATGACACATGTGTGTGTGTGTGTGTGTGTGTGTGCATCTGTGAAGGCATAAGAGAGCTTCAGATCCCCTCAAGCTGGATTCCAGATTGCTGAGAGTCATATCCCATGGGAGCTAAGAAGCGAACTTAGGTCCTCTGAAAGAGCAAGAAGCAATCTTATTATCTCCATCCCTGTCCTTTCTGCCTCTTGGTAAAAATCATGTAATATTTCTCTTTGTTCTTTCACATAATTTGTTCATAAATTAACAATCCTTGTGGAACAACTGAGTTAAGACATCATCCACTGACTACGGGGTACTGCAATACAGTCCAGAGTACAGTGAGTTTCTGAAATATCCAAGAACCAAATCAACCCCAGACTGCTGAAAAGTGATCAGTATGCTTACATCTTTGGTAAAATATTGTTACTTGAAAAATTCTGTAATTCCAAGACAAATCTAATTCTAACCAAAATACTAGGCCAGAAGAATGGAATTTGCTTTGTTCTGGAAAGATCAGTAAAAGTAAGCATTTAGTTAGCATACTAGCCCATAGTGCAGAGACTGTATGAAACTAATTCTCTTATTGAATATTTTTGTAGTTTTCTAGATTTGAAGTTCATCCAAAATAGGAAGTCTGGTAAATTCAATGTTATATCTTCCATAAAATGAATAGCACATACTATTATTTTAGGTATAAAATTGTATGGCTCATCTTTCAGTTATTAAAACTAATGCAGTGGTTATAAGGTATGTAAGGTTATGTACCTTAGACATGAGGGTGTTGTCTATTACTTTCAAATTCTGACATGGAGTGTGAGTTAAATACAATACCCATACGCCACTCAAAACAAATACCACAGAGTAAAAACTGCAAAACTTACGGAACTAGCAATTTCAAAATTTGGGCTCTTGAGAGTATTTGTGTATAATGGAAACCAAAGCTCATTAATTCTAATTAAGATTCCTGCACACACCTAAATTTCTATGTCACAGGTCTGCTGTGTGGGTGATTCTTCACACTAAATACCAAGTCCTTTCCCAACAAAGCAGATGAAAATCTGAATCCTGTAATGCATTCTATTTTCTAACTCTCCTAGCATTTTCTTTGATGTTCTAGCAGGCTCTTCCCCAGGAAGTATGGAGGCTCACAAAGGGGGAATCCGGAAACCATTCGTTCTGCCGTTTTCTTCATGTCATCTCTTACAGGTCAGCATATCATGGTAGAGTAAGTTCTGTGGGGATGTTGAAAGCAGTATGGATACCTTGGGCTCCCTGCCTAGAGAAGGATGGCTTTGAAGTCTTGACCTTCCTCCATTTCTTCCATGATGGAATTATAGGTGTGTGGTATCACATTGTATTTTCTATAGTGCTAAAGATGGAATCTAGGGCATTGTGTATGCTAGGCAAGTACTCTACCAAATGAGCGACCTCTGTAGCCCTCCTTAGCAGATTATTTAGAAATGTCTGCGTCTTTTACAAGTCATATCTTTTCAGCACTTTGGGGCTGTGAGAAATAGTCAAGGAAGTTTTTTACTGGATAGAATTCAGACCTACAGAGTTGAAGGACAGAAGATGGGAAAAGATTGCTTAAAGACACAGTGTGTCCAAGAACAGCACCAGAAACTACTTATAGAAATAAGTTAAAGAGCTGTATTTACTGGAAAATGTAGTCAAGTATATAGTCACGCTATCACGGGATGGTTTAAAAATATTTTACATTTTTTGTGTTTTGGATTGTTTATTTTTCTTGAGACTGAGTCTCCCTGTAGCCCCAGCTGGTCTGGAACTCACTATGTAGACCAGGCTGTCTTTAATCTCAAAGAAATCCTCCTGCCTCTGCCTCCTGAGTGCTGGAATTAAAGGCATGTAGCCATCTTATATTTTTATATTTCATAAATTTAATGTTAGTACACAACTCCCAGACATTGGCTTACAGTCTAAGATTGGCCTCCATGCTCTGGTACTGTTTCCTCTGATGGTGTTTGCCTAGCACTGTGGAGTCTTCTATCTGCTCTGTCTGTATCTTCTCCTATGATTCTTCCATTTATCCATTTATTTATTTTTCATTATTTTATTATCTCAGTTTATGCATATGAGCACATTGCCTGCACACATGTAAGTGCCTGCAGAGGTCAGAAGAGGATGTCAGATCCTCTGGAACTGGAGTTACACTTGCTAGCTGTCATTTGAGTACTGCGATTCCAACCTGGGTCCTCTGCAAAAGCAGCCAATGCTCTTAGCCACTGAGCTATCCCGTAGCTCCCCCAATCATCCATTTATGTATTTAGATCCTGCTATTAAATATTAATGGATAAAGGAAATGTTTTCTTCTCTAAAATACAAAAGTGTTCATGATAAACTCAGTCTTTTGTTATAACCGCAAAAGGGGACCTTCGTTTAACAGGCTTTGACTGTGAAGTTACCTTACTTGTAAGCTGCTTGAGGTGACCTTGTGGATCCAGAAGCTTCTGAAGATTAGAAACTAACCAGTTATAGAGTCTTCACACTGGCTGTCATGCCTACGAGAGTACATGAGACTCCATAAAAGAAATAATAGTTATAAGCATAGAAGGCTTAAGGAAACTTATGTTGGTTCACTTAAGGACTATTGAGTCTGTTTCCTGCCTCTTCTCTTCTTCACCTGTCCCTAGATGTGACCTCTCCTAGAGTGTCAAGCAACCATGCTTTCAGTTCTGTGTCTCAGTCTACATGTCCACAAGGAAGCTTCCCAGTGTTCAGATATTAACCACACTCTTGAATGAAGAAGACAGGTAAATTTTTATACATCTGGTCTTAGCTCAGATTTCTAGTTATTGGATTTAGTTGCTTATCCATAGATATTCCATTTGTGCCTTGGGAGAGGGGTAGTGGCAGGTATGGAGGTTTCAACCAAAATGTTGGGAGTGACAGCGGGCCTAACTACAGAGAGTGATGATATTCTACTAAAGAGAAAAAAAAAAAAAGATTTGAAAAGGACCAAGCTTGGGCCTGTAGAAATCATATTTGGGTATACACATGACTTCCTAACATGAAAAGGAGAAATCTTCCTCTGACTTAAATAGACATAGGTAAGAATAAAGGAATCACCAGGCATAGTGGCACACACCTTTAATCCCAGCACTTGGGAGGCAGAAGAAGGGGGATCTCTGTGAGTTCAAGGCCAACCTGGTCTACATAGTGAGTTCTAGGCCAACTAGGGCTACAGGGGGACCCTGTCTCAAAAAGACCAATAAATAAATAAATAAATAAATAAATAAATAAATAAATAAATAATCTCTTTTGGCAAGGAAAAAATGAGGAAATCTCAGTTTATAAATTTTCCAAAGACTTTATACAAAATGAAGAAGGATCTCAAAATTTAAATTACTCTTCCTTGAGTAATTTAAACTCAGTTGAAATTGACTACTACTTAAAAGATAGATATAGACATGTATATACATACACACACACCTGTGTGTGTGTGTGTGTGTGTGTGTGTGTGTCTATGGTTGGGTAGATGGCTTAGTGGGTAAAATGCTTGCCATGAAAGGTTGAGATGCTCAGTCCCCAGAGCCCGCATAACTAAACCAGACTGAGTAGCTTGTACTTGTAATCTCAGCACTGAATGTGAGAACAGGATCCCCTGCGCTCAGCAGCCAGGCAGCCCATCAGAATCGAGAGTTCTAGGCTGATGAGAGAACCTGCCTCACAAAATAAAATGGACAGTACCTGGGGAGTGACACATGAGATCTGTCTCTGGCACACATACACTAGAACACATATACATGCACAAATCACACATGGAACAAACACACATGTAAGTATATATAGTGAAACGAATAGAGTTGGTTAAGTTTCACATTCAGAAAGGGCAACAGATATGAGCTCTATCAGCGTGGAAGCCTAAATTCTGATGTCCAATACAGCTTTGGAAGTAATGAAGCAAGTGTTGATTCTAGAATCACAGTAATCCTTTAATTAAAAATAGCTGATTTCTTCCTGAATATGTAAAGTGAATGAACAGGTGTTGAAATGTCAGCATCCTCTGCCTAGTCAGTTCTCATTACTTTGTTTCTTTCTGACTCCTAACAACTGAGTTTGAAGTACTATTGAGATGAAGTGGCTTTTTGAACACTCTTCAAAGGATTGGCTTTCAATTCCAGCAGAAAATGCCAGCTCCCCAATGCTGCTACTGTTCCCTGCAGCTGATTCCTTCTGTGATATGTCTTGTCATAGTTTCATCAGATGCACAAATCCAATTTTCTTTTAGGCAACAGTGGAATTATAGAAACCAACACAAACATTTTCAGAAACAACCAAAACAGAAACAAAACATCAGAGGTGATATTTTTGGAAAGATTTTTTTTTGTACATATTTGAATTGAGATAAAAACTGTTTTTGAAAAATAGCCCAGGAATCAAAGCATGTTTTAACATGAAAAGATATGTGAAATAGATTCTGTATGGAAGATAACTGATCTGATGTTTATAATTAACACTTTCAAAAGAAAGAAACAAAGTGAGACTGTGATATATTAGAGCAGTGACTTTATCCCTACAGAGCTGCAGTCACTACATTTTTCAACAGAAGGTCTTCAGGCTATGGAAGGAGCTTGTGTCCACTGAGCCGTCTCCCTGGTGCCCAATCTTCTTTATGACTGCCACCCCTTTGTCTCTAAAACAATATTGTGATGTTAATTCATTTGGAATTTTTCCCCACTATAGAGATCATTGAACATCATCTCAGAATTTCTACCACACAGTATCATATTTTCTGGGCTAATGCCCAGAAATGAATTTTCAACAGACATCCCAAGTGATTTTATACATAGCGAAGTTGAGAAGCCTTGCACTAATAAATAGGATTTAGATTTTAAAGGTTCACAGTCTTGTCAATCTTTGGAAACCAATTATTTTTTTTAATTAAATTCCTACCTGTTACATTCCATTATTAAGTTGTGTCCATCTAACTTAACTCAGGGTCTTACTGTATAAGGAATGGATTCTTCTTCAGTTGGATTATTACTTATATGCCTGTGGTAAACTGTGGTGTTGGTCATTTATTTTAGAGAAGTGAATTGATGATATATGTCATATTTCAAGACATCTCTATATATTTATCTCTGTCTCCATCTATCTATCATCTATCATCTCTCTATCAATGATATATTATCTATCTATCATCTATCATCTATCTATATTTATGTACCATCTATATATCAATATCTATCATCTATCTATATCTATCTATGTATCTATGTATCTATCTACCATTTGTCTATCTATCATCTATCAGTCTAATGTATATGATTGCTTTGTTTGCATATAGTTGTATCACATGCATGAACTGCATGCAGAGGCTAGAAGAGGACATCAGATTCCCTAGAACTGCAGATACTCATGACTGTGAACCTCCATGTGGCTCCTGGGAACCATACCTGTATCCCATGGGAGAGCAGCAGCTGCTAATTGCAGACCTACCTCTCCAGCTCCTATGTTATTCTGTTTAAAAAATAAGCTTTGTATTAATTAAGGTTTTTCTTCAACACTTCCATGTATATATGTAATGCATGCTGATGACTCTTTGCACCTTCTTTTCTCCTTTCTTCCACATCACCCTCTCTTCTCCCTATAAGTCTTTTGCCCAAATATATAAAATATATATATATATGTATATATATAGAAGAATATATAAAAATATATAATTTTGTGACCCACTGAGTTTAGCCAGGGCTGTTTGTGTGACCATTAGTTTGGAATTATTCTTTACAGTTTGGTGAACCATGGGGTGGATAGAGAACTGAAACCAGTAACTCCCATAATTTATCCCTATCCATTAGTTCAGCCACGAGGAACTGGACCTTCCGAGCCCCTCTCCATCCATGTGGCACTGTACACAGCCCTTCTTTACTGGAGAAATAGCCTTAAATGCATGCTATGATAATTATTAGTATATGAATTTCAACTCCAAATATAAGTTAACAAAAACAAGACGATTCACAGCCAGCCTTGCCTGGGTGGCCACTGAATCATCTTTCTCCTCTCTGACCTTACTCTCTGTCTGTTTTTAATCTACCTCAGTATGAAATGTTTTCATCTATGAAGGTCAGGCTTTTTCCCTGTTTACTAGTTGAGTGATTCATTACACAATTATCCCTTGGGTTGGGTTCCCATATTCTCTTCCATAGCTCCCAGCAACCAGATCAAGCTGACTTTCTAAAGCAGTGATTAGTTGACATGATCATATTTCAAATGATTCATCAGAAATATGTCCCTCTAGGTCTTTGGTTTCTACACACACACACACACACACACACACACACACACACACATACACACACGCACACACACCCCTTCTCAATTGTTTATGTTATGAATTAAAAACCTTCCCTTTATCTGGTCGCTTTGTCCTACTCTGTCTTTAATATTCCTCCTTAAAACAACTGTCATTGTTGTGTTTTCCAGTTAATTGTACTTGCCATTATCATTTTCCTGCCTTTTTACTTAAGCTGACTCTAACTCACTTTCAGTCACTTATTTTCCTATAAAATTGTTGTATTTATCATATTTTCCTGCCAGACATGCCATATTATTAGCTCATAGTTTCTAAGCAAAGGAAATTCATAATAACTTTCATGGCAAGCATGGATTGCCCATTCTATTTTTGTGTAGTTACTGTTTTGGACATACAAGCTTCTTGAGTGACTTCATGATGAAAGGAACTTGGACAGTTATTAGCCAAAATGTGGGTACTGGGAACCCATCTGGGTCCTCTACAAGAGCAGCCAGTGCGATTAACTGCTAAGCCATCTCTTCAATATGGTAGTCAAATGGATTTTATTAGATTTATTGCTTTATACACACACAAACACACACACACACACACACCACATACATGTGTTTATGTGTATTACAGCGAGCATATGGAAATCAGAGGATAACTTATGGGGTTGGTTCTCTCCTTCCTCGCAGGATCTGGAAATCAACCTCTGGCTATAAGGCTTGCTGAGCTTTCTCAGCAGCCCCAGTAGTCCAATTTTAACAAGCCCTCTCGTGAATTCCATTTTTGCACATATAAAAAGTATTAGAGTACAATAATTTGCTACCTCAAAAAATTGTGTATAAGGTCCATTTTTCTGTAGAGCAGAAATACATTTATGCAGTTTCATTATTCTTTTTCAGGTGGGTTGTACATTTTGCAATATATTTATATTAAAAATGGTCTTTAACCTTGATCTTTAAAGTATTTTGAGACAAAATAACTAAAATTAAAGTACTTTTCTTTAAAAGACTTCTGTAAAACTTTTTTATCTTCCTTTTGTGGAATTAGGAATCAAACCCATGATCTAGGCATACCAGGTAAGCACTCTACCATTAAATTATGTCTCCTTCAAATGTATAAATATTTTCTTTAAAAGAGTTCCTAAATAGGAGGCTGAACTGATGGTTCAGCTGTTAAGAGCACTGGCTACTCTTGCAGAGACCTGGGATATGTGCAAGACAGAAAATGGTTGATTGATAGGAGTCAATGGTTGAGCTCTGAAACCTTTGGTATACCTGTTCTTATCCATGCCTGTATTAGTATGAGTTGTCTCTTACATACAACACTGAATAACTCGTGGTTCAGATTAAGAAGCAAAAATAATTACTGCATAATCCAACCTGTTCAATGATGGAGTTCTTACTCGTGTAAAAATATGAGATGAAAATAAAAATCATTGCAAGGTTGATCTCTAAAATGTAAATGAAGTATCTAGATCTTTGCTATTTTAATTGCTTCATTTTATATTTTCAAATACAGTTCTTTTAACTTGCTAGTGTTCAGTATTTATGTTTCAGTGCTCTAAGCATGCAAAGAACAACCTGTGATTCTTTAAAATGTTTTGGATGTGATTTAGTCACAATATAGAGACTGGAGAGGGGGTTCTGGCATTCAGAGCAGGCAGTGCTCTTGAAGAGGACCAGAGTTCAGTTTCCGGCACCAATATCAAGCCACTCACAACTCCCTGTAACAACAGCTCTGGGGAATCCAGGGCCCTCTTCTGGCCTCTGAAAGCACTGCACCCACATGCATATACCCATACACAGAGTCTCACAAACATACATATAAATAAAATACAATCACAACACAACAAATCTAGCTTTTTTTGGAATCAGCTTGTAAAAATGCAAACATAATTCATCCAGAAGGGAACTTGCCTTAGGACAGATAAAATATTAAAAATTATTGACTTTAGATTTCCTGAAGAAATCCTCTGATGCCAGCTATGACTTCTAATAAAACAGGAAAAGCTTACTCAGAAGAAGATTTTAAGTAGTATTTTCTTTCTGAAATAAGCTTGTGTTTACTAAAAATGTAAGCTCCTGCTTGCATGCAAAGAGGACTTGGCAGGGCTTTTATGACATGTTAAATTTTAATGATCTATTTATCAACATGGTTGCAATAGGATTGCTTATTTTATTTAAAATTTGTAATGAGAATTTCACAGTTGTATGTAATACATTTCAATCAAGTCAACCTCACACTCTCCCTTCCAACTTTCTCTCTAACACCCTACAATTTTCCCTTCCAATTTGATATTCTCTCTCTCTCTCTCTCTCTCTCTCTCTCTCTCTCACTCTCTCACTCGCTCACTCCCCCTCTCACTGAGTCCACTTAGTGGTTCCTATATGTTCATGGTGTAGGATCATCTACAGAGGCAATGATTTGAAAATTAACAATAATGTAGGTGCCATCCCCAACCCCTTGCCCTGGGACCATCTGAAGCCACTCCAGCTGCTGTAGGTAGGGCTAGACTCCACTGCTCTTGGACATGGGTCCAAACATTTCCAGCCTGCCTCAGAGGGTGTCTGATTCTAGCCTCTGTGTGGTGCAGGGTTCCCAACATTTCCAGCCTGCCCAAGGCTGCCTAAATCTGGCCTCCAAGTGGTGGTGAGCATCCCAAATTGTGCTATTTGAAGTAACACAGACTCATAAAGACAAACCACTTATATTCTTACTCATTTGTGGATCCTAGCATCAAATAATTGTGTGTGAGTATGTATCCTGATATAACTGCAGGAATCAAGAAAATGGAAAATAACGAGAGGTAAGAGAAAGAGGGAACCTGAGAGAGAAACTAGTAGGAGACTGGTGTTTCTAAGAGAGAAAAGCATAAATCAAAGTTATTTAAATGGGAGGAGACAGGGAGGATTATAGAAGGAAACTGGGGATAAAAGAAGGAAGGAGCTCAAGAGATGTGGTGCCTTAGCAGACTGCTATTATGAAGGGAGAAATGGGAAAAAATGGGACACTTTAAGTGGGGAAGACATGGAGGGTAGATTAGATAGGGAGAGGGAGAGAGTAGAGATAAATAATGCCTAGCTAGACTAAAATACCTGAGAGAACCATATTAGGACTAACAATCTAATGACAAATTAGACATACACTGTATCCAGATGAGTCCATGTGTATAGCTGAAGGCTACGTAACAGTGACAGAGAGGAGAAAGCTTCCTTTGAATTGTTGGCCAGTGTAGTCCAAGAGTATACAGGTTTTTGCCACAGCCCTTAATTGCCTCCCAGAAAACATGGCTGGGGATGTAACAGGTATTAGAGAAATTCCCAAGGCTGCAACAGCTCTAGACTAATATAACTTCTTACTAAGTGGAAAATATGTATATTTATGTTTACAGACATATATCCCAGGCACCAGACACCACTCATCAAAGAAGATCCTTTTGCAGAAGATAAATACTATTACAGAGTACCACAACTGTTCACACGCAGGCAGACGTTGTCTATGAATTGACCAAGCCTAAGCAACATGTCTATAATGGAGCCTCTACACCTAAGGCTCATGCAAGATAGAGCAAGGGGCCAAAAGGGCGTGGATGAATCCCTTATCTTTCATGCAACAGAGGGCCAGGAACTCAAGAGGTCAAAAATGGCCAAACCATGGAGATTAGGAGTCTGCAGAGTCTTGGACCTTGGACAGGACTCCTATAATAAGCTTCACTTACCTAAGGCTCAGGGTTCATTGTGGAAGAGGGGTTGGAAAGACTATAAGAGCCAGGGAGGGGATGCAGGATCATATCGAAATAGAATTCTACATGCTCCTGGGACCCTGCCCATATGAACCTGCATCGGTAGTGTCACCATGTACAAGACCCATGCAAACTCAAGCAGACAGAAACGCAGCACGGAACTGGGGAAGTGGGCAGCAGAACCCGATCTTAGCTAAAGAAATACTGTCAGCCAATTCCTGTAGAGAGAGGAAGAGCTGTTCTTCTTAAACCACGGACTCTGGATAGTTTGACTGGAACTTAGTGGATGAACGTACATTGAGGAGTGCCCAGGGACAGTAATTGGCACATTGGGCCTTAATATAAATGACAGAATGTGTGAATTCCAGTCAGGGGGCTGTAGGAGGGAGCCAATGCAGAAGGGGGTATAAAGGTGATCAAGGTGCTGGAGAGACGGCTCAGCGGTTAAGAGCACTGACTGCTCTTGCAGAGGACCCAGGTTGGATTCCCAGCACCCACATGGTGGCTAAGAACTGTCTTTAACTTCAGTTCTGGGGGAGTCCAACACCCTCTTCTGACCTCTTCAGTATTGCACAACAGTGGTGCACCTACCTACATGCAGTCAGTACACCCATACACATTAAATAATAAATAAAAGTAAAAACATTTTTTAAAGTTATTAAGATTGATTGAGATGTTATATATGAATACATAAAATTCAATTAAAAGTTGCTAAAAGAGTCCTTGTAATAAACCAAATTCCCCAAATTTTACAGGGTTTGAAATAAAAGACTAATTATGATTCTTCATCTTAGTTTTATATGACTAAATTATTAACAATTTTAAAGTGATTTCAGTATGTATTTATGTATATATGACAAAAATGTGGATTTGTGTGTCTGAACTTTACATATCACGCAAATATTTACAAAATTAAAAGCATGGATAGACAAAAAATTAACAATAATACAAACATGAAAACTCTTGTGTGGTTATTTTACAATTATAAATAAATATTATTGGTTCATAGCTATTTCATTACCAGTAACTGACTCACTATTTTAACTTCACTTATTTAATAATTGTGTGTGTGTGTGTGTGTGTGTGTGTGTGTGTTTTGCCTGCATATACAATGTACGTGTGTGTGTAGGTTGGGGCATGTGTCCATGAAGGAACATGCAGAGATTAGAGCAGGGCATATTGTCTCCTGTCACTCTGTGCCTCAATGAAGCATCTCTCACTGAACTGCAAGCTTGTCATTTTGGGCCAGGGCCTCTGACCAGACAGCTATTTGGACTGCCTCTCAGTACCCAGGAATGTGGGCATGTACAGCCATGTCTGGACACTGACATGGGTGCTAGAGGCTTGAACTTAGGTCCTTATGCCTTCAGAGTAACTGCTCTTACACACTGAGTCATTTCCTCAGCCCTTTTGACATGCTTTATTTAGACTATTCAGTTTCTGCTCTGCACATGGTACTACATTTGGCGAAACTGAATCAAATTTGAGTGGAACAGTGTGCCATGTATTTCACTAAGTACCAAAGAAAACTGCAGGAAAAATATTTCAAGAAGAGGATAAAGTATGACCATCAGTTCTTGATAGCTGACTGTCAGAATCCAAGAGAGATTTTTATTGAAGACCCAGAGGGCTGCAGTATTAACCCATGGACTCAGACTGAGAGTCTCAGTCACTAGATGATGCTGACAATGACTTCTTGTCACTTGACACTGAAAGCTTTCTGACCTAGGGTCTCTGCAAACTTTTGTCTCTCACTCCTTGGCTCAGCATCAACCATCAGCCTCCTTGAAAACTGAGAACACAGGTCTTTTACTTCCTGGGGCTTGCTAAAATCTGATTGTCATAAGTTCACTTTGTGAATACTCTCTCGATGGTACTGTCATGGAAAGTGTATCTCATGGTCAGACATCAACAGTGGAAGGAATAGTAGAGCTAGTTTGTGGCAGACCACACTTCAGATCTTGTATCTACAGAAGGAAATTCCTGTTGTAAAACTAAGGTCAGGAACCACCCTGTTGACAGTTTGGTTAACGGGGACTTCAGATTTCAGGAGTGTCTTTGGTTGAGAAGGTCAATATTTATGAGAAGGGATTAGAAGAAAGAGCTGTACATTTCAAAGCATGTCTTTGATGGAGGTTCATGAATTAGTGAGAACAGTACCCAAACAGCTGGCTTCTTAACTATAGAATTGTGAATGTGGTTCTACTGGGAACAAAGTTAAATGCTTCCTGTGATGCAAGTTTTAAATAAGCAGTCACAGATTTTCATTTAAAAATATTTTATTTTTATGTGTATGCATGTTTATGTGTGTGTGGTATGTGTACTTGAGTGTAGGTACCTATGGGAGTCAAAGAAGGCATCGGATCCCTTGGTGCTGGAGTTACAGGTGGGTGTGAAGCCCCTAATGTGGTTTCTGGGGGTTGAATGCAGGTCCTCTGCAAGGGCAGCAAGCATTTTTATCAGCTGAGCCATCATGCTTATTTTCAATCACCACACAAATCTATGAATACACTAAAGATACACCAATGTTCTTGTCCATTTTCACTTTTCACTGGAAGCCTCCACATGCTTTGATAGAATACCGCCTCATATGCAAAGTCCAAGTATATTGAGAGACTCCAAAATACTGTACAATGGGCTTTAGAATCAGAGTGAGTTCCATTCAAGAGGCAGTGCTAGAAACCATCACATCTAAAGAGGTCTCTATACTGAAAAGAGAGGATAAGATTAACCTTCTTCTTGGAAGCAATTTCAATGACTAAAAATACACAGGTAAAGGAGAAAAGTCCAGATGACAAAGGAATTGAGCTCCTATGGACAGAGGGGAGAGGCTGGGGGAGTCCCCATGCATCTGTTTTCCCGCATTTCTGTTGCTAGAAGCCCGAGATCCAGGATAATAGATCAGAGTATTCCTCCAGCATCTTCCTCTGTGAGTCTTTATTCTGATTATTTGCTCTTTCTGTAAGGACTTCAATAAAAGGAGCTGAAGGCCCACTGGCATGATCTCATTTTATCCTGTTATCTCTTAAAAGGTGTCACCTGCTGGAGAAGTGGGGGGGTGTTAAGATTTGAATCTATTTGTGAGGGGATCCTATAGCAAATGTCACTCAAACAACTTAATATACATATTAACAAGTGCAACATTATATATATATATATATATATATATATATATATATGGCTATTGACATAGGTGACCATATGGGAAAAGAATAACTTCATCCAGAACAGAAGTCTAGCTCAGGTCTATAAGACTTTAAGACAAATAGATATGTAGAAAGATAGATAGATAGATAGATAGATAGATAGATAGATAGATAGATAGATAGAAGATGGGACTAGATTGATGATAAATAAAAGATGATACCAAAAGCTGGATAGGTTGTGGGGAAAGGGGAACACTCGTCCACTGTTAGTGGGAATGCAAATTCATACAACCACTATGGAAAGCAGTGTGGAGAACTCTTAAAAGATTCAAAATGTCCCAGCCATACCACTTCTGGGTATATACCCACAAGACTTATCCTACCGCAGAGATACATGCACAGCCATGTTTATTGCAGTTCTCTTCATAATAGTGAAGAGCTGGAACCAACACAAGAGCCCTTCAACTGAGTAGTGGATAGAGAAAATGTGGTACATCTGCACAATGGAGTTCTATGCAGAGGTGAAGAAAGATGATATCATGAAATTTGCAGTAAATGGATGGAACTAGAAGATATTATGTTAAGTGAATAAACACAGTCCAAGAAAAACAAATGATGAATGGTATCCCTCATGTGTGGATGCTAGCAACAAGTACCTATTTGTAAGGCAAACTGAGAAATATTAATGTTATATTCCTCATGATCTGAAAACAACTGTGCTCTTATATTGTGAATACCTAGACAGGACCTAGAATTAACCTATCATTTGTTTTCAAACTTTGAACTTTTGGTATATGATGGTGGTATGTATGCATATTTTAGAATAATATAAAATTAAAATGGAAAATGTGAATCAAGAAATATGATATGGAAATAACATACAGTTTGTTTTCAGAAGACATAATTTTCGTATGGGTGCATTGTATCAGGCTTGTTTAACTTAGCCTTTTCTGGGTGCTTAAAGACCATACTTAATATCCATACCAATTAGGCCAAGGGACCTAAGGGATAACTTTGTTCCTTGCCCTCAGAGTTCAACTAGGTCCCAGGGGACTATGCATGGGGGCATCTCTTGAAATGTCCTGGAGATCCACTAAAGGGATTTTAGCCAGTGTCCAGCCTATAAAGAGGAATGTCTGCTCATGCTTCAAAACAGGAAGCCTGGTCTAGCAGGACCTGACTTTGTCCTTGACTGGATGGAACTGGGAAATGAAAAGTTGAAAGGAGCCAGGAACTCCCCCCACCAAAAAAAAAAAAAAAACCCGAGTGACCCCTGAGGACCAGATCCTCAACTGACCTTGAAAAAACAAAAATCTTCATTAATCTGGGCTGTGTGGCCTTAAGCATCCAAAAGGAAAGTAAAACCAAAAATAATCAGTGAGGCCTGAGAAATTGTACTTCAGATATAAAACTTGAGATCTTAGTAATAAGACAAAAAGAAAAATAAATGAGAGAGCACTGATTGCTTGTGACCCACAACTGATATTCAAGCCTCCCTTACTGTCAAGTGCATCTACTCGTGGCTGCCACTGCTTTTGCCATCCTTCAGAAGTGTGAGACACAGCTTTTTAAAAGCCCTCCAGTATGGACTGAAGACTCGATGTCTCTCTCAAGAATCCTCCAAACCTTCATGCCAGATGGGGACTGCTGAGATATCCAACTTGTGGACTGAGAAGCTACTGAGATTTCAGCCTCTTCAGAGTATAGACTGCCATTGTTGGACTACCCAGGCTGTATCACGGAGGCCAGTATGGGAAGATCAAGGCAGGACACAGTGCTTATTTGGGTGACCATGTGAAGGAAAGACATCAGTGTGGGGCAAAAGGGCAAGATTGATGGTTGTTTGGGCTTGCCAAGGAGGAGCCTTCAAACACTTCCTTAAGGAAAACATGATATCCTTTAGCCAAAAAGAAAAGAAGAAAAGAAAAGAAAAGAAAATCCTCTAATTCAGGAGATATATATATATATCTCCTGATATACATATTTTAATATATCTATCTATCATATATAATATAGATAGATATAGATACTAGATATATACATATATATTGATTGAGATTTTCTTTTATATATATATATTATTATATATATATATATAGAGAGAGAGAAGAGAGAGAGAGAGAAGAGAGATAGGTAGAGAGCCAATACAAGTTGGAGAGAACAAAAAAAAAAGAAAAAAAAAAGAAGAAACAGATATCCAAAACAATAAGCCTCTGCTTTGAAAAAAAAAAACAGAACAAAACCTGGAAAGCCTCAGAAAAAGATGCAAAACATGTATGTCAGAGTGCATGAACTCAGGTTGGGTGGGGGGCATGGGAAGTTAAATGACTAAATTGGATTGAGAAATGATGTGTGACGTATAGGAAAAGTTTAATAACAGTAAAAAGAAAAAAAATAATAAAGAAATTAGGCACACAATGTGAAGGAAAACATCATGGGAAAAAAAAAATCACCTTTCATGCTGTTAGCTTTCCACCACTGTGACAAAATCCATGACACAATGTACTAAAAACAGGAAAGGTATAGGTTGCAGTCCATGGGCACTGGGATCTGTTGCTCCTAATTGGTGGTAATGCAGAAGACGTGGCGGAAGTGCGTAGAGGAGGAATACCACGGTCTGGTGTGCCCAGGATCAAGGGCAGACCTCACTTTTCTTTCTTTTTTTTTTTTTAATTTTTTTTTAAATTTTTATTTATTTATTTATTTTTATGTGTATGAATGTATTGTCTGCATGCAGGTCTGCGCACCCGTGTCGTGCGATGCCGCGGAGGTCAGAAGACGGTCTCGGATTCCCCTGGAACTGGAGTTCTCCTGGAACCGGAGTCACAGACGGTTCTCAGCCGCCATGTGGGTGCTGGGGATCGAACCCGGTCTCTGCAAGAGCGGTCGTCGCTCTCAACCGCTAGGCCATCCCTCCAGCCCCCAGACCTCACTTTTCTCACAAAGCTGCGCTGCTGAAGCTCGCTATGCTGTGAGTCCTTGAGTGGGTTAAATAGTTCATGTTACCAAAGTCTTTATGATCCAGTCACCTCCGGAAGGAAGGCCAGGCTTTTTAGCACTGGTGCACTGGGGACCAGGCCTTCAACATATGAGAGCTGGGGGCATTTGAGATCTAAACCTTGACACATGTTACACATTATTCCCTCCTGAAGACCTAGGGGTTTGTGGCATTGACTGGACAGACATTTGTATAAAGGTCTTCCGATTCATTACTTTCTTCTGTATTTCTTAATATTTTCCCCAACTAGTTGCATAGCACGAAGGGCATTGCTATTTAGAAATATGAGACATGAATTTACATGATTTAACTATGCGATATAGACTTTAGGCATTTTAGATTTGAAGTTATGTGCATTGTGACCTAAGGAATCCCTAAAATCGCCTGGAGCCAAATAGGTAAGGAAACAAGATTGCCCATTTTGTGGGTCTCTGCTGTATGCATTTCTAGACTGTGTCTCAGAGAAAGTAAACACGGAGTTACATCACTCAAGTAATTTGTAGAGTCTAAGGAACCACTTTCTCTGTGTCTGTATTGGAAGAGTAAACACTTAAATCCAGTTCTTTAGAAAGGATACAATCTAGCCAAAAGATTCCTTCAGATTTTCTATGGAAACAGTGTCTACATGGCTCTTTGCTCTCTGTTTTCCTCTGGGCATTTATACGTGTAAATAGCATTATAGGAGGCAAGTGCAGGTAACACTAAGATATACTTTTAAGTCAAAATTAATAAATAATGGGTACAAGAATCAGATCAATAGAAATTATTACAACATAATATAATAAAACACAGATAACTACATAGGTAGCTTTCTAGCAAGATTTTTTTCTGCATTTCTTAAATTTAAACAACAGAGTATTATTATTTATTAATTATTAATTATTATTAATAATTATTATAAACATTGAAAATTTATGTTTGCTAAATGGACCCTAAAATAAATGCAATAAATTTTACAATGGTAAGATAATATTCTTAGTATAACAATGTCTCTTGAAACCAGTAACAGGAAAATGAGCAGATCCAGTAGGAAGCTGAATATAAACACAGCTAAGTATGTCTAAAGGGGATACAGAAATCCTCAGTATTAAAATTAAAAATATTTAATCTTGTTTATATTCAGGGGTAAATGTAAATAAGAATGCAATCTCCCCTTTCTTATCAATTTGTTCCAGATTATTTTTAAATGTCTAAAATCCTACTAGGGAAATAGGCTGAAAACAGTATGTACAGATGAACTGAAGTGTGTTTTCTGAAATTGTCTTGGGGCAAGCTTAAATTCTTCCATTAATATTCTGCGTATTGATTGACCTCCATATACTAATCCATATCCTGTATTGCTTCTTACCCAGGACTTCATACCATTGAGTAAAAAGCAGTAGTGGAATGAAAGAAGAGGAGATGGCTATTTTGGGAACAGTTAGTTGGAGGGACTGTTTTGAGTAGTTCACTATCAGTATCATTTTGTTCTAAAACAACAATAACCACAAATATCTAATGCTGGAGAGATGGCTCAGTGGCTAAGAACACTTAGCATTCTTGCAGAGGACATCAGGTAGCTCAGGATGCCTTGTAACTGTCATTCCAGGGCACCTGATGCACTTTGGCCTCTGTGGGCCTCTGCACACATGTCGTGCACAGGAACTCATACAGGCACATATAAAAACATATCATAAATATATTAATAAACAAATATTAAATAAAAATCAAATATTCTGGTTATGTGTGCTTGTATGTATTCCTATAATCTTTCTACAGTGCTTTCAATTTTGATATTCCCAACTCCCCAAACTTACATCACAATAAGAATTCTAATTTAATTGTTCAGTATTTCAGCATGCTGCTAAGTTCCCAAATGCCAACAGCATATTGCAGTTTGTTTGAATCAGGAACAAAATACTGCACTGTGATTAGTTATCATTATACCTATGACTGGAATCTTCTGGTCTTTCAATATTTAACAAAAGATATTATTATTCTTCAATGCCATTGAAGATAAGGGGATTTTAGGCATAATAAACAAAATGAAAGTTGACTTGTTACTTGAGATCAATGTCCCTGGATTCCACAGAGGGGGCAATTTGAAGGTCTTAGTGTCTGGGCAATAATTTATGGGCCTTAGCATAACTCCGGGGTCTTGCAAGTGAATGTTTAGGAAATATTTATTGTTTCCTAGAATAAGGCAGTAAGATTGAATGGAGAGTATGGATGAGTTCTTACCTATATTTCTGGCTATCACCAGTAGCAGCCTCTATCACCATCTGTTCCCTGCAGGAGACTCTCATCTGATAGTTTTCTTATAACATCTGAACAGAATTAAAAAAAAAAGAGAGAGAATAAAAATGAATCCATGGGTTTAGACAGCAAAGCTTTTGAGGATCTAGAGAAAATTCTTTACTGGGAAATACAAGACAATGCAAGGTAAGCCCATTTTAATCCTGTTTCACCATGGTGGATTCTGATATTGAGTTTGGGGATTACTGAGTAATCGATTACTGTTGATACTAATTTGAATTTAATTTTATTCAGGGGTTATATGCCATACAAAACATATTCTTCTTCATCAAGATCCACATGTCTTTAAATATTTGCTGAAAAAGGTACAATACCCAGGAATCTGGCTACATTCTTTCTAAGGTCTTGGAATTTCTGATATTTATTATTTTCCAGGGATGTGTTAAAACTAAGTGACAGCGTACACTTACTTAACATGTGTGCAGCTGGAAAAACAAATTTTACACCATAAAAATAAATAAAGAAAGTAAAACTAAGTAAGTTTAAATTATAAATAAAACATAATGGATAGAATTGAGATTTTTTTTAAAGATTTTTTTAAATTTCTGTATGTGTATGAATGTACTGTCTGCATGCAGGTCTGTGCACCTGTGTCGTGCAGTGTTGCAGAGGTCAGAAGAGAGCATCAGATTTCCCTGGAACTGGAGTCAAGGACCGTTGTCAGCCGTCATGTGGGTGCTGGGGATCGACCCGGGTCCTCTGCAAGAGCGGTTGGCGCTCTTAACCACTAGACCATCTCTCCAGCCCCCAAATTGAGATTTTTTCCCCCTTTTAAATCAGGTATCACATCCAACATGGTTTAATAACCCAGATAGCTGTAAGAGTCAATAATTCTCTAACAGTCCAATTCGTTTCAAAATTATTTTAAAAGTTTCTAGAAAAGATATTCATTCAGAAAAGTCAATAAAATACAGCGTAAACCCACAAAAATAAGTTGAAGGAGGTATTTCTAAATTCATATCTAAAATAATCATTGCTCGATGTTCTGTTTTAGGAATTGATAATATCAAGTCTGCATAATAATCAGACTAATTAGTTAAAATTTTAGCTTGATTGAAAATAGTTAACTTTCTGATACATATTTTATTCCTCAAAAAAATACACCTCATGTTATTAAAATAATTAGCTACCCAAGTGTGAAGGCCCAGTTGAACAAGATTTATCATTAACATATTCTATGCAAAGTATATTTGCTCTTTTGATCTTACTTCAGTTATTGTATTATCACCTCAATTTCTCTGAATTGCAGAACTTTCTTAAAACTTTTCTGTGTTACCCCGATAAAGAGTTGGTTCAATAGTTGTCTGATGAAATAATCAGTGGTGACTTAGGCGGACAGTACACTTTATCATGACAAAGGGACTCGAGATTTGTGTGGAGTGGTGGTGAAATGTTAGGTTAAGACAGCTTCACATGTCTGAGTGGACTGTGTATGTTCACTTCTATGCACATGTATGAATATATACATGTCTTTTTGGGGAAGACATATCTATTTATAGAAACCAGAGTCTTGCAGGATATAGAAATAGCCTATTTGAGCATTACTTTCACTTAATTTTTATCTCAGTATAGGGCTCTGTGTAATAAATATATACAATGGGCTGTATAATCAAGAGGTTTCTCTTTGAAGTTTCATTTTAGTTCATGAAATCCTGCTGGTTCAAATTACATATGTGAATTCCCACCCTGACTTTTGAAAGACATTCAAACTTGTTCTTATCCTTACGGATACTGCAATTACCTTTTCCATAAGGAAAACAATTTTATTTTTCTTTGAGTAATATAATAAAATTTCAGTGGTAAGGAATAAGCACTTTCCTCCAAACTAAACCCTAGAAGTGTTCTGGTTCCTAAGGATGAGTAGTTAACTACAAGCCTGGTCACTTATGAACAAAGCTACTTTAAGTTCTGGTTTGTTTTGTTAGTGTGCTGTCATAACATTGCATAAGATTGTTTAGATGTGTGGAAACCTGTTAATTCATAGCTGGGAGAAGTGAGCAAAAGGAGAAAAATAATTGCATTGACCCTTGACTTCTGGAATTAGAGCGCTTCCTAGGTGCCCTCCCATTGGACTGAAGCTCGCAGCAGAGGCCACTTATAAAGTGAAAACTGACAGAAGATAATGATTAAATATGACTTTTTTGAGGTTAGTTAATACTTGTGAGGTTAAGTCCCACAGAATCAAAGCAATCAATAGACTAAATTAAAAGTTTAATACTGAAGGGAAATGAGAATTTTAAGATATGTTCAAGTATCTCAATTTGCCTGCAGATGCCAAAATAAATATTGTGACTTACACGTACAGGACCCCAAGGTGAGAATGTCGTGAGATGAGACAGTGTTTGATGACACTGACATTGTAGCAAGAAATATGTGCAGGTAAAGAGTTAATTTTATTGTCTACTGGAATGCTAGAGCACACTTTTCTTAAGAACTTAGTATTCTCCTTAAAGTGCTACTTAGATTGTACAGAGTATTTACTTAGACTTTGAAGATGGAGGTAGTATGACTTAACAGGCCTATTTCAAACCCAAACACAGGGGCTGGAGAGATGGCCTAGCGGTTAAGAGCAGCGACTGTTCTTGCAGAGGACCCGGGTTCGATCCCCAGCACACACATGGTGGCTAAGAACCGTCTGTAACTCCAATTCCAGGAGAACTCCAGTTCCAGGGGAATCCGAGACCCTCTTCTGACCTCCACAGCATTGCACAACACGGGTGCACAGACCTACATGCAGAAAGTACATTCATACACATACAAAAATAAATAAAAAGAAAGAATAAAAAAATTAAAAAAAAAACCCAAACATAATAAAACATTGCTTTCTCTGTTTTAATTTAGGATATATTTTATAAATCAAAACATGATTGCTTTCATAGAGATGTCCTTTTTGCACATGGATATGTGACATATGTATGAATATTGACATGTGTGGAGGTACATGTGCATATGTGTGTGTGTGTGTGTGTGTGTGTGAAGCTCAGAGGTTGCTGTATTCCTTGGCTATTTATTTACTGATACTTCTCTCAATGAACACAGAGCTTTCATATTCACCTCATATAACTAGGCTGTTTCCCTCAGAGATCCTGTCTTCAGCTCCATAGCCCTGATTTGAAGGTACTTATGCCATCTTGCCTGCCTGCCACTTACGTGGAAGCTGGAGATCAGAGCTCCCAGTCTTCACACTTGCTTAACGAGCATTTATCCACTGAGCCTTCTTCCTGTCTCTCCCTGTGAGTTATAAAGAAACATTTCTTAGTCAAAATGAATGACCTTTGTACCACTTCTAACACTTGTTTGCTCCTTCTCCTTTATCTCTATCTGTGGGGTGCGGGGACTGGGAGACTGCAAGCCTAATGACCCAGTGTTTGGACTCTCACCATCCACACAGTCAGCACCCTCCTTCCTTTACTTTGGCTTGGCCACTTACTCCAGAATATGACCAATAAACAAATGCAGCATATTTGGAAGCTTCATACGAACTGCTCTGTTAAAAGACTACTCTGGGACAATTTTTCCATAAAAGATCACCCCATGACCCACTGTAAAATGAAAAGGCAGGAGAACACAGGTGCTTCATCACCAGAAACAAGAAGCAGACGCTGTGCCCACAGGTAAGAGCCCACACCAGCTCTGCCTAGCTCTGGCTGTGGATTTCAGCATAAATCAGGGCTACTTAATGCGAGCATACATCTTAACACAGGGCACTGCATCTCAACAAATGACTGCAGCAAGCTCACTCTTTCGTAACTTGATTTAAATGCTTTAAACCCACTTTGTTGCTGAATATCTTGATGATTTAGCCCATTTCCTTTCTTCTCTCAGAATGGGAAAAGGTGATTAAATGCAAACACGTTGTGAGCTTGTGGGCAGCCTCATGACAAAAGCCTGAGCCAGACGCAAGCCATTACAGGACCAGGTAATGAAGTGTAATGATTATTAACCTAAAAAATCCATGGCGCATAGATCCTACTCTTTCTCATCACGCCATCTTAGTTAAGAGGCTTTTTACTGCATTGCTAAAGGAATACTATATTTTAAACCCTATTTCCTGCCTCCTTAAGGGTCTCTCTTTGGTGGAATCACACGGTGGATTCTTTCTGATTTCTGCTTCATGCTTCAAATTTAATTTGTTATTTGAATGTGCAAATTGGTTTGGCATAGCTATGGTAAACCGTATCTGCTTATGAAATGTTAAATTGCAAGGCATAATCACCTTAAGATACCCTCCCACAGCTAGCTCTCATCCGTTTTCATTCTGCATATTGCAAGCAACTCTGATCAGACTAAATCAGCCATAATCAGGCAGTGTTTACCGCCCAGTCAGGCTTAGCATGCTGACATCTGGCTCATGACATCAGGTGGCTTTGTGTAGGAGTTCCTAGATGATTTCTTAATGAATAATTCTGAATACCTACAGAGACAGAAAGACCTTCAAGAAGTACTTTAAACCATAAAACGGAGATATTGCTGCCCTTTTCTCTATCTTTTTTTTTCTGCAAAGCCAATATATTTCTCTTTAGAGTGTTCTATGTGACAGGATAGAAAATCATTTATTTTCTTGAGATGAATGAATAAAAAATATTTTTATCTTAGTTTCTGAGTCTCCTGTGCAATTTTTTTCTCATAGTGAATCTCTTTGTCCCTAGAGTATTGGATTGGAAGGAAGAGTGAGATGTCAAGTGTCCATAAGGTGTCAGGAAGCTCAGATGCATCTCCATGCATTCAGCATTTCAGTCACATAACAAATGCTTTGAGGGTCTGTTTTATCTCAGAACTGATGTGAAGACACACCCCCAAAGTCAAAACAAAACAGGCAAAGTCTCTTGTCATTTAGAGATCACATTTTAATTACGCTGGCTCATAGAATTCAATTGCTATCTTGGAACTCAAAAACAATGTGTATGCTGAAACTGATGACCTCCTTGCACAAAGCAAACACATCAAATATCACTTACGTGTTGTGGCCTTGTGGGCATATCATTTACTTTCCTTGTTGTGCTAACAAAATACCTTGCAGAAATGGCTTAAGGGAGGTTGAGTTTATTTTGGCTCCCAGTTTGATTCTGTAGTCGTCTACCATGGTGGGAAAGGCATGACGTAGGAAAAGCTCTAGGGTGGTTGCCCAAGTGTGGAGTAACTGGTCTATCGTGCCCACACAGGAAGCAAATAACCATAAGTGCTGGTTCCTTGTTTACTTTCTTCTTGTTATTCAGTCTCTCCTATGAAATGGTGTCACCCATATTCAAGTGGATCTTCCCTCTTCAGTTGAAACTTTGTGGAATTTCCCTCATGGACATGCCTAGATATGTGTTCTAGGGGATCCCAATCAGGAAGATAACCGTCATGGTTGGTGCGGAGACAAGGACAGACCACCCAGCCAGTAGAAAAGGTCTTCAGTGAAGGGAAGATAAAATGACCAGTTTGAAATATGGTCTGAGAAACGGCTCAAGTGAGAGGGTCTACGACCACAAGGGGCTGGCTTCTCATAGTTCTGCCTTCTCCAGTGCTCAGAGAGAAAGCACACAGACTCTTATTGGCAAACTCAAGTGTAAGGCAAGAAGGGAGAAAAGAGTCTGAGAGAGGCTGGAAGGCATGCATCAGAAGTAGAGGCAAAGTCCCTTAACCCCTAAACTCAATGTTGACTGAGATGCATGATTTTTTATCTTCTTGCATTTGAACTTAATTAAGTAAAACATTATGGGTTCAAAGAGGCCGAAACCCTGGTACTGGTATGAGACATTAAAGTTCTATGGAATGTTATGCTCAAAACACACATCCATCGAGCCTTGAGAATTTGGGGTGAATCGTTCGTTCCGCAAATAAACATTTATCCAGAGTCATCACTGCATCAGAGAAGGCATAGAAAATGGTTGGTAATATGGAAGATGGTCAGGTTGTACTAGGATTTGGGCCATGATATTTCCTAGAGGTAACATCATGCTTGACATTTCTCTCTGTGCTGATCCTTGGGGATTGTCTTTGCTGGGTGTTGTGCTAAAACACTATGGCCAAAGGCGGCTTATAGGAAAAGGAGCTCATTCTCACTTCTGGTTCCAGAACAACAGCAGTCCATCACGGAAGCCAGGCATGGCAGCAGACAGCAGACATGGTGACAGAAGCTGAAAGCACAGTGCTTGCATCTTCAATGGCAAACATGAAACGGAGAGAGTGAACTGGCAGTTGGGTGAGGCTCTGAGCTCTCAAAGCCTGCCCCAGTAACACACTACCTCCAGCAAGACTCCACCTCCCAAAGGTTCCATAACCTCACAAGCAATGCAGGCTGGAGACCTGGGCTCAAACACATGAGGAAGAGTTCTAATTTATCACATTTCTATTATGGTTGTAGATAGCTAAGCCAAAAAGTGTGAGGGTTTGAATGAGAAATGTCCCCAGTTTGAACATTTGTCCCCAGTTGGCAATACTGGTTAGAATGTTATAGAATCTTTATCAGGTTGGTCCTTGCTTAAGGAAGTGTGTCACTGAAGGTAACTTCCTGTTCCCTGCCTGCTTCCTGTGTACAGATGTAATGTTATCAGTCAGCTTCCTGTTCCTGCTACTATTCTGCTGCCCCGTCTTCACTACTGCAAAGCCTTTACTTGACTCTCCCAATGCTTTACCCCCGACCCCGTAGCAAAATAACAAAAAACACAAAGCATCATTAGTAAATTCATTTCTAAAGAGAATGGTTTTATTTTGGTTCCTAGTTGGGACCTTCCAGTCTATGAGTTGCTTTGGGCAGAATGTCAATATATCAGAATCTGTAGGGGCAAGCTGCTCACTTCATGAGCCAGGAAGCAAAGAGAGAACCAGGGGAGAGCTGCGTCCCTACACCCCTATCAGGGCCACACCCTCAGTGATCAAGTATCTCCCACTAAGTGCCACCTGACAACACCAGCCAGCAGCACCACCTGGTGACCAAGCTTTTACTACAAGGCTGGGAACATCTTAGATGTAGCAGCAAACCTCTTGTAACTTCACATGTATATTCAATAACGTGTTCTGTTCTTCCCAGCATTCCCTTGTGGGCTTTACTGCAGCCAGATTGTCCATAACGGTGATCCTTTTGATATGAGTGCATTGGAGGCTCACATCCTTCTGTACCAAGGATAATTCTGGCACTCTCTCCTACCAGTAAGGATACTTGTTTTATCTCAACAAGAAGCCTTCATGGCTCTGCTGAACCTGTAGGGTACTGCCTTTACATGCCAAGACATGAGGATAATTAACTACATTTTCCTAATGGTCCAATATGCAACCTATAGTTGTGCTAATGAAGTTTTTCTCGTGGTCAAAGAAAGCAAGTGGTTTTTTTTTTTTTTTTTTTTTGCTGTTTCCTTTTTTAATTATTAATTTTATTTTATATGTATGAATGTGTTGCCTACATGTGTGTAAGTGCACCCATGTCATGCAGTGCCTATGGAGTCAGAAGAAGACATGAACTTCTCCGGGAACTGGAGTTACAGACAGTTGTTAGATGCCATGTGGATGCTTAGAATTGAACCTGGGTCCTCTGCAAGAGAAAATGGTGCTCTTAAGCACTGAGCCATCTCTCCAACCCACTTTGTTTCTTATATCAGAAGCCTATGGGCATTTTTTGAACATCATGTGTTCCAGAGACACTCAGATGTAACAAAGGAAATCACTGACTTGGCTGTAAAGAAGAAGTGTCTGAGGAATGGAAGTAGGAATTTCCTCCTATTGACGGGGGCCTAAAGTCCAATTAGATAGTTGCTGGTTCCCCTCAAGATGAAAGTGCCACTATCATATCTTATCAAAGGGGAAAGAAGGAGTAGTGCTTTGACTGGGGAGGGTATGGAAGAGTAATTCAGAGGGAGGAAGGAGAGGTTAAGAACACAAAGAATGTTTGAAAAAAATCACAGGGAAACATTATTTCATAAGCATACTTAATAGTACCACATGAAGTGATAATACTTCTCAGGATCATAGACCATCTAACAGAAACCTCAGTGCCAAGCATGGGAAATATCTCTTAAAGTTGTTGGTCAGGGTAGTCAAAAGAGATTCTCAAAACAATTGCCTCCCAGATTTGAAGGTAAGAAACTGCTGCTACGGAGAACACACAGTTTGGACAATGGACTAAGCGAGACAGAGCTGGAGCTGATCTGGAAGCATTTTCCCTGAGGGCCACCTTGCATAGTAAAGAAAGGAGCAATGTATGGCCCTGCCCTCCTTAACTCTTATAAAGTATCTCTTATTAAACTCTTCCTTTCTTAAGTTGAGCCTGTCAGGTGTCTTGTCCCAGGCATGAGAAAAAGAAATAGTACACACAATCAAAATCTCCATCAAAATTTTATATCCAGGGAAGAATTGGCAAGCTATCTATTTAAATGTTTAATGAACTTGAAAACAATTTTAAACAACAGAAGTCGGAGCTGGAGAGATGGCTCAGTGGGTAAGAGCATCAACTGCTCTTGCAGAGGACCTGGGTTCGATTCCCAGCACCCACATGGTGACTAAGAATCATCTTTAACTCTAGTTCGAGGGGAATCTGACGCCCTCTTCTGACCTCCGCAGCATTGTACGACACGTGTTGCACCAACCTACATGCAGACGGTACACTCATACACATAAAAATAATAAATAAATTTAAAAACCTTAAAAAAAAAGAACCATCTTTAAACTGGGTGTGGTGGTTCACACCTTTAATCCCAGCACTCAGGAGGCAGAGGCAGGCAGATCTCTGTGAATTCAATGCCAGCCTGGTCTATAGCATGAGTTCCAGGCCAGCTGGGACTAAAGGGAAACCCTGTCTCCAAAAAAAAAAAGACAGAAATTCTGTAAAAAAATAAAAAATAAAAAATAACAGAAATGTTGCCTGTTAGACACTTTGAGTCTATGATAGAGTTGAATCAATCATTCTATCATATGGTTTTAATGCCATTCTTTGAGAATATTCAATTACTACTACTATTATTATTATTATTATTATTATATATTAGCTTAAAGTTTTCTTGCATTAACACAGCGTCCCAAATATCTTTGGGACACTAGCTTGCTCAGTAGCAAACACAGTATTCCATCACTCTTGGAATTTATATATTTTGATGTGAATAAATTAAATACTTTTTATCATTCCACATTAGTGATTAATTTTTCAGTGTTTGGGGGTGCACAGTACAAAACTTGCTCATCTTCCAATGATAATATCCACAATTGTTGATCTTCCAGGCAGAACTGACTGCCTTCTTTACAATGCTGACACAGCTTACACAATCCAAAACTTCCAAATTCTCTTTATTTTATTTAGTCTTCTTTGTTCCCTTTCTCAATTCACATTCCTCCACTGGAAGGGAAAACTGTCAAACAAACCTCATATGAGTTGATGTGACTATAATGTAATAGGTCCATAGACTTTTCTTTCACCACACTGAAAACACACATTCAATTAGGTCAACTTTAAAAATGACTGTAATAGTGACAGCTGGATTTGTAAAGCAACCATCTTTTGAGAAAGAGGAATTGTTTTCCCAGGTAATCTTGCCATAATTTAAAGCAGAGTTGTAATTATTTAGACTTTATTCACTCTATCACCATTAATTTTAATCAGAAAGATATATTGTTTCTTTACTCTAGGAATCAAAAGCCATCTAATTACATTTAATGCAATATTTACATATATATATATATATATATATATATATATATGCATTAGCCCAGAGGAAATGTTATTCTAATGAAATTATAAGCCCTCTGACACTCTGATAATGAAATGACAAAATATGGATGGGCTTTTGATACACAAAGTTGCTGTTGATACATATATTCATTCTGATTATATTATGCAAATTTCTATTCACTATTTTATTAAAATAGACATACAAACAAAATACTTATCTAAGACTATTTTGAATTCAGAATTAAAACATTGTTTTTACATATTCATACCAAGATCTACATCTCATAGATATAAGACAAAGGTTGAGAGAATATTTGCATATGAAATACCATGTATTAATATACTTCCATATTATATTAACATTAATTATTAGCAGTACATTTATATAATGGTCAAATAAACGTGATTCTAAGATTATTCTCATTATAATTGGGCACTGTACATGAGAGATATTTTTATTTCCTTTCTGCATATATATGTATATGCATGTTTGTATATGTGTGTGTGTGTGTGTGTGTTTGTTCAAGTGAAAGCCTGATGTTGATGTTGGTCAGTTAATCTCTATTCACTGAGAGAGGGTCTCTGAATCCTGAGCTCTCCACTATAGTCTTCTGGCTAGCTAGCTTGCTCTGGATTTCTGTGTTTCTATCTTCTGCCTATTGGGATTATAGATGGGTCCCATGCCCATGTGGCATCTGTATGCACGCTGAGATTTAAGCTCTAGTGCTTGAGCAGAAAGTACTATACCACTGGGTCTGGAGAGATGGACCGGCAGTTTAAAACACTTGCTGTTCACCCGAGGACATGGTTTCAACTCCCAGCACCCATATGGTGACTATTAACACATATGACTCCAGTTCCAGAGGATCTGACACCCTCTTCTGCAGGCATTTCACACACATAGTGAAGTTACAAACATGCAGCAAAACACTCATACACGTAAAATAAAAATAATAAAAGTAAAATTTTTTTATTTTTTTAAAAAAGTACTGTACCCACTGACTCATCCTATGAGGAAATATTTTTTTAATTTTTATTTTTTTATTTTTTATGTGTATTAATATACTGTCTGCATGTAGGTCTGTGCACCCATGTCATGCAATGCCGTGGAGGTCAGAAGAGGGCATCAGATTCCCCTGGTACTGGAGTCAAAGACAGTTCTCAGCCACCATGTGGCTGCTAGGGATTGAACCCCGGTCTTCTGCAAGTGCAGTTGGTGCTCTTAACCACTAGGCCATCTCTCCAGCCCAAGGAAATATTTTTAAATTTAACATTCAGAGATGTTATCGTTGCCCTTTATCATGGCTAACACTAACAGGACACCTGTCTCATTATATAGAAAGGATCAATATTCTTCATAAACGTAGAAAGATATTTTTCCCATCTTAAAGCATGTAAGCAGCCATTGTTACATTGCCCAGACCCTGACTTGCAAGCCAAGCTAATACACCCCCTTCATTCATATACATAGTCTATCAATTCTGTTCTTTGAGAACCCCACCTAACACATGCTTTCTTGCCACATCTCCAACTCAACCTTATTTCCTATGAGCTGTTTTTCATTATCCACCTGTTCCTAGGAAGGAAGGTGATGATGCTTAAGACAAGAACCAGAGGTGTTACCCACTTGTTTGGAAACAAATGAGAAAGAAGTAAAAACATGACAATTTGTAGAGAAATTGGCCCATTGCAGGCCAAACCATGGTTGTAGAGCAGATGTGATCTCCTCAGAAACTGGTCATCAGGGAAAATTTATGGAGAGGGATTTTGAGGAACAGCGAGGCCTGTAGACGGGATGAGGAAGCATTCGTGCCTGTTATCAGCAGTAATTACAAACTAGCTGCACTGACTGATGCTAACTGTGTTCTACGTACTGTGCTCAGCATAACAATTTACGCTGTCTCATCCAAGCCTCTGCAGTTAGGTTTAAACATACATGATGAACACTGGGTCTAACTGCACCATCCTCTGTTGCAGGGCTCAGTATTGTAGCTGTCTACTACATAAAGCTAAATCTAAATTAGTGTTGAATTTATAATATTAGTTATAACTAATGAAGTTAAAATTCATTCCTGAATCCACCTGGCTACATTTTCAGAGCTCAAAGGTCATATGTGGTGAGTAAAATGGAGAGCGTAGATACGAAAAGGATAATTTGCTTCATACTCTGAAGTATTTTTGAGAGCACTGCTGATGAAGCCTCCCAGGGTGACCAAAATTATGCCTCGTTACTTTCTAAAAATGATTTTATTGATTTATTTTTATTTTCTATGCATGAATGTGTTGCCCCGTTGTCTGTGAGTACATCATGTGTGTGCAATGCCTTCATCAGAGGACAGAAGAGGACACCGGATCCCCTGGAACTGGGGTAACAGTAATTTTGTTAGCTACCCTGTGTATGCTGGGACCTGAATCCTGGTCCCCTGCAAGCGGCCAGTGTTCTTAACTGTTGATCCACCTCTCCAACCGTGGAGTGTTTGATTTATATAATTATTTCCTAAATGGAAATACGACATTATTTTGCTAATGATACATTAGGAATGGAAGTCCTCCTTAAGGAATACGATTCTATTTGATCTTTCATTATCTGTTACTGGAATATATATATATATATATTATATATATATATACTGGAATATATATATATATATATATATATATATATATATATATATATTCTGCTGCAGGGTTTGTTTTTCTTGTTTGTTTATTCATTCTCTGTGCCCCAGAAGGGGATGTGGACAGTGATTGACAGTTAAAGTGTCAGAGGGCAGGTATTGTGACGCGCACCTCCAATCCCAGCCCTTGAAAGGGAAAGGCAGGAAGATCAGAAATTCAAGGTCATTCTTAGCTACTTGGTGAGTTCGAGGACAGCCTGGGCTACATGAGACCCTGACTCAAAACGCAAAGTACATAAAAGTATTAGAAAACTCAGTAAGGAACCACATATAAGTTGTCTTATAGCCATACCTGCTTAACGATGGTCCGAAGGAGCTTGCTGTTGAAAACCCCACTAGGCTTGACAGAAATACAAGTGGTCACCCACACCTGAGAAGAGTCTACATCTTCCCCTGACCAGTGTGGAGGCACCATCCATACTCTGCCATTGAGCATAGACAAGATGGCCAGTGCACACTGGGACATACTTGGGTAAAATATCACAATTTAAAATTTTCCCATAATGAATGTGTAAAATACCACAATCAAAATTTTATATTGATTAAATGTTAATAATATAATATTTGAAGTATAAAGATGTGTTGAGAAACTAATTTATTTACTCAATAATTTGCCTTCATTTTACTGGGTTTTTTTTTGTTTGTTTGTTTGTTTATCCCATTTAACCAGTGCTCACCCTAATGTACTTCTCTGCAGAATAGACAACTAATTGTCTTGCTACTTTTTGATTAAATAAAACCAGTTTTTATCCTGGTGTGCTAAGGTCTAGTAAACATCTAAAAAGTTTTGTTTCCTTTTGTGCTAGTGAAGTTGCTGGGGTAGAAAATAATCAGGTAACTGGACAAAGAACCAATACTAATCCATATTCAGAAGAGCTTAGGAAGTTCAAGTCTCAGGTGTCAACTTCTGCCAGCTGAATCAGGAACTCCGGGGTTGTTGCCCAAAAATCTGCATTGTTCGGGATTCACTGACGCTTGTTAACCATTAAGAAACTGCCTTCCTGTGAGTGGCCAGAGTCCGCGGAAATCTGAAAGGCTGATGGCTTCCAGAAGGTGCTGTTCTGGATTCTCCTGCCGAGTGGTGCACATTCCAGGGCACCCTGACCAGGTGTTTGCAGAGAAACCGGTGACTAAAAGATTTATTTCTTTGTCAAGATGTATGCAATGATCGTAGCTATCATAAGCCAGGTACTACTTTACAAATTCTTGACCCAGAATGAAAAACCCCTTTGCCACAGATTATCCAAACAAATAAACTTTTGTTTTATCAGAGATTCAGAGCCTATCAAGGTTACATTTTAGCTGGCTGCAAGGCCTCTGAGGTGAAGGAATTCACAGTCAGCTTCTTGGAGAAGGTCCTGGAACTATCTGGGTGATAGACAGTATGGCATACTAATGTGTTTGAGATACTGGTTGAGGTTACAGATGTGAACTCAGCCTTGAAGGCAGTAGCGAGGCTTGCTGAGCCATGTATCTGAGAATCTAAATGGAGCACTTTTACCTTGGAGAAAGTGAAGGAATGTTTGGATCTGAAGGAGTTCCAGCTGCCTCTGCAGGAGTTGAGAGTGGTGTCTGATGGACCAGGAGTGTTTGACTAGACAGCATTCTCAATTGAACATGTCAGGTTCTTCTACAAAAACATTTGGAGGAGTTGGGATGAAGAAGAGGAAGATGAATATGATTATTTTGTCAGATGTGTTGAACCTCGATTGAGATTTTATTATGATATACTTGAAGACCGAGTTTCCTCAGGACTTATTGCTGACTACCGTAATCTGTTGTCTCAATGTGAAGACAGTTACAGGAAGTTTTTAAATCTGAGAAGCAGTTTGTCAAATTGTCATTCTGATTCTGAGCAGGAAAATACCTCCATGGTGGAAGGGTTAAATTTGTATTCAGAGATCAAACAGCTGAAACAAAAGCTGCAACTCACTGAGAATCCTTTGCTGAGATATTTGTTTGATTATCAGAAGAACTCAAATATCCAAGCAAAGGGTACCCTTCCCAATGGCCAGAAGATCACCCATGTGGTTTCAGCCACCATGAAGGCTGGTCTAGTTCGGTCTCTATTCAGGGACAGGTTTCATAAGGAGCCTTGTAAAGAAGAATCAGAAATCCAGTTCCACAGTGATCTGTTGTCTGCTATAAATGCCTACTGTGAGGGTGACATTGTCATTATTTGTCCTGGTCATTGTGTGGTTCATGGCACATTCTCCATTGAGTTAGAAGGGTGTGGTCTGCCATGATATTGCAATAGAAAAGAGGGGCAAAGGAGATACTTTTGTGGACGGCACAGATGTGGATACTAAAATTTCAAATATAAAATTTGTTCAGCATGATTCTGTAGAAAGAATCTTAACCATTCGCCATGACAAGGCTGCACTAGATAACTGTGCACTGAAGTGTGAAACTACCGGGGTCACAGTACGAACATCAGCAGAACTTTTAATAAAGAACTCGGATATATATATGGTGCTAAGGATGCTGGTATAGAAATATATCCTGGCAGCAAGTGTACCCTGAGTGACTATGGGATCCATCACTGCAAGGAAGGAATCCTCATCAAGGAATTCCTAGAGGAGCCTTAGTTACGACATTCCCAAAATATCCATGGTAAATAACATCATAAATAATAATGAAGATTATAGTGTTGTTTTGATGAAACCTACAATTTTATCTGATCTATAGGAAAACACCAAAGATGAAAGTGATGATAATAAAAGCACTTAAAGCTCAGACCAGTGGAGAGGCCCGTGATGCTGAGAGCGTGGATCTGGAGGAGCTGCTTGTGTGCGCCCTGGCAGAACAGACTTTATGCAAAAGCTGACTTTTCTGAACAAACAAAGGGAAATTGTGAAATTATAAATGAACCAGTTCCTGACTCCACACAAAAAAGGCCAGATGAAGAAAAGATTGAGTGAACTTGGGATCATGGAAGCTGATGACAACATAACGTCACAGGAGATGTTTATTGAAATCATAGGGAATTAATTTAAGTGGAATGGCAAAGGGAGTTTGGGCATGTTTCTTTACTAACCACGGTGATGTTAATAGATAAAGTATTGGACTTTGCACATGTTGTCCTAAAAAATCATGCTACTTATGTAGTTTGCTTCATAGGTTTATTTCATATTTGATGTACTCAATTAGGGTTCTGACTTTATTTTATTTTATTTTTTTAAATTAATTTTTATTGATGCTTTGTGCATTTCATACATTTTTTCCAATTCAGTTCAGGCTTATTTCCCTCCCCCCCCACCCCATCCCAGATCATGCATTCCGCCATAACTGTCCTGCATCTTTCTCTCAGTTTTTTTTTTTTTTCATTTTTAGCTATAAGTGATAATCCATGAGTACAAGCATCCTTCATGCAAAACCTATCTGCAGGCTGTTGTGCCCAAACACCTACAGCCCCACCATCCAGTGGGGGGTGACAGGTTGCTGACTTTATTTTTATCTGCACATATTATATATGCAGCACTCCTTTATATGAAAGTGACAAAAACATAAAAAGGCTGGAGATTTACGTAACTTAGTGGTAGAGCACTTGCCAAAGCCTTGGGTTCAATACCCAGAACTACTCCAAAAGAAAAGAATTGGAGATTTCTTACCTAGAAATCATGCTTTCTTAAATGCATACATAGTTCGTCCATATTAAGTCTGCTAGTAAATTTTTTTGTGTAAGTACACCCTTAGCATTCAAAGATGAGGAGGAAAGACAGGGAATGTAAGAGACCAAACATGTAGTAGGTGTCACATGTGCAGTGTTCTTCTAGGGTTCTCTTATCCAGTTCATAAAATGAGTCTGATTTCCATATTATTTAAATATTAACTTATTTAAGTATTAACTTCTATTAAATGAAATGTATTAAATGAAAAGTATTAAAATGAAATCTGTGATTGAGAAGTTATTCACCTAATGAGACTATTGAAAATCTGAGTGGGATACATTGTATATTTTTGTTGTTGTTAAAAAAAGAAATCCTCTCCAGAGAAAGTAGACTGTTTTGCTTCTCATCCACCTGTGACCCCTTTTCTAAGCCTAGGGAACAATCTGTGGAAGAGGGGGCATGGTAGAATGTAAGGGCTGTGATTGGGGTTAATGGTGAAACTACAACAATATAGACTGGACACTCATTTGATCAACTTGACTGAACATACAAGCCCCTCCTGCTGGATGGTGGGACCCATGAGCTGTGTGGTTTTGGGGACAACTGATTGCAAATTGGTTTTACATGAAGGATGCTTGTACTCACAAATTATCACTTATTGTTAAAAAAATGAAAACAAAACAAAACAAAAAAGCAGAGAAAGATGCAGAAAACTTATGGCAGAATGCATGTTCTGGGATGGGTAGGGGTGGGGTGGGCGGAAGGGAAGGGGATATATGCCTGAACTGAATTGGAAAATGATGTATGAAATACACAAAGCATCAATAAAAAAAAAAAAAAGAAATCCTGCTCTTGACTAGTGTAATTTATTTCTCCCAAAGGAAGGATAGTAACTTATAGAAATGATTAATTTTATGATTATTTCCCCAATGATCTTTATCTCATGAGAGGTTCTTTATAACACACTTACACATTGCCCACCACAGGAAGGAGAGATTAAGGAAATAATACCTTTAACAGTAAACTCTCCCAAAGCACCAAGAAGTCTCATCAATGTGCCTGTCCTGGGAATGTGAGAAGATGGGGACAATGGAAGGTGGGCTCCATGGTGCAGGGAGAAAATTTAGAGGCTTAAGTTGTCAGGCTCTAGAGATGATGCTGTCAGCAAAGGGCTTGCTGCGTAACCATGGCAACCTGAGCTCAATCCCCAGAGCCCACATAAAGATTCAGTCTCAATGCTTGAGAGACAGGACGATCCCTAGGGCTCCTTGAGCAGCCAGCTTAACCTACTTTGCAACTCCAGATGGGGGGAGAAACTGTGTCTCAGAAAGCAAGATGACCAGCACCCCAGAGGACAAGAACTCAGGTTGACCTCTGTTTTCCTACAAAAGCCCTTGCATTCATTTACACACACTAACATACATCCACATGTTCACAAACATGCATGCACACACATACACATATATACACATATATAAGCATACACATTTACACATACATATACCTGCAATCATACACATGCACACAAACATACTAAGAATGAAAGGAAAACTGCATCCATTCATCCAGCTTGCTCCTTCATCTAGTTCTCAGTGAGGTGCATTTGTGGATAGTATTGCCACAATTACTTCAAATATTAAAAGGTAGCATGGTGTTTGATTTTTCAATGTATTTACTTTTATTTTATGTGTAAGAGTGTTTTGCCTTCAGGAATGTAAATGTACCATTTCATGCAGTGCCTAGGGAGATCAGAAGAGAATGAAGAATCCCTTGGAACCAGAGTTACAGATATTTCTGAGCAGCCATTGTGGGTCCTGGGAAGCAAAAGTAGGTCTATGTAAGATCAGCCAATGCCCTTAATGACTAAGCCATCTCTCCAGTACCAGATAACATGTTTTATAATCTTGTGACAATCACAGGGAATAATTCTAACTGAGCAAAGTATACTGGACAACCAAATATCTATTTTACTCTAAATGGCAATGTCAGGATAATATAAAACTATGTCAATTCAAATCAAATTTGGCTATTCCATGTAATGATAATTATCACTCTAATGACACATGTAAGGCATGAATATTTTTTGAGGCTGTCTCACTATGTATCCCTGTGTAACTTAGAACTGTCTACATTGATTAGATTATCCTTAATGTTGACATATTCCAATGCTGCCTTGTGAATGCTGGAGTTCAGGTAGGTATCCTCACACCTGGCAAAGTATTGCTTCTTAATTTTAATTTTTCTGCAATTGCAAAAGTGCTGTCTGATCAAATCAGTATGAGGTAGTGGCTGAATTTCTACACTTTTAACAATCTAATTGAGTGTGCTCCATAGACTATACCAGAATTTTAGAAACAAAATCTTTTTTTTTTTTTTTTTTTGGTGTTTTTGAGTCAAGGCCTCCCTGTAGCTCCAGCTGGCCTGGAACTCACTCTGTAGACCAGGCCGGCTTTGAACTCACAGAGATCTGCCTGCCTCTGCCTCCAGAGTGCTGGGATTAAAGGCATGCACCACCACGCCTGGCTAGAAACAAAACCTTAATTTTTAACCAGACATATGTGTGATTCTTGGTAGGAGGGGACAGTTTTGAAGTTCAGTAAAAACTTAGAAAAAAGAAAACAAGAGGAAAATAAACATCCTAATACGTCAGGATGTTATCATGATTCAAGAACAGTGTTCTATTCATCCACTGCTGGTGGAAATGTAAACTTGTACAACCACTATGGAAAGCAGTGTGGAAAACCCTTAAAAGACTTGGAATGAGCCTACCACCTGACTTAGTCGTACCACTCCTGGGTATATACCCCAAAGACTCATCCTACCGCAAAGATACATGCACATCCATGTTTATTGCAGCTCTCTTCACAATAGCGAAGAGCTGGAATCAACCCAAATGCCCCTCAACAGATGAGTGGATGACAAAAATGTGGTACATCTACACAATGGAGTACAATTCAGCGGTAAAGAAAGATGGCATTAAGAACTTTGCAGGTAAATGGATGGAGCTCGAAGCCATTATGCTGAGTGAAGTAACAGTCCTAGAAAGACAAACAGAGAATGGTTTCCCTCATTTGTGGATGCTAACACCAAATCCCCCAGATGAAAGGCAAGGTGAATAACATTATTTTTATATTGCTGTTTATCTGAAAGCAACTATGGGGTTATAATATGAATCTGTCAATGGGCTCTAGAATTCACCCACCAATTATTTTTTCATACTCTGTAATTACTGTATATGGGTGGAGAGTATGTATCCATATTTTAGAGTAATGTAAAATTAATGGAGGGGGGCTGGAGAGATTGGCTAGCAGTTAAGAGCACCGACTGCTTTTGCAGAGGACCCGGGTTCGATCCCCAGCACCCACATGGCGGCTAAGAACCGTCTGTAACTCCAATTCTAGGAAAACTCCAGTTCCAGGGGAATCTGAGACCCTCTTCTGTCCTCCGTGGCATTGCACAGCATGTGTGCACAAACCTACATGCAGACAGTACATTCATACACATACAAAAATAAATTTAAAAAATATAAAAAAATAAAATTAAATTAATAGAGGAAAATGTGGATTCCCAAGCATAAAAAATAGACTGAGAGAAAGATGCAGGACAGTTATGGCAGAATGCATGATCGGGAGTGGGATGGGGGAAGGTAAAGGGGAATATGCCTGAACTGAATTGAAAAATGATATCTTAAATACACAAAACATCAATAAAATAAAAAGAGAACAGTGTTCTGTGATACAAAATATAATCTTAGATTGTGCAGACATAGCAAATATCATATAAAGGAATACATATAATTGGCACGGCACTGCCCTGTAAGCCACGGTGAAGCACAGAACAGTGGCAGCAGCCACAGCACTCTGTGCCTACAGAGGACCACCAACTTGACTATAGGACATTACACAAGTTCATTTCCACTTCCATAACCATGATGACAAAACAAACTGCATTACATCATCCTTGTTTTCTGAATTCTGGTTATTGCTAAAAGAAATTCCTGTTAATTACAATTTCCATTTGCATGTTTATTTTATTCATAGATGCTTCATCAAGGGATCAGAATCAACAAAGTAACTGGAGCTTGTTTATTTGACACAGTAAAAATGTCAGCTATAAACATTTAGGAAGAAAGACCTTAATTCGACCAACAGCCATCCTTTTTAAGGTCTTCCCTTTCCCATGTACCTAGAGTGTTCATTTCTTTTTTGAGCAACATGGGTTTGAAAACATATTTGTTGATGCAGTTTGCAGGTGGTGAGATGCAGTGATATGAAAGGAGAGAGCGGAACACTAGAGTATGGAGGGTTAAATGAGAAGGGAGGGCAGGGCAGTGGGGGGGTAGGGAGGTTAGCTAACACTAAATGCCTTCAGAAAAAGCAAAATGGAAACCTACCATTACATAAAGTACTTAAAGTATGGGTATGGCCCTTCTATACCTCATAGGCTAATGAATAAAAAAAAATACAGTTCAATGACAGAAATGGACTCTCTTTCTAGAAGCTGTTGACTGGGCATCCCACGGACCCTGAAGCAGACCTGGCCATAGATCCTGCTCTTGTTCCCCAACCAGAACTTGAGATCCCATTGCTGAGGACACTGCATACGTAAGTTACAGAGCAGAAAATTAAAGGAAAAATCAAGCTAGTGCTGACCACAGAGCTTTGTCTCTGTTGGCTATTGGCTAGATTTTGTACTGCTCCAAGGTGCAAGGAAAAGAATTGTTATCAAAATTACCCATGTGTGAGTCCTGTGAACAACAGCAACTGGCCTGGCAAGATACACCTGGGTGCAATAGTGGCACAAATATGGGAGTAGCCAACCATTCTCTAATTGGATTTAAGGTCACGTAATAGGATGGGTATCATACTTGGCATTGATATCAGGCATAGGGCCCTGAGACTAAAGACGTCTCAGGACATAGAGGGGAACACACTATTTTCTACTAAATAGTTATCATTTCAAACTGACTTCTAGGGACGTGTTGCCACACCCATAGATTATTGGATCCCTCAACTCTCACTGGAAAATCATCCTTATGCAGCACATGGTGATTAACACCAAAACCCACAACTAGCCAATGTTCAGAGAACAAGGCTGCAGAGTGCTTGTCTCTGAATAGGATGCCTATATCAATTTCTACCTCCCAAGGTCTAGGAATCATTGGAGAAGAAGAGATGGATAGAAGGTAAGAGCCAGAGGTAGTAGATGGTTACAATGAAATAGCTTTCCAGAAAGCTGGTCGGTTATTCATATGAACTCACAGCAATGGTGACAGCATGCACAAGTCCCATGCAAGCTCAATCCAGACAAAATCCAAGCGTAGACATAGGGAATCTGAGACAAGGAAAGACCATCTGCTTCAAGAATGTCATTCTTAGCAGATCAATCAAGGTACAGTAGGATGCACACTGAAGGCCATTTGTGGACACAAATTAGACTCTATAGGCCTTATTATATAGGATGGAGTATGTAATAAGTACATTCAATTGGGCAGGGGGCAATAAGAGGAGATGCAGATGGGAGAGTCTCTAAATATCTCCAATTACAGCATATGAACATCTCAAAAGTTCAATTAATTTTTTACGAAAAGAAAAGATAAACACAATAACTATATCAATGTGCCCTATCCATCTGGAGTTGACTTTTGAACAGGGGGAGAGGTACAGGTCTAATTTCATTCTTCTACAAGTGGTGATCCAGTTTTGCCAACACCACTTGCTGACGATGCTGTCTTTTCTCCATTGTGGCTTCTTGGCCTCCTTGTCAAATATGAGGTGGCTGAAATTGTATGTACTCAACTTTGGATCTTCAGTTTTCTTCCATTAGTCAACAGTTCTGTTTTTGTGCCAGTACCAAGCTGGGTTTTTTTTTTTTTTTGTTGTTGTTGTTTTGTTGGGTTTTTTTTCCAAGCTGTTTTTATGAATATAGCTGCATAGTATAATTTGAAGGCTGGTATGGAGAACCCCCCCCCATATTGCTCTTTTCACTCAGGGTTGTTTTGGCTATTTGGGGTCCTTTGTTTTTCCAAATGAAATTAAGGACTTTTTTTCTCCAAGCCTGTGAAGAAACTCTTGGGGATTTTAATTGGGATTGTGTTGAATCTATATATTAATTTGGGTAGAATGGACATTTTTACTTTATTAATTTTCCCAATTCATGAGCATAGGAGGTTTTTCCATCTTCTGATATTTTCTTCAATTTCTTTCTTCAGGGGCTTAAATTTTTTGTTGGAGAGAACTTTAGTGTCTTTGGTTAGGTTTGTTCCTAGGTATTTTATTGTTTTTGAGGCTATTGTGAGTGAAAAGGTCTCCTTGAATTCCTTGTTCAGTTGCTTGTTGTTGGTGTAAAGAAAGGCTACAGATTTTTCTAGGTTAATTTTGTATCCTACCACTTTACTGAAACTCCTGATGGTTTATAGGAGTTTTCTGGTGGAGTTTTTAGCATACCTTAAGTAAACAATCATATGATCAGCAAACAGGGATAGCTTGACTTCCTCTTTTCCAATTAGTAACCACTTTAATTTCCTTTTCTTGCCTTATTGCTGTAGCAAGTGTTTCAAGCACTATATTGAAGAGGAGTGGTGACAGCGGGCAGCCTTGCTGAGTTCCTAAATTTAAAGGGAATGCTTCTTGGCCGGGCATGGTGATGCATGCCTTTAATCCTAGCACTTGGGAGGCAGAGGCAGGAGGATCTTTGTGAGTTCAAGGCCAGCCTGGTCTACAGAGTGAGTTCCAGGACAGCTGGTACTACAGGAAGACCCTGTCTCAAAAAGAGACCAAAAAAAAAAAAAAGCAAGTAAAGGGAATACTTCTGTCATTTCCCCATTTAGGATGATACTGGCTGTGGGTTTCCTACATGGCTTTGATTACATTGAGGAATGATCCCTCCAACCCAATTCCTTCTAGGACTTTAAGCATGAAGGGATGCTGGAATTTCTGCGTCAATTTAGATGATGGTGTGGTTTTTGTCTTTCAGTCCATTTATATGCATGATGATGTTTATTGGTTTTCGTATGTTGAACCATCCCTGCATCTCTGGTATGAATCCAACTTGGTCATGATGGATGATCTTCTTGATGTGGGTCTCTATGCGATTTGCCAGTATCCTGTTTAGAATTTTGGCATCTGTGTTCATTAGGGAGATGGGTCTGTAGTTCTCCTTTTTGGTTGTATCTTTGCCTGGTTTTGGTAATAGAGTGATGCTGGCTTCATAGAAGGAATTTGGGAGAATTCCCTCTGTATCCTTCTAAACAATTTCAGTAATAATGGTTGTAGGTCTTTTTGAAATGTTTTATAGAATTCGGCTGTGAAACCATCTGGGCCTGGGCTTTTTTTAGTTGAGAGGTTTCTTATTACATCTTCAATTTCTTCATGTATTATTGGTCTTTTTAGGCTGTCGATCTCTTCTTGGTTGAGCTTTGGTGATTCCCAGGATTTCAGATATTCATCTAGGTTTTCAAACTTAGTAGAGTATAGGTTTTTGAAGTATTCCCATATGATTGTCTGGATCTTTTCATTGTCTGTTGTGATATTTCCCCTTTCATCACCGCTTCTATTGATTTGGAGTTGTTCCTTCTTTCTTTTGGTTAACTGGGCTAGAGTTCTGTCTATCTTGTTTATTCTTTCAAAGAACCAACTTTTGGATTCATTGAGTTTTTGTATTGTTTTCTTTGTTTCTATTTCATTGACTCCTGCTCTGATTTTTGTTATTTCTTCCTGACTATTGCATTTAGGGTTCATCTGTTGTTGCCTCTTAAGTGCTTTTAGCTTCAGTGTTAGATCATTCACTTGTGCTCTTTCTGTTTTTCTAACATAGGAACCCAAGGCTATAAACTTCCCTATTAGGACTGCTTTTAAAGTATCCCATAGGTTTTGTTGTGTTGTATTATCATTGTCATTCAGTTCCAGGAATGCTTTTTTTTCTTTCTTTATCTCTTTCTTGATCCATTCATTACTCAGGAGTGTGTTGTATAGTCTCCATGTATTCTTGTAGATAGTAGGGCTTATCCTGGTGTTGATAGTGAGCTTTTTTGCGTTGTGGTCTGATAGAATGCATGAAATTATTTCAATCTTTTTTGTATTTGTGGAAGTTTCTTCTGTGTCCCAGTATATGGTTGATTTTGGAGAATGTTCCATGAAGTGCTGAGTAGAAAGGATATTCTCTGGTATTAGGGTGAAATATTCAGTAGATTTCTGTGAGATCCATTTGGTATATCGTATCATTCAGTTCAGATGTCTCTCTGTTTATTCTTTGTCCAGTTGACCTGTCCAAAGTGCTCAGTAGGGTATTGAAGTCCCCTACTATGAGTGTACTGGAGTTAATCTGTGTCTTGTGGTCCTGGAGGATTGTGTTTATATAGTTTGTTGCACCAGAGTTTGGTGCATATATATATTCATAATTGTGAAATATTCATGATGAATTCTTCCTTTGATAAAAGTGTAATGGCCTTCTTTGTCTCTTCTGATTCATTTTACTTTGAAGTCTATTTTGTCTGATATTAAAATAGCAACACCTGCTTTCTTTTTGGTACCATTTGCTTGGAATATTTTTTCCCATCCTTTCACTTTAAGGTGGTGCCTATCCTTGAATGTAAGATGTGTTTCTTGTAGATAGCATATGGATGGGTTCTGTTTCCTAATCCAATTTCCCAGTATATGTCTTTTTATTGGGGAGTTTAGTCAATTAATATTTAAGGTCATAACTGATAGATTTGTGTTGCTTCCTTTCACCTTATTATCCATTTGCTTTTTTGGTCTAGGTTTCTACTTCTGCAGTTATGCTTTTATTAAATTATCTTTCTAGGTGCCTGGGGATGATTGCTTCTTTTTTCTGTCCTTTGAATTGCTTCTAGTATTCTCTGAAGGGTTGGTTTCCCGTATTCTTTCATCTTATTTATGTCATGGAAGATTTTTCTCCCTCCATCAACTGTAATCAACATTTTTGCTGGGTATAGTAACTTGAGTTGGCATCTATAGTGCTTTGACAGTGGAAATGCTTTGCTCCATGTTCTTCGTGCTTTCATAGTTTGCACTGAGAAGTCAGTTGTAATTCTGATAGGTTTCCACTTATATGTAACTTGTTTTTCTCTTGTGGCTTTCAGAATTTTGTCTTTGTTTTGGGCATCTAGCATTTTATCTATGATATGGCATAGAGAGTTTCTTTTCTGATCTTGTCTGTTTGGAGTTCTATGTGCTTCCTGTATTTGTATTGCTTTGTCTTTTTTAGTTTGGTGAAATTTTCGTCTATTATTCTGTTGAAGATCTAATCAATACCATTCTCTTGGGATTCTTCTCCTTCATCTATTCCTAGGATGTAGAGGTTTTTATCTTTTCATAGTGTCCCACTTTTTCTGGTTGTTCCGCTTTTGTGTATTTTTAAATTTTTCATAATCTTTACTTGAGGCTTTTATTTGCTCTGTGTTATCTTCCAGGTCTGATATTCTTTGTTCTGCTTCCTCCATTCTGCTTCTGAGGCTTTTTCCATTCCTTTCCTCTTGATTCTATGAGTGTTTGATTTCCTTTTTCATTTCCTCTTCTGATTTCTTTAGTATTTCCACTTCTTTTTGGAATTTCTCAATCTCTTCCTGTAACTCTTTGCTTTGCTGGTTTGTTTCCTTATATTTTTCAACATGGGATCTTTTCAGTGTTTCCACTTCCTTCTAGAGTTTGTCATTCTCTCTCTCTAGGTCCTTGTTGAGTTTTTCATTCTCTCTCCTATGTTCTCCGACTTGTTCTTTATAGTTTTTGATTTCTTTGAATATGTTCATAATTGTACTTCTAATATCTGTGTCCTCAACATCCCCAGGGGGATCCCACTGTAGGAATCTTCCACAGGGTTGGTAGAGCTTGGTGTGGAATTATCCTGCATCTTTCCCATGGTGTCTCTTCTTCGTGTCCCTAGCATGTGAGTTTCTCTTTGTCTGTATTCCAATGTGAATCCCAAATGCCTCTTCACTGTGTTGAATGCTTGCTTTGCTTGCCTCCTTCAGATGCCTTTGTTGTTTGATTGATTTGTTTTTCTTCTTTTTTATTTGCTTACTTAGTGTTGACTTGTCTAAATTTTAGACTTTCTATTGGAAGTCTAACTCACTCTTCCCTTTCTGTTTTGAAGTTTCTCCCAGTTTGGGGGGGATTCCTGTGGTACCTGTGCTTCAGGCGGTCTTGGGAAATCCCTGATCTCCATTCAAATTTATTAAAAAGAAACAAAAGTCCAGTGCTGCTGACATACCGTCTTGGCAAGCTAATGGCAGCTCCAAGTGAGTCTGGGAAAGAACCTTTTATTTATTTTTTCTCCTTAACTTTTATTGAGCTTTTGTGCATTTCATACAACAATTCTTAATCAAATTTAGACCTGTTCCATCATCCATACCCCCGTTATCAGAGTTAATGCATTCTGCTATACATGTTAAATCCTTTCTTGCATCTTTTTCTCAGTCTTTTTTAACTTTATGATAGAGAAGTCTACAGTATTGGTCAGTTCTTTGATCAAGTCTTTTTTGTCATTGTTGTTGCCTTTCATTTTGTATTATTCTAAAACAAGTTTAGAGTGGAACTCTTCACCATTGACCCACCTGACAAAGTTTCACCATCCAGAAGTCATTTTTTTATATTTAGGGGTTCAGGTGTTTTTTTTCTTTTAATTTTATATTACTCTAAATTATTAATATATACCTTCTGTCCATGTACATTGATTACCATGCCTGAAAATAAGTCGTAAGTTAATTCTAGGACTCATTAAGATATTCACATTATAACATCACAGTTGCTTTCAGATAGAAAGAAATATAACAATAATATTGGTCAGCTTTTCTTTCACTTGGGGGATTTGGTTTTAGCATCCAGAAATGAGGGAAACCATTCCCCCATTTGTTTTATGGGGACTGCGTTACTTCACTTAACATAATGGCTTTGAGTTCCATCCATTTACCTGCAAATCTCATAAGCATTAACATCTAGAATATATAACTACTCAAAAAAACAAAGAAGAAAACAAATGATTCACTCAAAAGATTGAGTAAAGAGCTGAACAGAGACTTCACCATTGAGAAAGTAAAGATGGCTGAGAAACATCTTAAAAAGTGTTCAACATTATTAATAATTAAAGAAATCCTAATTCAAAACACTCTAAGATATCATCTCACTCCGATAAGACTGGCTAAGATCAAGAAAACAAAAGACACCAAATGCTGGAGAGGTTGTGGGGAAAGGGGAACACTCATCTACTGCTGGTGGGAATGTAAACTTGTACAATAATATAGAAAACAGTGTGGAGAACCCTTAAAAGACTCAAAATGAGCTTACCACCTGACCCAGCCATATCACTTCTGGGTGTATACCCATAAGACTCATTCAACTGCAAAGATACGTGCACATCTATGTTTATTGCAGCTCTTTTCACAATAGTGAAGAGTTGGAACCAACCCAAATGCCCCTCAACTGAAGACTGGATAACAAAAAGTGGTATATCTACACAATGGAGCTCTATGCAGCAGTGGATCGAAAGGTTATTCCTGGACAAACTGTCAGCCCATGAAAGGAAACAGCCAGAATTGACCAGAGTCCAAGTCAACAGCTCCAGAGAGAGTGGACTGTTTTACCTCTCATCCACCTGTGCCCCTTTTCTAAGCCTAGGGAACAACCTGCGGAAGAGGGGGCGTGGTAGAATGTAAGGGCTGCGATTGGGGTGAATGGTGAAACTACAGCAATGTAGTCTGGACACTCATTTGATCAACTTGATTGAACAAACAACCTGTCACCCCCCACTGGATGGTGGGGCTGTAGGTGTTTGGGCACAACAGCCTGCAGATAGGTTTTGCATGAAGGATGCTTGTACTCATGGATTATCACTTATAGCTAAAAATGAAAAAAAAAAAAAAAACTGAGAGAAAGATGCAGGACAGTTATGGCAGAATGCATGATCTGGGATGGGGTGGGGGTGGGGGGGAGGGAAAGGGAAATAAGCCTGAACTGAATTGGAAAAAATGTATGAAATGCACAAAGCATCAATAAAAACTAATTAAAAAAAAAAAGAAAGATGACATCATGAGATTTGCAGAGGAAGAACTTTTTAAAGGGGAGGCCAACAGAGGAAAGCTGCCTTGCATTTTTGGCCCATTTAGGAAATGAAATGTCAGGGTGCCTTTAAGCAGGGTAAGCAAGTTACAGAAGCAAAAAAAAATAGCTCCTAATTATGTCTGTTTCAAGTTTTGGATGTGCAGCTGGTCAGTAGTAAGGAAAAGGGAGGGGTCTGGGCAGCCTGGAGTTTGCCATACAACCTTAAGAGTAAAATAGAGTTTTTCTGATCATTGCAAGTGTGTATTGCCTGTTTTCTATTCCACTGCAACCTTAGAGCTTGGAGCACTGGGTGCCTTGTAGGGCTGTGATTAACACTTGTAGAATTCATGCAGGCACAATAACGACTGAAATCATAGTTAATGTTGACTGATTACTTAGTGGTTATCAAATATCACACTGACAACTTTACACACAGAATTTGATTTGCTTTTTATGGGAAACGTATGCTCTGGCTACTACTGGGTCTATTTGACAGAGGGAATGATCTCTCAGGTGAGGGCTGTAGCAGAGCTGTGCCCATGAAGCCACTCTGGACAGGCGAGTCCTTGTTTCTCAACACCAGAGTTATTTTCTCCCAGGACTTGTCATTACTAAGCCACACTCTTAAATTCATGTTCATTTATGAAATTTGATTTTCCTACAGCTATTGCCATAACCATTCCAACAAAATTATATTCCTTTATCTTATAAGCAAAATGATAGTCTTGAAAAAAACTATAATTATAATCTATTTACTTTTGTCTAGCATCAAACATCAGCACAAATTTTATTTTTCCCAAAATAAAAAATAGGATTTGACCAAGTTAGGTTTCTCTCTTGGGAAACATTATTACCTTACCTTGTTTCCTCTGGAGGATCTCAGAACCTGTTGCTGAAAATCAGAAGAAACAGAGGACGCTGGATCTCAGTGTTATATGAACTGATTTCTAAAAGACGATGGGAACATATCAGTTTCTAGACTGTATCAAAGTTATGTTTGATTCCTTTTATAATTTTAAAATTTTGAGAACTAGATCACAGCAAAGGTACTCTACTATCACAGGACTTCATATCCTTCTAAATTGTTCCTTTGTTCAGATTGTATGTGAATGATATTTATCTCTCCAGGAATAAAGTAGAGCTCAAGGTAGGTTAGATACAGCACTATCGGATTTCATAGAAAGTTATGCACTTAGAACCCATTTTCATCTATTGTGGATTGTATTAATGACAAAAGATAAAGTTGAGAGACAAGGAGATTAGCTATTAATGAAGGGTAGATGAGTGTTTTAAAAGTAATGACCAAGAATTTGCCACCTGACCAATTCTTCCAGTCTATATTTGTATTAGTCAGGATTCCCACTGGGAAATAGAACCCATAGTGAAAGTTGAACACCTTCTGTGGAAATCTCACAACACTGTTAGGACTGGGAAGTCCTTGAGTCTGCTATCCACAAGCTGGGGAATCATGGAATCCAGAAGTACAACTGAAGTGGAGTCAGAAGACCTGAGAAGTAGGGCAGCTAACCATGTAAGGACAGTGGTCTGAAAGCTAAGGTTCACGGGCACGTAGCACCAGCATCAAAGGCAAGAGAACACAGATTTTCAACTTAAACAGTGACAATCTGCCTGTCTTCACCATCTTAATCTACACAAGAATGGATCTGTGGGTACCAATACTGGTACTCAGTCAGCTGATTTGGGTACTAAAATCTCCCAGAAAAACTCACAGTCACATGAAGTACTATTTTACAGATTTTTTTTGCATTTTCAAATATATATATATATATATATATATATATATTATAATATTATATATATATATCTCACATTTTGGTGACTAGAAAACTGAAGCCATGCATTTACCATCCCAAAGCATAATCTTCAAAGACAATAATAAAGGTACAACTCCATGTATCATGATACATATGTCTTAAATACAGCCAACAAATGTATGAATCCTTCCCCCCAAAGGAAGTATTTAAACAGCTTAAGACTTAAGTATTCAGCCAGGTCTCTCCTTCTTTTAAAATTTGGTCTAGGACCATAGTCTATGAAGTGGGTCAGTCCACATTCTTGATGGGTCTTAGCTCTGTAGTCAAACTTCCTTGGAGAGGCCATCACAGGTTCACCAAGAAATATATTTCCCAGGTTATTCCAAATCTAGTCATGCTGGCAAAATTAGATGTCACAGTGATTTTAAGTACTTTGCATTAGTAATATACATAATATACAATTATGCATTATGATTCTTTTGGCTTTATGTTTTATTTTGAGATAAGGATTCCTTGTAGTGTAGCCCTAGATGGCTTGGGACTCCTTAAGTAGATCAGGCTGGCCTCTATCTCACAGAACTCTACCTGCCTCTGCCTCCCAAGTGCTGGGATTAAAGGCTTGTGCCATCATAACCCATAGCTCTGTTTTTTAAAAAAAGTGATTTGCCAAAACAATTAAATTAATGTAATTTTGCTACATTGAAGCATTTATGCTAGAAACACTGTTCTCCTGATTGGTGAAGAATATGTGTAAGATGCTCAATCAATGCCCGAACCTGGGCCTCACTAAGAGCCCATTGAAGTCATGATATTGGCCGTAAGACAAATTGTCCAACATCAAGAAACCTGAACAATGGGACTCACTGATAACTGTGAAAATTGATTTAGGTTTGTGGATCGACGGGTGACAGGAAAATCAGAAATATGCTAATCCGAAAGAAAATTTATACTTATTCTCTTGGATTTCCTTGGCCCCTCATTCACTGGATGAAGTGTTCATGTGAAGAGACTCTACATCCCCAAGCTCCTGTCTGGCTGCCAGCTGACTAAGTTTATACTCCAGTGACTGACTCATTCTCACACAGTGGAATAAACACCTTCATAGGCAGCCAGTGGAACAGAGAGGAACAGTTCCAAACTCCTTTTATAAGAGCTTATTTATTTATTTTATTTTTTACTTTCTCATCTGTGACACCAGAAAATAATTCTTTAGGGGGTTTCTTGGTTTTATAATGTCTTACCTTGGAATACCCATCAAACATCAAAATTCTTTGATTTTTCTTCTATTGAAATGAGATACTTCATTTCCAGAGTTAATCCTGTAAGGATTCCATTTGCTGAGTGCAGGATAGAAAAAAATATTGTAGCCCAGCAACACCTCCACTCCTTTACCTGGCTCTGGCTTCAAAGTTTTGTGAAGAATAAAGCTGAGATGTTTATTGCTGATCAGTATGATATAGACCATCAGGATGTGACTGTCCTTTGGGGATGTGGCTATACATTTTGATTAGCTACAAAGCAAGGAAGAATGCTTGTAAGCAGAGAACGCAATGGTAGAAAGCATGCATTTTCCCCTTTGCTGTTCTTTTCCACCCTGGGTAAAGGAAAAATCGTGGTAGAAAAATAAGAGACTTTTACAGATTTGTCTGTCCAAAACAGGTCAAAAGCCTTGACAATTATTCCCACATTGTCTCAAATGCTGACTTTTGCAATTTGGGGTCTGTGGCCAGTTCTGTCTGCAACACATTCAACATATTTGTGATGACCAATGGCAGGAATGTTTCCTTGAAACTGTTTGCCTCTCCTCCTGTAGGTATCCCAACTTAGAGGCAAGGAGCCCTTACCTTTTGTGGGGCCTTGGATCCCCTGGCCAACATCCACCTGGTAGAACAATCCATTGCTGATGTCAGAGCTCCTGTATTAATATATTTTGCCTGAGTGCATAGCCCTAGGACTTTAGTATTATATTTGGTTCTGAACAGAGAGTAATCCCTTCCACAGTTCCCATGTCTAGTAGTCAATTAAAGAAAGAAGTTTTACCGGTTTTATAAGAGATTACCTCTACAATAGTTGTCTCCAATTTACAGTTGGGGAACGACCTCATCATCGTCATATTTCTCCTTGTTCTATGGGGGGAAAGGCAAGAAAGTCTCTCATATCAGAACCTTTGTGGCACCTAGAAGGTAAGTTTCATTAGCACTCATTATAACTAGTTGTTACATGTAGGATCCACAGAGGGGTTCGATGTTTATGGCAAAACATGGGAGGGATGTATTGAGACCACACATGCAAGTGTACAGATGGCCTCTGGAATGCCAGAGAGTGTTACCAAAGGCCACTAAACCAATAAAGCAAATATGGGTCTCCCTGAGTCAAGCAAGACTCCACCGTCAGCACCAGCTACACCTCACCTGCCTGGAAATACTGTGCAGCAGAGGCAGCCATGTGCCTGTATATCCCAAATCTAATTGGCTATTGGCTCTCCCCTTGGAGAAATAACCCATGGCTGATGCCACAAGCTTACATCCTCTACAGGTTAGGAGATGTTATAAGCCACAGTAAGACCCTGTCATATTTAACAGGGGGGAAAATTGTAATTCATGGATTAACATATCCAAACATGTGTCTATGCTAAAGTAACCTACCATAACTATTAGTGCTGCTTAAATACCTATATATCTAATTGCTTGTTCTTCATTAGTAGGATCGAAAGGTTATTCCTGGACAAACTGTCAGCCCATGAAAGGAAACAGCCAGAATTGACCAGAGTCCAAGTCAACAGCTCCAGAGAGAGTGGACTGTTTTACCTCTCATCCACCTGTGCCCCTTTTCTAAGCCTAGGGAACAACCTGCGGAAGAGGGGGCGTGGTAGAATGTAAAGGCTGCGATTGGGGTGAATGGTGAAACTACAGCAATGTAGTCTGGACACTCATTTGATCAACTTGATTGAACAAACAACCTGTCACCCCCCACTGGATGGTGGGGCTGTAGGTGTTTGGGCACAACAGCCTGCAGATAGGTTTTGCATGAAGGATGCTTGTACTCATGGATTATCACTTATAGCTAAAAATGAAAAAAAAAAACTGAGAGAAAGATGCAGGACAGTTATGGCAGAATGCATGATCTGGGATGGGGTGGGGGGGGGAGGGAAAGGGAAATAAGCCTGAACTGAATTGGAAAAAATGTATGAAATGCACAAAGCATCAATAAAAACTAATTTAAGTAAAAAAAAAAAAAGAAACTGTTTGCAATCACAAGGAAGATAACTTAAAAATTCTTTGGTTAATATACAGCTTCAAGAGAGGAAGTGAAAATAATGGATGAAATGCACAAAACTTCAATAAAAATAAGATATACAAAATGTATTCTTACCTTATGACTTTCATACAGATCCTTTCAAGAGAACATACTGTTTGCTGCATTAATATTTTGATGTTTTGTTATGGAAAGTCCTACCTTCTATCCTGCTTCGCTATTAATTTTTTCTGATATTATAACTGTTTAAGATTTTTTTTTAAAAAAAGATTACGGTTTACATGGTCTGTTCTGCATTGTGATACTTTGGGTGAATCTCAGGTAAATATTACAGAGTTAGTGGTTGTACTTTGTTTAATTTTATCTTGAATCGTTCACCTTCTAAAAGATGTCCACAGTTGTCATAAGCCCCTGTATGGCTGCATTTAAATATTTGATCTTATTTTCTGTCTTTATTTGTTTTTATTTCATCTATATTTATTTGTTCCTATCTTCTGGGTTCATTGAGCATTTTCTTTGATTTCATTTTGTCTTCTAAATTGACTTTTTCATTTTATCAACATTTTTAGCTGTATTTTAATATTTATTTGGAAGTCTAGAAATTTATATATATATATATATATACACATATGTCCTTCACTTGTCACAATTGTATTTTTATTAATGTACTTCAGATAAAAAAATTACAAGTACTGGTTAGCAGACACTGGAGAGAGTAGGGTTATAGAAGGGACCAGGGAGAAGCTGTCAGTTAATATTAAGTTTTGGTTAAATAAAGGAAACATGTTTGATGTTCTATTGTACCATAGTAAGGTACTATATATGTCAAAACAGCTGAAAGAAAAGACTTTGAACATTTTTACCACACAGAAATGATAAATGTGTTTGTGGAAATAGATATGCCTATCTTTATTTGAACTTTATGCAATATATACAGGTATTGAAACATACTATGATGTCCCATGAATAATGCAATACAATTTGTCAATTTAAAATAAGAAAAAAATGTGTATAACTTAGAACAGTATGATTCATTCCATTTACTTCTACTGATATCATTTGTGTTATTGTGTCATATTTTAACTCATGTATTCTGGAAGTTTCATATTGTATTATCACTATACTTACTTTAAATGGTTACTAATATGTTAATAAAATTTAAAGAGTAACATTTAAAAAAAGAAAGGAACAAGTAAGTTCTAACAATTGTATTAATGTTCAGAATGATGAAGAGCTCAATACACCAAGGGAAGTGAACTTGGAATTCTATATTTTTTTCCTAGAGTTCAGATCAAAGTATTACTTTAATATAATTTTTATTCTAGCATGTCAAGTCCATCTCTCTCTCTCTCTCTCTCTCTCTCTACATATATATATATATGTATATATAAACACATACATGTACATATATATGTATATATATATGTATAATTTATTACTAAATTATGTTCATTATAAAGTAGCACTCATAAAAAATGAATTATTCGTATTTTTTGGGCCAAAAAGTTTTCTTGAAATAAGACAATACATTTGATATTTGGTTATCAAAATGCTAACCATTGGTACAAATTTGCAAAAAAAAAGTGTTAGTGACATACTTTAAATTCCAGAAGAATAAAATATCCCATATATTCTGATGATGCCTGAATAAACATAAAAAGATACATTTTGTATCCAGAGATGTAAACTGTATTAAGATATTCATTTAAAAGAAATATTAATTTCTTTCTTAGTGAATCAAAAATATAGCATGTCTGTTTTATTTAGGTTATATAACATTATGTCAGAAATGGAATTGATGGCCCTATTACGCTGCAAAGGTATTGATGAAATTTATTGGTGGTCCATGATTTTTGTGCAATATAATTTTTACTTATTGAATAATTCACTTAAACTAACAGCTATAATTTTTACAAGATTTTTCTTTCAAATCATGTGTCATAGTTTGCTCATCTGTTAATATTGTGCAATCTTCATATTTTCTCAACTCAATTCTAGACATAATCCTCATAAGAATTATGTACATATTTTATTGTTAATATCAGAGTTGTCAATTATCAATATGAAGAGAAAGACAGCGTGAGGTCTCAGGAGCCAGGCTTTCTGACAGCAAGCTTTGCAACAACAAAGTTTATATCTTTAAAAGAACACAACCAATCCATCACCAACAGAACAGTCCTGGAATCTTAAACAATACCCTAAACGAACACTGCACATTTCCATATTATTATTATATGAAGTTTTATGTGCCTGTGGGTGTATGAAAGGGAATGCAGAGAAGTTATGTCAGGTTTAAGGCTCAAGTGCAAGGCCAATTGCCACTTTGATAACATTAGAAACAGGGGTGGTGGTGCATGCTTCAGATTCCAGTGCTTGAGAGGGACTGATAGGAGGATTGGGTTTAAACTCATTCTTCTTATCCCACTATGCCACCCAATTAGTGATTCTCTTATGTGTGCAAGTGCAGGTCCATCCACTGTAGCATCACAAACTACCAGAATCCACTTCGCTGAGGAACACTGACTCTCTGTCCCCTGGTAGCCATCAACTGCTCCTCGGCTGGTGGTGGGGTCTTTTGCACCCTCCCCCCATTCCCATGCATATCAAACTTATTCTTTTTGCATTACTTTCATGCTGTTGAGATTACAATTAAAATTTCGTGGCTAATATGTAAAAATATAATTTTTAAAGTTATTGATTCTTTAAGAATTTTTACAAGGTATTTTTATTTTTTGTTGAATTTTTGCCATTTTCATAAAATATAATTTGATGCTTCCATCTCCTGCCCTACCTGCATCTTCTGTCTTTGCCCCAGCCTAATCCACTGTAATTCACAATATATACAATATGACCTAATATGAGTCTGATCTGTGTCCCCACGTGCTCCCCAGCCTGGTCTTATCCAGTGGAGCCTGGTCAACCTACAAAGAGACTCATCCCTGTAAGAGGCCATCTACATTTCCTTACAGTTAGGTTGGGATTTCTTACCCACTTCCTTAGGTCTATATTGGGGGTTTTGTCTTGTCTGAGTTTACATGAGACTTGTGCATGCTGCCCCCACTGCTCTGAGTTCATATGAGTAACTGCCCAGCTGTCTGGAAAACTGTTTCCTTGTGGACATCCTCCATTTCTGGCTCTCACAATATTTCTGCCGTGTCTTCTACAATGATCCCTAAACCTTGGTAGTCAGAAGTTTGATATAGATGTCCCATTCAAGGAGGAGCACTCTGCAGGTTCCTGTTCTATGCCTATTGGTCAATTGTAGGTTACTGTGTTAATCACCATCTACTGCAATAGGAAACCTCTCTGGTGAGAATTGAAATATGCATTCATCTTATGTATAGAACTTGAATTGAAAATGCATCACTTACAGTGAAGCATTTCAAAATTATTTGCGTTTGACCAATTATGGATCTCTGTTAGTCTCACTGTATGGCAAAAAGACATTTATTTGATGAGTGGTCAGAAGTACATTTAAGTACACTTGCTTCTGGATGCATTTTTAAAAAACACTAAATATGGTCAAGGATATGGCAAAAGAAAGATTTGTTTAGGATCCACGACCTCTTCAGCTATGTGTGTTTGGCTTTAAAGTATTAGATTGTGCAGGTCTTAAATTCCAATGTGACAGCTGTCGATTATCCCCAGGATAAAAGTGCCACTACTGCACCAATAGTAATAGTTTTCTGGACTAATCATTGTTGCTTATTAGGATCATAGCTGGGTAGGGCCATTTATTGGTCTTCTCCTATGAGAGCTAGTCTTCTACGGGGGTGGGGGTGAGGCTTCCAGGTTAGTTACAGCTCAATGACTCCAAATCCTGTGTCCAGAGCCTGTCCTGCCTTAAGTAGTAGAATTTTTCCCTCTAATTCTGGGAGGCAATCACGAGATTTGGCAACAGCTTGTGTTATTTTGGGAGTCACTCCAACTACCCTGACCAACAGAAGGAAGATTTCTCCCACTCTGCACTGTATTTTTGTAGCTATTCTTTTAAATTTTTTTTTTTTATTAATTTTATTTATTTCTGTATGTGTATGAATGTACTGTCTGCATGCAAGTCTGTGCACCCGTGTCGTGCAATGCCGCGGAGGTCAGAAGAGGGTCTCGGATTCCCCTGGAACTGGAGTTCTCCTGGAATTGGAGTTTCAGACGGTTCTCGGCCGCCATGTGGGTGCTGGGGATCGAACCCGGGTCCTCTGTAAGAACGGTCGGCGCTCTTAACCGCTAGGCCATCTCTCCAGTCCCTTGTAGCTATTCTTTTAACAGAAGCACTTAAGAACAGTTATCAAACAGCCAAAGCCCTGACCCCTGCTGTTATTTTCACGGACCAGTGAAAGCCTGGACTGTCTTTTGATTCTCAGGAAAGAACTTTGATCTGGATTATAGCCTGAGGTTCCCTTGTCCCATTACCTGCCCCAGCCCCAATTGTGTGTATGTGTCCTGGCCCATGCCTGGGTTAGTATAAAAGTCCTTGAGTTCCAACATTAAACTTGAGTCTATTCTCCCAGACCTTGCCCTCTGAGTGTGTCTTTCATTTTCATGGGTAATCTCCCACAGTCCCCCTCCCCTCTTCTTGCCAGGAACTAAGCCTAGTGACTGCCTTCAGGCAGGAGACAGCCTTGAAGCTTGCAGTCTTGTAAGACTGCCAGGCCTGGCTCAAGAAGAGAAGACCATTGTGTGGATCGTGGTCACATGTGACTCAAGGACTATGAGACAATTAGTAAACTGCCAGCATATTTTCCTTATACAGCCATATGCGCACACACACACACACACACACACACACACACACACAATCTAGAATATACAAAGAACTAAGAAAATTCAACCTTAAGGAACTAAATAAAAAATTTTCAAAAAATGAAGCACAAATGGCCGAGAATATTTTTCAACATCTTTAGACATCAGGGCCCCAAAGGCTAAGATTCCGAGAAACAAATGAGGAAAATGCTGGCGAAGATGTGGGGAGCAAAGGGGACACGTTGTCGCTGGTGAGTGCAGACTGGGCCTACTGGAAATCAGTGTGGAGTTTCTTCAAAAAGCTAGAAATAGATATTCCACAAGAGCCATCTATATGAATTTTGGCATGTACCCAAAGGACTCTGTATTCTCTATTAGAGATGCCTGCTCGTCGATCATTGATGCTCTATTCACAATAGCTAGGAAATGGAAACCAATGGAAAATGAAAGTAGGAGACATTTATACAATGGAATATTATTCAACTGTTAAGAGCTATAATTAATTTTATATTGATTTTGTATCCTGCTACCTAGCTAAACTCACTAAAGAACTTTCAAAATTTGTAAATTTTCAATATTTTAGACCCGGTAGCAGCAATATTATATACATATATATATATATATATAATAGCAACTCAATTATGCACTCCCAGCACTGTGTTCTCTGGATCCACACACATTATTAGATTTATGTAATTATTTGAGGGCACAAATTTAATTAATGCTTTTACATCCATGCTTAGGAGGGGTACCAGCTAAGAATTTTTTAATTTTCTAGCATCATTATCTAGTTTTGAAATTAGAGTCATTTTGGTGCCACAGGAGCGAGAAATTTTCCTCCTTCCCTAATTTCTGAAGAAATTTGTACCAAACTTTCATTATTTCTTCTGGAAGAATAATTGGAGAATTGTTGAGGAGAATCATTGATAGAATTCTCCAATAAATATATATGGGTCTTGGGGCTGGAGAGATGGCCTAGCGGATAAGAGCACTGACTGCTCTTGCAGAGGACCCAGGTTCGATCCCCAGCACCCACTCGGAGGCTGAGAACCGTCTTTAACTCCAGTTCCAGGCGAATCTGACGCCCTCTTCTGACCTCCACGTCATTGCACGACATGAGTGCATAAACCTACATGCAGACAGTACATTCATACACATACAAAAATAAATAAAATTAATAAAAACAATAAAAAAAATATGGGCCTTGAGTGTCGCTTTGGGAAATTATTGACCCAACTTCTTAAATAAATAAATAAATAAATAAATAATTTTAATGAATAAATCGATTCAACTTCTTTAATAAATGAGGTGCTGGTGTTATTTCTAATATTTATTTCTTCTTCAGTAAACTTCGGTACCTTACGTCTTTCAAGAAACTGTCCACTTCAGCCATAATTCCAAATTAATTGCATAAAGTCAATCAATGTCCCATTGTATTCTCTAACGTGTAGTTTACGAGTTAATGTGAACTCTCCTTCCTGACATCAGCTATTTCTGCCACTCCCTTTGCCTGATCATTCCAGATTCAGAACACCAATTTACTGATCAAAGAACCAATTTGGATTCCTTAATTTTCTCTATTTTCATCTGCTTTAATATAATTGGTTTCTCCTGTGATTCTGTGTTCCTTTCCTTGCTTGCTTTTCGCTTTCATGTGCTTGTTCCTCCCTTATGTGACATAATGAAAGGTGAGAATCCCATCTTCTAGAACTTTCCTTTCTAATATAAATAATGGTCATCAAAAACTCTTTTTACAATGGTTAAATAGCATCTTACACATTTAAGTTTGTTTTCATTTTAATTCAACTCAAAGTAATTCCTAATGTCCTTTTGGATTTCTTGTTGAGTGTAAGGTATTTAAGCATGTATTACTTAGCTTCCAGTACTTTGGAATGTTTCAGTTAGCTTCTTATTAATTCACAATTTGATGCCATTTTATCAGCAAAGTTCCTCTGTAAGGCTTGATTCTTCTTTTTTTATTTATTTTTTATTTTTTATTGGTGCTTTGTGCATTTCATACATCATTTTCCAATTCAGATCAGGCATATTTCCCTTTCCCTTCCCCCCTACCCCCACCCCATGCCATGGATTCAATTTGCAGGCTGGCTTGATTCTTCTTAAACTTGCAGAGGTTTGACTAATTGCTGAATCCATGGCTTTTCCTTGTACGTGTTCCATTTGTAATTAAAATGAATATGCTCTGCTCTTTCATACAATGTTCCAAAAATATCAGTTATGTTGACGTGGGTGGCAGAGTTGCTGAAGTTTTATATATTTATTTTGACTTTCTGTTTGAATTACTATTGAAAGAGTGGTAATTATACTCTCTAACTATACATATGAATCACTCTAATAAACTTGCATTTGAATCATTTGTGTCTGTGATGTACAATGATGATTTTAATTATCTAAATATCTACTTTTTAAGAATTCTAAGAGTCCATATACTTTTGATCTGAAATGACCTACTTTGACCTTGACAATCATAATTTCTTATTATGTATCATTATTGACATTAATTTATGATTCAAATCCATTCTTTTGACTGGGATTTCTTTATACTTATATTCTTTATATTGCAAATGTATGATTAAAATCAGCATGCTATTTTTATATTTTTATCAAACTAAAATGTTGACCTTCTAATTTATGATTTACATTTAATGTGATTTAATATGATTTTAAATTCAAATCTATCATCTGATTTTAAATTTCATATTTGTTTCAACTTATTGTTCCATTTTTTGTCCTTTATGCTTTTTGTATCTTTAATGTTAGGTTATTAGTTTCAACAGATCATTATTTCAGATCTTACTCTATGATTTCTTGTATATTGTACACATTTAACTAAGCAGTTTCCCTTCAACATATACTGCCGGCTTCTTAATAATAGCAGACTTTGCAGTAGGATGAGTCTGCTATTTTTTTTTTAATTTTTATTTTATTTATTTATGTGTATGAATGTACTTTTTTGCGTGTAGGTCTGTGCACCCGTGTCGTGCAATGCCGCGGAGGTCAGAAGAGGGTCTCAGAATCCCCTGGAACTGGAGTTCTCCTGGAATTGGAGTTACAGACGGTTCTCAGCTGCCATGTGGGTGCTGGGGATCGAACCCGGGTCCTCTGCAAGAGCGGTCGGCGCTCTTAACCGCTAGGCCATCTCTCCAGCCGAGTCTGCTATTTTTAACAAGCCTGCAGTACACATATATTCATCCTACCACAAAGATACATGCACATCTATATTTATTGCAGCTCTCTTCACAATAGCAAAGAGCTAGAACCAACCAAAGTGCCCCTCAACCAATGAGTGGATAGAGAAAATGTAATACATCTACACAATGGAGTTCTATGCAGCGGTAAAGAAAGACAACATCATGAACTTTGGAGGTAAATGGACGAACTAGAAGACATTGTGCTAAGTGAAGTAACACAGTCCCAGAAAAACAAAAGACAAATGGTATCCCTCATCTGTGGATGCTAGTACCAAGTACCTAGAGGTAAGGCAAACTGAGCAATGTGTAATATATAAATATTTAATTTTTTTTTTACCTGAAAGCAACTGTACCATTATAATGTGAATACCTTAATGGGATCTAGAATTAACCTACCACTTATTTTCAGACTTTGTAATTGTGGTATATGGGGGGAGGGTATGTATGAATACTTTAGAGTAATATAAAAATTAAAAGGGAAAATATGAATTCCTAAACATATTTTGGAATTAACATACAGTGTACTTTCAGATGTCATAATTTCAGCGTATGTGTGAAGAACATTTATGCATATTTTGGAGCAATACAAATTGGAGGGAACAACAACAAAAGGACTGGATCAAAGAACAGACTGAAACAGTAAATTTCAGCCCAATACAATAAACCTCTGCATAGAAAAACTTTAAAAGGACTGAAAAAAAGATGCAAGACATGTGTGGCAGAATGCATGAACTCAGGTGGGGGGGGAGCATGGAAAGGGGAATGAGTCTAAACTGGACTGAGAAATGCTGTATAAATTGCACAAAACCTCAATAATTATTGTTAACAAAAAGAAACATGAATATAAAAACCAAATAAAATAAATAGCAGACTAGCCATGTGTGGCGGAACACGCCTTTAATCCCAGCACTCTGGAGGCACAGGCAGGCAGGTCTTTGTTAATTTAAGGCCAGCCTGGTCTACATAGCCAATTCCAGGACAGCTGGGACTCTCAGGGAGACCTTATCTCAAAAAGATAAAAAAACAAAAATAGCAGATTTACCTCTGAGTTCTTACTACTTTTTAAATTTCTACATGTTGTAATTCCTCATCTGATTATTAACATGATATAACGTTTCACCTAAAAGATAAATTTCTTACATGTAGCCAGTATTTCAGTGATTCAGCTTTCCTTTATGCAAAAGAACATTTCCTGTGGCCTAATTTTCCTTTTCTTTGTAACCTACTCTTTATGCATACGTGTATGTGTGTGTGTGTGTGTGTGTGTGTGTGTGTGTGTGTGTGTGTGTGTTGCTGAGGATTGAAAATAGTGTCACTTACATGCTAGGTAAGCACTCTACAAACTGAGGCCTTGGATATTCTCTCTCTCTCTCTCTCTCTCTTTCACACACACACACACACACACACACACACACAAACACGCACATCAATCTAGATCTAGGTCTTCACACATGCTAGATAGGCATCTATTATTGACCCATGCTCTCAAGCAATATAATGTATTCTTTGTATGATGTTGAACATAGAGCCTAGGGCCTCTCACATATCATGTTAAGTATGCGGTGTATCAGTGAGATTTTCCCTCAGCTCCAGTCTGCTCCTGTTTTACTAGGACTCTGTGGACATGACTTTAAAGTGTTAAGGTGGGGCTGGAGAGATAGCCTAGCGGTTAAGAGCACCGACTGCTCTTGCAGAGGACCCGGGTTTGGTCCCCAGCACCCACATGGTGGCCGAGAACCGTCTGTAACTCCAATTCCAGGAGAACTCCAGTTCCAGGGGAATCCGACACCCTCTTCTGACCTCCGCGGCATTGCAGGACATGGGTGCACAAACCTACATGCAGACAGTACATTCATACACATACAAAGAAATAAATAAAATTAAAAAGAAATAAAGTGTTGAGGTACAAATGCTATTGTACCAGGGTGGTCACAAAATTTATAATAGTATGTGCTTATGTCCTTAACAATTTCCTCACATCTCTTCAGGCTATAGCCTGGCTACGTGGAATCCACTTTTCTGACACAGAACAACAGCTGTTTCACACCCAGTGTGTAAGGTAGATGGGGATGCTCACTGATCTGCCCATTCTTAGAGATAGCAGGTTCAAATTCACTAAAAGCAGCAGCTCTCTAGACAGCACAACCAGCCTGAGATATGCACATATGCCATCATATGTCTGAAAAGTGTGCTCCAGGGCATCACTGACTGTTACATAATATTTCCTGGTCTCAGAGCTACTTAGGGAGATTTCAGTGGTGACACTACTTCACACTCAGCTTTCAGCATATCTAAGGTTCAGGAGTCCAATATTTTCAAAAGTTTTCTTAGTTGTTCCAGCATATCTGTCGGTGAGATGGCCATCGCGGTGGATTGCTCATGTCCACTGCATGTCCAGCGGTGACTGTGCTGACATGCGGCTTCTCCTTTCCACTTTGGCTTCAAATTGGTTGTGTTTTTCACAGCCTATGTTTTTGATTGCATAGCAGTTGAGGCAAATATATTCAATACTTTGTAAGAATTCTTTATTTAATGAGTAACACATGCCAGGAACTGTTTGTGAGGATCTTTATCATCTTGAGAGATTGCTGTGGGCCTAGTGTGTCAGAATGTAAGTGGCACTTTACAATTGATAAAGATGCTCACTAACAGCAGTGTGTAGAAAGGAAGACAGCTTGTCATTGCTACATTGTCCTATGAATGCAATATGCACTAGAAGGGGTGGGCAGAACCATATAGATGGGAATACGAAAAGTGAAATAAATGTATGTGGAAGGGAGAGTAGCTGCGAAGATTAATGGAATAGATTTCAATCTAGGAAAGAGAATATCAGGAGGGTAAAGAAGCTTACAGCACATGCATACTTAACTGAACGTAGATAAAATATAAAAAAAAAACTGCTTAATATGTCTGTGCATTGCTCAAACGATAAGCCAGTGGAGGAATTGTCTGTTAAGATGAATTAAGTTTGGATCCAGCTGCTTCTGTATGGGAAGAGTGGATCGACACTGAACAGTACTTGACACTGCTGCTGAGGCTCATGGCTGGGCTCCTAGTACTCACGCTCACGCCCACTTGTAATTCTAGTTCCAAGGTCTGACATCTTCTTCTGGCATATCTGAAAGCAAGTGCACTCAGGTGTACACACTCAGATACTCCCCCACTGCAGATAAATACAAACAACAAATGTTTAAAGCTGTTTCTACGCATTTAAGTTTTAACCCCCGAGGTTTCTCTGTACATAGTGAACTGTCATCTAACAGTGATGTAAAAAAAAAAAAAAAAGGCTGTAATCTACTATTTTTAACAATCCACTTGAGTATCAACCAATCACAGCTGATGAATTTATATCAATGACCAGCAGCCAAGAGTGTAAACCAGCTACTCCTGAAGCACCTTGAACTTGAACTAATGGCCCTAACCCTGTCTTCACTTCTTCTTTTAGTGTCACTCCTTTTCCTCTGGCTTAGCCATTTTTATTCTGAAATTCACAAATCAAAGCCTCTTATGATATATCCACCTTGATCCATTGTAGTCTGTACTTTAATGATTGACAAAATCCAGTCCTCAAAGAGATAACTTTTTAAAATTATTTATTTATTTATTATTTTTATGTGTATGAGTGTACTGTCTGCATGTAGGTTGGTGCACCTGTGTCATGCAATGCAGCGGAGGTCAGAAGAGGGTGTCGGATTCCCCTGGAACTGGAGTTAAAAACAGTTCTTAGCCACCATGTGGATGCTGGGAAACGAACCCAGGTCCTCTGCAAGAGCAGTCAGTGCTCTTAACTGCTGAGCCATCTCTAGCCCAAGAGAGATAACTTTTTTATGACAAGTAGAGTTTTAAAGAACTGATCCCTGTGCCCTGGCAGTGGGCTACTGCTGTTGTCTAAGATCCTCGTGGGGTAGCAATACATTTTAAGACTTAAGGTCATTCAACGCATAGTAGATTTTGTCTGAGAAATTTCTCAAATCCAGAAAACATAAATCCTAAGAATAAAAGCTAGAAATACTTGTGGATTTCATTCATTTCATTAATAAGTAGTTGGCTGAATCAAAGGTAGATAGAAGTTTATTAAAACTTACAGTAAGCCTCAACTCACTTCAGTCCTAGTGGATTAAGGTGAATAGTTACTATACATGCCTAGCAAAGGGAAATAAATCACTCTGCAATGAAACAAAATTCAATAAAAATAAATAAGTATACCAAGACAGAACATCACAGGGGAAAAAGATACTATATCTGATCCAGCAAAGGAAATGAAATCAGAACATTAATTAAGTACAGATAAAGAAACAAAGGGGAAAACGAGGACAGTAACGGCAAACATAAAAATCTGCAGTGAATCAACTGGAAATTATAGAAGTAAAGTGTTTTATCTAGTATTTTCATCTTTATGATTGTATTATCTGCATGTATGTAAGTGCACCTATGTTGTTCATTGTTCACAGAGATTGGAAGAGTGCATTGAATTCCCTTGGAACTGCATGGTTGTTAGCAACCATGTGGGTACTGCGAATTGAACCTGGGTCTTCTGTAAGCTGAGTCACTCCTCTTAATCACTAAGCCATATCTCTAAGGCTAGACATTATAGAATTAAAAACGATGTTGTCCCAAACCCAAAAGGGAAACAAACATGGGTTTGGAGTAATCTCTGAAAATTTTTAGGAAAAATTAAACAAAAACATATGCTGTAGTAAATGGATACTGTAGGTTTGAATTCATCCACTCTTCTTACTGTTTAGGTGCATTTTATTTCACTTACTTGGGTACAGGATACTTTATCATTACCATTTATTTACTATACAGTACTTAGTACAAAATCTAGTAGGAAATTCTCTAACAAGGGAGAGGGAGATGACTCAGTAAGTGAAGGCACTTGCTGCTAAGCCTGAAGACCTGAGGTTTATCTCCAGACCTACATGCAGAAGAAAGTGAAGAAACTCCCACGAGATGTCTTTTGATCTCCTCACATGATCCATGACCCAGAAAACACACACACATAAGTACATGCACGCAAACAAATAAAATGTAAACAAAATTAATGCATAACAAGAGCCCAACATGGATAACCAAAGAAATGTAATATTTTATTCTATCATCAACTTAAAATGACCCAATAGCTTATTTTTACAGGAAAAAAACTGATACCAGGATTCTGACAAAAGGAAGGCAATTTTTAAATCATGTGATTTCCTCTTTTGCAATCATGTTCAGTTCCTTATATAACCTGGCCACAAGCAGTTCATTAGGTACATAGTTCTAAAGTAACTTCTCCCCTTCTGTAGCTTGAGTCTTTGCTCTGCTGATAGTCAGCTGTGGTACAAAAGCTGTACATAGATGAGGCAGTCTCTCTTGTTTAGTACTTTCTGTTGCTTGTGCTTTTGTGATATTTCTTGAAAGAAGAAATGCAAACGAACAACAGATACATTAAAGAAGGCCTCATTATCTTCATCATGAGGAAAATAAAAATGACAACCATAATAAGATGGGAGAGAGAGAGAGAGAGAGAGAGAGAGAGAGAGAGAGAGAGAGACCTAGCTAGTATCAAAAGGACAGCAAGGACTGGACAGATGGCTCAGTGGTTAAAGTGCTCGATGCAGTTGTGAAGATGCCAGTTTAGATGGCCGGGACCATGAAAATGTGAGCTGGGTGTGGCAGCTCATCTGCAACTCCAGACTCTGAAGACAGATGGGTCTGGAGTAAGCTGCCTAGTCAGACTAGCTGCATTGCAGAGTTCTGGGTCTGACTGAGAAATCTTGCCTTAGTGGTCGTAAGGAGGAGGATGCTTCTCCACCTCAATCTTGGGCCTCCACACACACTTGCACACAGGGACACACCCACCTGCACACAGGGGAACATGCATCGCCCCAGACGCAGTCATCCTCATGCTACAGCACATGCATTTCCATGCATACCACACACATGGGAAATAGAAAGGATAATAAACACTGGAGATGATGTGGAGAATGAGGATTTCATATCCACTGTTGGGTGGAATATATATTCATGCATCCATTATGGAGGTAGTGGAGAGATTCCTCAAGAAACTGAAATACAGTCAGCATTCAATCTTGCTACCCTATCTGGCATATACTGAAAACTCATTATGTTGAAAAAATATTAAAAAAATAAAAACCCTTTTAAATCTACGTGTGCTGCAGCAATATAACAATATAATATTTAAGATTCACTATCAAACTAAATATCCAACAGATGATTGAATCAAGTAAATATGTTAGACACGCAATAATTGAAAATTATTAAACCATAGGAAGCATGGAATTCTGTCAATTGTTATGGCATGGTCACATAGTAGAAATAGAGAAATAGACTTAGCTGTTAAAACACCTTACAATGCTATTCTACAATACCTTGGAGTGTTAGGGTAATGGAGAAGGCAGTCTGGGGCTTCCCCTCTGCCCTCTGTGGTCAACCGAGGATGTCACATTATTGGATCCTTTGTGATGTTATCTGTAAAGCAGGATGTCACATTCCTGTGGCCTTTGCGATTCCAAGTTACCTGTATACCACTTATTTGATTACCAGATAAACGTTATACGCTCTTTGCTTGCTTTAGCCACAGGGGTATAAAGGGTCGCAGAGACTCAGTCAAGCTGCTGAATGGAGTGATCCAGGAGTCAGGCCACTAGTGCATTAGCCCACTGGAGGGTTATCCCACTGGTGTGAGACAACTAGCGTGAATAATCTCCCTCTACTCACCTAATTTTGGCTTTGGTCTCATGACTTTCCCATAACAGTTGGGCATGCAGGATCTTACATTGAGTGAAATATTCCAAATCTGAGAAGATAAACACTGCATGTTTGACAGGCATACATGGACTCTATAAGCACCGTCAGTCTCATAGAAGATCATAGCACAATGTGGTTCACAGAGAAGGGGATTAGAATTTTGTCAGTGGCTACAGTGCTAATGTTTGCTAAAAGGAACAAGCTCTGGTGCTCTGTGGCTCAGCACTGTGAATTATCTTTAACAATGATTGTATATCTCAGAAGAGTTATTCAAATGTGATCTTCATATAGAAATAAAAGATATCTATGCTGGTGGCTATGCCAATTACCTTGACTTGCTCAGTGCATCTGTGACCTGAAACTCCCTTGCATCTCTCACACGCACACTCGCACACACACACACACACACACACACACACACATGCACACACACATGTATGTACAAAACAAACATATCTTTAAATGATGTAGTTTAGGCAGGTGACTCTACAAGGGAAGGGTGATAGAAACTGAAAATAGCCTATGCTCACACTTTAAAAGGTTATGTTGATCTTGACTCTAGAAACATTCATTCTCAATTATGAAATGAGATTTGTGGAGGCTGGAGAGTTGGCCTAGCGGTTAAGAGCGCCGACTGCTCTTGCAGAGGACCCGGGTTCGATCCCCAGCACCCACATGGCGGCCGAGAACCGTCCGGGACTCCAATTCCAGAACTCCAGTTCCAGGGGAGTCTGACACCCTCTTCTGACCTCGTCGGCATTGCACGACACGGGTGCACAGACCTGCATGCAGACAGTACATTCATATACATACAGAAATAAAATTAAAAAAAAAAAAAAAAGAAATGAGATTTGTGGCTGGAGACTGGCTCAGAAGACCTTCCAGAGGACCTGAGTTTGGTTCCCAGCACTCAGGTTGGGCAGCTTACAACTGCCTGTATCTGGAGCTCCAGGCCCTCTGACACTTTCTTCTGGCTTCCAAGGACATTGCAGTCAGTGGCACATAGGAATCAACTGTGACCCCAACAGCTGGGATCCTGTGGTGCCCTCTGGAGCGCCAGGACCTGTCTCCCACCCTATACACACTTATGCTATCTCTGCTACCTCTGCTATCTCCTAGAACCCCCACCCCACCCCCGACATTAAACCACACTGGGAAGCGCTGTAAATGAAAGAAAGGTCTTGACAGAGAAATAGACATATTGATCATTAGAATAAGGTCGAAAAATCCAGAAATGAATTGATGCATTTGCAGGAACCTGATAAAGGATGGGAGCTTGGGTAATCGGTTGTGGAAAGAGTGAACAGATACGTGAACAAAGAAATTGGACCTCTGTCACTCCACATGCCCCAAAGCAGCAAAAGCAAATATCAAGATTTTTAAATGCGAGGGAGAAGCATTTCAATATATTGACATGGACAAAGATTTGTGGACAAATTACAGAAGCCTAGAAACCAAAATGGAACCATATAAATTGTATCATGTCACAGGAGGAGGCAGGTGAGGAGACAGCTGACAGTATGTGAGAAAATGCTTTCAAAGTATCTACTGACAAGTGCTTCTAATACTGAGTCTATAAAGCATCTCAGGAAGCTCAGCAGCTAAATAAACAAACCGTGCAATTATAAAAATAGGCAAAATAACTGAAGAAACATTTTCCAAAATAAGACAAACCAATCACCAACCAGTGTACAAAAACATGCTATCTCTAAGCATCATGAAATGCAGATCAAAACACCATGAGATAGTATCTCTCCACAGAACTGTAGCTATTAAAAAGATAAAGTTAAATCCTGGGGTGCAAGTTGCAGTGTAGATTACTGCATGAATATGATGAATATCATGGAGCTTCCTCAAAAGAAGAACAGAAACACCAATAAAATCCAGTAATCCCATTGCCAACGAAATAAAAGTATTTTATAAAGGAGATATTGGTGTGCCTCTTTATTATAGCAATACTTGTATAGTCAAAATATAGAATGACGAGAGATGTTCACAGATGAATGCTCGGACTAAAATGACATATATAAGGATAATATAGAAGAATAGCATTGAGCAACAAAAATGTTGAGAGCTGCAATTTGTAGTAACACAGGTGTGAGAAGAGGGCAATATGTTCTGTTAACACACTCAGTACATAAAAGTATCTCATGATCATACTCATTTGTTTGTTTGTTTTTTTTAATTTTTATTTATTTCTGTATGTGTATGAATGTACTGCCTGCATGCAAGTCTGTGCACCCGTGTCGTGCAATGCCGCGGAGGTCAGAAGAGGGTCTCGGATTCCCCTGGAGCTGGAGTTCTCCTGGAATTGGAGTCTCAGACGGCTCTCGGCCGCCATGTGGGTGCTGGGGATCGAACCCGGGTCCTCTGTAAGAGCAGTGGGTGCTCTTAACCGCTAGGCCATCTCTCCAGCCCCATGATCATACTCATTTGTGAGAGTTCAAAAACTTCACAGCCAAGGAGTAGTAAAAGGAAATAGAGGCCACGAGGGGGTAGGAAGTGGAGGGAGGAGGGAGGGGAGAGCGAGTGGTAGCAGCACCAAAACACAGCTGCAGGGAAAAAAAATATCCAAAGTTGGAACACAACCAAATAACTATAGTCTGCAACAATTTATCACACAGGCCACAGATACTAGAGGGAAGGGTCTGAAGACTCCCAATAAATAGAAGTGAAACAATGGTAACTGAGCAGATGAAAATGCCAATTACTATAACTCTATCTATCTATCTATCATCTATCTATCTATCTATCTATCTATCATCTATCTATCTATCTCTCTATCTCTCTATCTATCCATCTATCATCTATCTAGCTAGCTAGCTATCTATCATCTATCTATCTATCTATCATCTATCTATCTATCATCTATCTATCTACCTATCATCTATCATCTATCTATCATCTATCTAACTACCTATCTATCTCTCTATCTATCATCTATCTATCTATCTATCTATCATCTATCTATCTATCATCTATCTATCTATCTAGCTAGCTAGCTAGCTAGCTATATGTATGGAAGTATAACAATGGACTCAGGAAATAAATACGTGCATATAAGTTTAAAGTAAAAAAATTGAAAACTAAGATTAAAAACACAAAGGATGTTTTTTACTGTTCAGGAAATTCCTGTTGCTTTTCTAGTGAATGGTCTTTTCATACAGATCAGCTAAAAATTGACTCCCCAAGTCAGAATATATCATGTTGTAGTAAAAGTAAAAACTTGAGTATCTAGTCTTAAATTTTAGGGCTTCTGTCAAGAAAAAGCAACTGGGAGAGAAATACAGACCAAGGACTACCTCTTGCTTTAGGGAGGCTATAATTTATCAAAATGCACATGCACTTTGATGATTTATTTACCCTGGGACTCTGAATATCCCCTACTGTCGGAAAATATATTCCTGTTGTTGACAAGCGGACGTGGATGCAATGCTAGGCAGAGCTAATAAGGTTTAAGTGAATGATTCTGCATAGGTTGAGCTGTGGATTTACACCCTGTCACATGGCCATTAGCTGTTACCAGTGGTTGTTTATGGAGTGCTTGTCAGTGAGTTCTAATCTTAACAGCAGTGTGTGTGTGATACTAGTAAGCCTGTGTAATTGCACCTGTGTCTACAGCCTCGGCTGCAGAAACTCCTGAATTATTCATTCAACCCCAATCAGTGTAATGATAGAGAAAGACTTCCTTTTTAAAAAAAAATATTGAATTGTTATGATTTTCATAAAATATAATTTGATGGTATTTAGATCCCCTCCTCTATCCATTACCTCCCCTGACTTCCCCCACCCAATTTAATGTACTGATATATATATATATATATATATATATATATATATACATCAGTATGCGTGTGTGTGTGCACATGTGCACACTAAACACTTATTTGTGTTTCACAAATGTCCTTCAGTGTGGATCCATTTACTGGAGCCTGGCTAACCTACCAAGTATCCTATCCTAAAGATGTATGTTATTTTTTTTAATTATGTGTGTCCACCATAGCCTTTTATGTGAGTTAGATGGCATTGGGTGCCATACGGGAGACGTACAGGGGCTTCTGACCTGAAGGACAGTGTGGATTGCACACTGGTTACTTCTTTGGCCCTAACCACAGTTTCAGGTGCTGCAGACATTCAGTGGTCAAGAGCACTTGCTGCTCTTGTAGAGAATGAGACTTCAATTCCCAACAATTACATTGGGTGCATCATAACATCCTTTAACTCTAGTTCTTGGGAGTCCAAAATCTTACATGGACTTTGACTTCTTTGGGCAACTTCCCCAGAACATACACATACACATTACACTCACTAAACACACACATATACACATGGCTGCAGCAGCTTGGAACCTAGGGAGCAGGGGCCAGCAGTATGATTTCTTGTCTCTGAATCAGAGGTCCCTCACAAATCTTACCAACCAATGTCTTTCTCTCTCTCTCTCTCTCTCTCTCTCTCTCTCTCTCTCTCTCTCTCTCCCTCTCTCTATCATGTACACACTGGCTATCTGTTTTGAATGTTTTGAGACAGGGTCTCACTCTGTAGGGCAATCTGGTCTTGAACTCTCTATGTAAACCAGGACACTGTCAAACTCAAGATCAACCATGCTGAGTGCTACCTGCTTCAGCCTCTTGAGTGCTGGTTTTACAGGTATGAACAATGGTGCCTATATCAGACCCATTTCTTCTTTGAGTGTTCTGGGAGAGAAATACTGATGTTTTGTTGGTGCAATGTCTATGTAATGTTGGGGTTGTTGTGACCCATGGCCTTCTCTAGTACCTTAGCTTCCACAGTCCATTTTACTCTTTTTCACACTTAGCAGACATGAAGTCACCTACACGGAATCGTGAACAGGACTGTCTGTCATTCATTCACCTCTCAGAGCTTAACACTGTTGATTGTGATTTACAGAAGAGCTATGTTGACAGGGACAGTATTTATGGAAGAGTTGGACAGGAATTTGTATCCCAAGATACTGTCCATAAATTAACCGAAATTGCTAGTAAGGGTGCCACCATCGAAAATTACACCATTTTACAACTCCCACTACAATAGCAATTACAGAATTGACTTATAGCAAGATGCCAAGAGCAGAGAGCATACAATAAGGTGTAGTGTATCAAACACCCCTAAGGCACAGGATGTGTTGGCACTACATATTTTTCCTATGATGGATTCCTTAGAGAAATTTCCCTCATAGCTGGGTATTGGAAAAGCCAATTGAGTTAGTGTCAATTGAGTTAGTCTCTTATGGACTCGGTAATTCTTTTTTTTTTTTTTTTTTTTTTTTTTAAACTCACTTAATTCTTTTAGTGTATAGCGCCCTCTTCATGGATCACACTTTCTATTTCACCTTGATGGGCTTGCTTAGACTTCAACTCTGGCTATAGTCATAGAGGCAAAACATTTGTTGGGCCCTGAGGGACATTAGCTCCCACTGGGAGGTGGGAATTAGTTTCTCAGGCACAGGTGGTGGAGAGGATCTGCACGGGTGTGGATTTCTGCTGAGGGTGGGGAGATTAATTCCTCAGATAAAGAAATCCCTCAGAATCCGAGGTCCAAAATCCTCATCATCAATGATTCTCCCAACTCTCCATCCCAAGTTTCAGGGGCCACCCTTTCCCCACCAGTGCTCCCTTCCCCACCATCTACTAACTGCTGACACTCAATTCGATGGCTGGGAATTAATTGCACTGTAAATCAGCCAAACTATATAATAAGGGCTCCAGCTTGATTTTCTGCAGCTTTAGCTCTTTGGCTGCTGGAGAGATACTCTTCCTCTAGAGCACACTTGGAACTTTTACAATGTTGTTTCTGATATCTGGAGTTGGTCTTTTTATCACTTAGCCCTTATTTTCCTCTCAAACACTTTATCCAGACATTCTAGGAGCAACAAGGCAACATCATTATTTTCCTTATTTTTCCGCAATTTCTTCGAACGCTGTATCGTTATTATACTATAAGAGTCGCAAATTCCTTGCTGCTCACAAGAGGCAAGTCATAGTGAGTCAAATGTGATCTATCTTCATAATTACATCAATAGTCTCTGCACCGAAGATTATCATTCCTTCTCACTGCCACCAGAGAGAGTACTTCAGTAACTCTAGGCTTGCATTGGGTTGGAGAGCTGCTCCGAAGACTACCAAGCCCACTAAAGAATATTCATCCTTCAACTCTGTTTCTCTAGAACCATTCGTACAAAAATTCTGTATTAGTCAGGGTTCTCTAAAGAAACAGAAGCAACAGAGAATATATATATATATATATATATATAGAATATAATATACATGTTATTGATTTCACTGACAGAGTTCAAGATTCCAACAGTAGCTGCACCCACTGGAAAGGCCGAGACGAGAATCCAGGGAACTGCTCAGTCCGCAAGGCTGGATGTCTCAGTAGTCCAATCCAGTGCTGAAGGCCCAAATAGGTTCCAGGAGATCTGCTGGTCTCAGTACCACGGGATCCGAAGGTTGATGACAAGCAGCAAGACAAACTACCAGATGAGAGAGGCAAGCAACAGGAAAAAAGGGGACCAGCTCCTTCTGGTGGCCTTAAATCTGCCTGCCAGCGAAGGTCACAGCCCACATTGAGGGTGGGTGCATCCAGGTGAGGGGTCCAATCAGAAGACCCTTTTTCTCTTATTTGTTTCTTAGTCCAGTCAAGTTGATACACCCAGATTAACCATCACAGTATGTTGATAGTCAGTGGCATAGATAATGTTGTTTTTTTTTTTTGTTTTTTCCTAGTCTTAATTTGTATTTTATTTAATTTTTTATTGATGCTTTGTGTATTTCATACGTCATTTCCCAATCAGTTAGGCATGATAATCTCCCTTCCCTTTTCCCCCCACCCCACCCCCCTACCCCTCATCCAGATCATGCATTCTGCCATAACTGTTCTGCATTCTTCTCTTTTTTTTGTTTGTTTGTTTCATTTTTTTAACAATAAGTGTAATATGTGAGTACAAGCATCCTCATGTAAATCCAATTTGCGAGACAGTTGCTGCCCAAACCCACACAGCTCATGGGTCCACCCCCAATCCATCAGGGGGGGCATGTAATGTTCAATCAAGTTTTCGCAATGAGTGTCCAGTCTCATAGTGTTGTCAGTTTCACCAATCCCAATCCGACATCCTTACAAATCACAGCCCTTACATTCTACTGAGCCCCTCTTCCACAGATTATTCCCTAGGTTTAGAGAAGGGGCAGGGTGGAGTGAGAAGCAAAACAGTCTACTTTCTCTGGAGTTGTTGTCTTTGTCTCTAGTCAATTCTGTCTTGTTTTCTTTCATGGGGCTGCCAGCTTGTCCCAGCATAACCTTCAATCCTACTCAATGAAGACCATGCATTTGATATATGGTATTTAGCAGTATATATTATATAGACTTTTGATCCTACTAATGAAGCACACACAATTAGATATATAGTATTTAAAATACCGTATAAGTTGTTATGGTGGTTACTTTGGTATAGACACAGATGTTTTGAGTGGTATGTTAATCCATGAATTACTTTTTTCTCGTTAAGTATGACAGGTCTTTTGTGTGGTTTATAACATCTCCTAACCATTAGAGGATGTAGGCTTTGGCATCAACCCATGGGTTTTCTCCAAAGAGAAGACTAATAGCCAATTAGATTTGGGATATACAGACATAGGCTGCTACTGCTGCACAGTATTTCAGGCAGATGAGGTGTAGCTGGTGCTGACAGGAGGATCTTGCTTGACTCAAGGAGACCTATATTTGCTTTATATTGTTTAGTGGTCTTTGGTAACACTCTCTGGCATTCCAGAGACCATCTGTATACTTGCAAGTGCGGTCTCCATACATCTTTCCCATGTTTATATCAGGTCTTCAACAGCAGGGCCTTATCGCCTCTCTTCCTGCAGATATCCCAGTTTGGAGGCAAAGAGCCTTTACCTTTTGTGGGGGCTTGGATCCCCTGGCAACACCTCCTTGGTAGAATAACACATTGTTATGTCAGAGCTCCTGTATTAATATATTTTGCTTAAGTGTATGCTAAGGAGACTTTAGCATTATATTTGGTTCTGAATAGAGAATATCTTCTTTTCACAGTTTCTATGTCCATTAGTCAATTAAAGAAGGCAGTTTTAGATTTTTACAAGAGAATACCTCTATAACAGCTGGCTCCAACCTATTGGGTTTTTAATACAGGTTGAAACCAGGATTTATTTTTGTACATATTTTATGTAGATGCTTGAATATAATTCTCATGAGATTTCTTCACATGTTTGAGTGCTTTACATTTCTGTTGCCAAAGTCTTAAAGGGTTTCATCAAGAAAATTTCCCGGCCAGTCATTATCTTAATTATCTTTTAACCTCTTTATGCGTAAATAGCTTTTGCACGTTTACTAACTTGAAATTTGCACTTCAAATCTATGCGTCTCTACAAAGCTTAAAAGGAAAATGTTGATTAATCAAATTAAATAAATTAGATTCTGATTAATTTTGGAGGCCATCTCAATGGAACATTGTTTTGTGAATACTGCACCAAAGTTTGAAATACTTCCCAGAATAATCACAGAAGAAATGGGTCTGATTAGGCTTTCATTGTTCAAGCCTGCGATACCAGCACTCAGGAGGCTGAAGCTGGCAGCACTCCGCATGTTTGATAATGAGTTTGATGGCGTCTTGGTTTGGGTGGAGAGTTCCGGACAGGATTGCCCTACAGAGTGAGATCCTGTCTCAAAACAACAAATATTCTCCATGTTCCATATTCCTTTTGTCATTTTTGGCACACTATAAAGTCAGGAGCTGTCATGTTGGGAAGCAGAGAGGTGTAAGAATTACAGAGTCAACCTGGCATGGTGGCACACATCTTTAATCTTAGCACTTGGGAGGCAGAGGCAGGCGGATCTCTGTAAATTCAAGGCCAGCGTGGTCTACAGAGCGAGTCCCAGGCCCAGATAGATACAAGGAACCCCGGTCTCAAAAGAC